>CM034706.1:56433079-56446373 GCA_020142125.1 Phrynosoma platyrhinos | reverse complement strand
GTCTTCAGAGGCTCTGCCTCTGGCTCCTCCTCTGATGGTGGTGAGAAGCTTCTGTGAGGCTATAATAATTTGCAAAAACTAAAATAATGGAAAACTCCTCCCATTATTTACAAATGATGCAGCTTGTTTGAAAAGACTAGCAGCCTAGTTCTGATCCATTTTATTTGGAGCAACTCCGAAGGAGTTCAGTAAGATTTAGGGGGGAAGCAGACCAGGGTGTCCAGGATGCCCTGGGACGGTGCGCCGCGGGACCGCGGCATCTGCACCGTGGCGCACCGGCGGCGTTCCTGAAAGGAGCGCTAAATTGGCGCTCCTTTCAGAAGTCAGGGAAAGTGTGCCCTAAACGCGTAGGGTGCACTTTCCCTGACTTTTCCGCCGCAGTGTGTGCGGATGCTGCGGCGGGAGGTTGCCCCCGGAGCGCTGGCCGTGCGGAGGGCGGCAGCTCCGAGGGCAACCTTGGGAGGAGGAAGGAGCGCCGTGCGTGCGGCTGCCCCTCCTCTTCCCTGCCTTGGAGATGACTTTATTAGTCGTCTGCCAAGGCCCTTACTCTCCACAAGTAAGAGTTCCTGAGGCTAACAGCATAGTTTCATACATGTTTACTCAGACACAACCCCCACTTGTTTCATGGGTCTTACCTCCAGGTAAATGTGCATATGACTGCCACCTTTAGCAAAGTTAGGTTATTTACATTAAATTGAAGTGCAAAGCTACGCTACAATCTTCTGTACTAGGGGTATGAGTAACTACAGACCTGTGGGCCACATAGACACCTACCTGTTTTTATGGGCCTCTGGAGTTTGAAAAAGAATTATGTCCCCAGAAGCCTCCAGGAAGTGCAATTCTTCCTTCAAACAAGACATGATATCTATGTTTTCAGATAAAATGGACAGTTTTTGAAGCTGGAAGCAGACTTCTGGTTATTTCAGGTTTTACTGAAAGGTTTGATGCAGCCTGCCATAGGTTCCGGAGAATGGGAAATAGCCCACAGATAGGGTTTCCAAATCTCAGGGCCTGCTCCTTCTTCTCCAGTCCTCAGGGCAAGAGGCAGGAATCTCAGGCTGAGAGTCTCTCTCTCTCTCTCTCTCTCTCTCTCTCTCTCTCTCTCTCTCTCTCTGGCTTTTCTTCGCAAAGGAAGATTCAGGAAGGACTCATCCCACACTTTCTGCAAGCACGCTGATGACTAAAAAAGACAATCCAAGATAAACAAGTCCAGTTATAGAAAGCACAGCAGAAGGTTTCCTTGGGTGATGTTTCCAGGTTGTGATTCTTTCTGCATTGTCGTTTCTCTTCAAGACTTGTTTGGCGTGACTTCTCAAATAAGGCTGCAACATTGTGGATAGTGCATCTCCATGCCTCCCGATGTGAGGCCAGGTTGGACCATTGTTGGTGATCAATTTGGCCAAGCCTGAGATGTGTTTCAGGGAGTCCTTGTATCGCTTTTTTGGAGCGCCCCTCTTACACTGACCCATAGCGAGTTCACCGTAGAGTACTATTTTTGGGAGGCGATGGTCCTCCATCCTAGAAACGTGCCCTACCCAGCACAGCTACGTTCTCAATAGAATGGCCTCAATGCTGGTGATCCCTGCTTGCTAAAGGACAGCAACATTCATCACATAGTCAGTCCAGTGTATATTTAGGATTGTGCGTACACAGTGCTGATGAAAGAGTTCGAGGAGTCATAAGTGTTGGCGATAGGTGACCCATGTTTCAGACCCATAAAGGAGAATAGACAGTACAATGGCTCTATACACACTGATTTTTGTGCTTCGCCTCAGGTGTTTGTTACTCCAGACTCTTTTGTAAAGTCTTCTAAATGCGCTATATGCCTTTGCTAATTTGTGCTCGATCTCTTTGTATGTCTTGGCATCTGAGGAGATGATGCTTCCTAGGTAGGTGAACTGCTGAACAGACTTAAGCATAGATTTGCCTACAGTGATGTGGGAATGGTGGTGTTTGTCCTGTGGTGCAGGCTGGTAGAGAACTTCCATTTTCTTCAGGTTGACTTCCAGCCCAAACAGCTCTGCAGCTGTTGCGAAGCAGGATGTTAGGCGCTGCAGAGCTGCTTCTGTGTGGGCAACAAGGGCAGCATCATCAGTGAAGAGCAGCTCATGAACTAGATAGTTTAGAGTCTTAGTGCGAGCCCTCAGATGGCTTAAGTTAAACAAGCTACCATCAACACTGAGTGTAATGCCTTGAAAAAAGTTTGTGTGTATGTATGTTTTTCTTCATTTTTTAAACTTGGTGTTTTTTATTTGAATGGCATACTTCACACAACTATGGTTGTTCCATAATGTATCATGCTTTATGTTGTACGGCTGTCCCTTGTAACATCACCCTTGTAACATCCTAGGGTCCTCTTCTGTGATTTCACAAGGAGTTTCCCCTAGATACTATGTTTCCCCGAAAACAAGACATACCCATAAAATAAGCCGTAGCAGGATTTGTAAGCATTTGCGCAATATAAGCCATACCCTGAAAATAAGACATAGGGCCAATGCAGATGGGACGGCTTTTCTGGGCTGCTCCTGGGAGCTGCGGATTGGGACCATGGCAACCACACACCGTGGCCCTGATCCTGCTTTTTGCTGCCCCTAAAAAAGTGACTCAAAGGGCCGCTTCTTTTGGGAGTGGCAAAAAGCCAGCCTTTGAGCCGCAGCTGCAGCTCTTTTTTGGGCTGCCTCTGAGAGCAGTGGATCTGCCACTCCCAGGGATGGCCCAGAAAAGAGACAGAGGCGCAGCTTAAAGGGTCGCAGCCACGATCCGGCTTTTTGCCTCCCCTCAAAGAGCAGCTTAAAGAGCTGCTCCTTTTGGAGGTGGCAAAAAGCCGGCCTTTGAGCTGCAGCCCCGATCCTGCTTTTTGCTGCCCCTGAAAAAGCAGCTCAAAGGGCCACTCCTTGTGGGGGCAGCATAAAGCCTGCCTGTGAGCCACTGCCACAGTTCAAAGGGCACGGCCACGATCCTGCTTTCTGCCACCCCCGAAAGAGTGGCTCAAAGCGCTGCTCCTTTGGGGGGGCGACAAAAAGCCTGCCTTTGAGCCGCTGCTGCAGTTCAAAGGGCACAGCCATGATCCTGCTTTCTGCCACCCCTGAAAGAGTGGCTCAAAGCACCACTCCTTTTGGGGGTGGCAAAAAGCCGCCCTTTGAGCCGCTACTGTGGCTCTTTTGTGCCCTTTTGGCACAGCTTGTATGCATGCTGTGCCAAGAGGGTTTCCTAATGCCATGGATGGGCACGCAGCATCACGTCAGAGTCAAGACAAATAAGACATCCCCTGAAAATAAGCCATACTGTGTCTTCTTGAGGAAAAATAAATATAAGCCAGTGTCTTATTTTCGGGAAAACATGTTTGTCCCTAACATAAGCACCTGGGATTTGTCCTGAGCTGACTACCCTGTTCTCAAGACCTGACAAAGTTGTCTACCCTTGCTCTACATGCTATCCTCAGAAGAACACCTGTTAAATTCAGTGGACATATTTCTGTGTAAACCTCTGTAGTATTACACTGTTTAGCCAGTCTGTCTAATTCTTCTTCTTCCCTGTTGCACTATTAGGCACTTAAGTTCATTGTAGGTTCCTTGCTCTGTTTCGTAACATCAAATAATGATTTTAAAAGTGGTAGATGATTTTGCTCCAATCTTTTAGATACTTCAAGGCCAAGAAGCCAGTACAGTTGAAGTTCTGGTGACTTCTCTTACAATTTCTGTTGTAGTACTCTGCAAAAACAAGTTAATTTTTGTGTTTTGGTGTCTTTTGTGTAGCTTAGAAAAGCTGAATACTCATCACACAGTTCATTCCATATGTCTTTGTTTGAAACAGAAAGGCAGCAAAACAGAAAAAGGTTTTCTTAAGCATAGGAAGAAGATAAATCTATAATACCTTTATTTTCTTTCAAGTACACATACTATTTCTGCTCTGGTATAGAGGCGTTGATAACCACATTGAAACATCTGTTTACAGCAACAGATAAGATGGAAATAAAGGCTTTGTTGTTGAAGTTCATGTTTTGAGTGGCAAGGTATTATGGGAAATGTTGCAAAAAGGATGTGTTGTGTATAAGTAAGTCCTATTAATTCTTAAAATGAACTTAATAAATTTCATGGAAAGAGCTGTAGACAAGTGATAGCACAATAGAGCACCAGTTATATAAAGTGAGGATGTTCAAGAGCTGGATGAATCATAGGAACACATCTAATCCCAAAATAGGTACTATGCAGAGGTAATTTTATGATTTCAGAGAAGTTAGCCCTTTTTTGTTTATGACAGGTACAAGTAACTAAAGAAACATACTGGCTTTGAGATTCATGTCAAGGTATACATTTGATTCTCTAAGTGCTCTTCTCTGATTAGTTATAGGAAGCTACCATGAACTCAGGAGAGAACAACTCTGATGGGTCATTGTTTCCCACTAAGTGAAACCAGCAATTACATTAAAGGATTAAAAAAAATGTTTCGAGGATTTCTTTAAGTAAATTCAGTAGTTCAGTTTACATCTCTTTTTCACTGTTCCCACCAGTCATGCTTGTCTAACTGTTGGTTGCTCTATTCTGTCCCTTATAATTCTCCTCCATTTTCTATTCTCCCCTCTCTCCAGTGAACACTCAACATTCTGTGACCATTAAGCATGTTTTGTCCTCATTGGAAGTTTTTTATTTGTTTCCTGTTTCCCCCTGTGTTTTGTACTTTGGCAAACCTTTGGGTTCTCTGAAGCAGGTTTGTAGCACCCACTCTTTTTTGCAGTGTCCTTGGTTTGACTATAGTATTGTTAGAACCCATCAGTTGAGTCCAAGCTGTCTTGGAGCAGGCAAGAAGACAAAGATTCATTTGAAAGGATGAAAGGAAATTTTACATTTCACTACTATCTCCTTTTGCTCTTGTATTCCTCATAATAAGAAAGAATGCTAATTATACCATCTGTGTTCCATCACCCTGTACTTTCTTTTCTTAGAAGGGCACTTGACATTTGACATTTGGCATTTTGTCATTTTTCCTTAGTTATAGAAACTAGTTGTATCTTTAAATTTCAGGATGTTCATCAGATATTCTAGGCACTTGTCACTGCCACTGGAAATCTTATGCACTGGAGTTCAAACAGGTGGTTCAGTAAATCTGTTGTCATACCAGATGCTATTACACAAACATTCTGTATCAGTGAAGGATTGTCTGATTTGCTCCAAATAGAGCTAACTTTGATCCTACATAATGAAAAAAGCTTGAAAATTGAAGAAATAATGTTTAAATTAATCTCCCTCTCTCTCTCTGTCTCTCTCTCTGATAGGGGGAGTCTCCTTTTTCTTCTTCATTGATTGTGGGAAAATCTTTTGTATAAAATGAATTTTGCCAATAAGTTTCAGGATGCTACCACTGAGGAAGTTATCCAAAAGCAATATCATACTTTAGGCTGCATCTGCACTGCAAAAATAATCCAGGTTGACATCTCTAACTGCCATGGCTCAATGCTATGGAATTCTGGGGATTGTAGTTTCTTGTGACACCAGAGCTGTCTGACAGAGAAGACTAAATGTGTCACAAAACTACAATCCCCAGAATTCCATAGCATTGAGCCATGGCAATGAAAATGGTGTCCAACTGGATTATTATAGCAGTGCAAATGCAGCCTAAATGAAACAGAGTATAATTTTATGGTGGTGATATTATTGTTGTGGTAGTAGTAATTATTACTGTTTTCTGTAATATGTCTTCAATTTGTTGAACATATTGAATTGGGAATTTCATCAGTTGTATGGTGTGCTTTAGCATTTTCATTGTCTTTCAGAGTTTTAGCTGAAGTCATTCTGAAGGGAAAGGTATGATAAAAGTCTCATTTTAGAGGACTGATGTCAGAGTCAGGATCAATGAAAAGAAGAGGAATATTGTACCAACCTATAAAGAACAGAGACTCACTCAAGGTCATTAGGAAACTCTGGGGCAAAGTTCAGTGTATTTGGTCTTCCATAGATCTCAAATCCAGCAGATAATCAGCAAGATCTTCTTACCTTTGATAAAAGCATATGATTTTCTAAAATTTATGTGGTAATTTATCCCAAGGTGATGCATTAACTCACTTCAACCTTGAATTCTGATTAGATAACCAGAGAGTAAATTAGAGTGTGAAGCAAGTTAGAGAGAATGACACTGCCTGAAGTCGGGAGAATGGGAAAACGTTTCCTTCACTTTTTCTCCTAAGGTTCCTGATTTGGTGTAAACAGTACTTTCTTCCTTTATAACCAGTGTTGAGAAATGGAAATAGAATTCTTCTCTGGTGAAAGATAGGATGCATATATTCATCTAATTGGAAACCCCTATGGTTTCAGTTGAGGAAAGATAGCCTACTCTGGCTTCATTCCCACTTACAAATGAATCACTTTGCGATCTAAATCGATGGATCAGTTCAACAACGGAGTGTGGTTCACATTACATTTGCCCTGATTGGATTTTCTTGCTGTAAAATAACCCACGTGGTTGACATTGATGAATGAATTGATTCAAAATGGACCCACTTCAGCCGGCCGAAGGGCAAATTTAAATTGATTCTGGTCCGCATCCCATTCACACTTGCACAGAATTGATTTTTTGAAAAAGACATAGAAAAAAATCTGCATCAAAAAGACACGTGTTAAATGGGTCTAGCGCATGCCCCCCTTCTCCAAACTGCTTGAGCGATTCAGTTCAAGTGTGAACCAGGGTCATTTAAACTGTTTCAAACCGTTTTGCAAAGTGTTTTAAAACATAGCAGGACTGAGGCCTCTGTCTCTCTCCCTGAACACCTTCCAAAGATACTGGAATTATTTTGATTGTAGCAATATCTGAAGTGATGTGGGTAAATACTAGCACTTTAAAAAGTTCCCCCCCCCTTTTTTTTTTTTTTTTGGACTACAGCATATCCACTGAGAATCAAGTTCAAAAATTAACTTCTTCAAAGTCTACTGAGTACTAATGACTACATTACCCCAGAGAAAACCTGTTGCTTGCCTAGGAAATACACTTCGGTGGTGATGTGGGTTTCATCCCCCACAAAAAAGCAGTGAATCATAGAAGCACATAAACTACTTTCTTTATAATGCTGCAGATTTTTCATGATGCTAAAACCATGGTGTCCTAAAAGATCTGTAATTAGATGATTTAAAGTAGAGTGAATGCATTGTTTACATCATACGTACCAGTGAACAATAACTAATGGAAGGAACAGAAAACAAAGCTGGACATAAAAATTCAAGTTAACTGCACAAAAATGAGTTACATTTTTAGGGCTAAGTTGTGACTTTCTCGTTTGCTGTTGAGAAGCTGTATTGCCCTGGAGAGAGATTAAATATCTCTGTGTTGCAATTCTCTTTCACTCTTCCTGGAGGGGAAGTTATCAGAGCACTCTTTTATTCTGGATAGCAGAAGGCCTCAAATGTACAGCTCCCCCTCCTTTTTGTAATCTGAAACAACTCTTACTGGCATGAGAAGTGAATATACTATTGTCTTCTCTTGTTTGCAGGAAACTGCCACCTTGAACACTCAGGACAAAACAATATGGTTTTTCATAAAGGGCAATGTTTATATCTCTACTGGAAGGTCAGTTTTAAAAAGTAGTTTGGCATCAATATATAAGTGTTAGATCAGATGTTCGGTTTTAAAATTGAAAACCCTAATTTGGTTTTTTAAAAAATGTTTTATTTGATAGCTATATGCATTTTAATTTTATCACACCTATCTGTATTCCATCACAGAATGTCACCTGTGGATTGTCAACATTTCTGTTTTCTTTTTAAATTATTCTGTATTATGTATTTTTTGGGGGGGGGGGAGAAACAATTGTTGTATAATAGCAAATATAAATACTTACATATTTGGTTGTGAAATGTGCCTCAGAAATCAGAGGTCTCTAGCTTTATCATGATGCCTCTTCTTTTTTATTTTTTATTTCAAAAGTAGCTGGAACATGCCTGTATTTGGAAATGAAGGGCCCTTTTATTTTACTCAATTACAGTACTATGATTGCTCTTTCAATGCCTCAGTGAACCATAAAACGCAGGATTCCAAAGGATGCAGCCATGGCAGTTGAAATGAAGTCATCACACTATAAGTGTGTAGTGCAAAAAAATCCCTAAGGTGGAGGGGGCACATGCACTGTTCTTGCCATCATGACAATCTATGTGGGTCTGTCTTTTGGGAACAGATCTTGAACGAATATGTCCCATGAGTCAAGGCTATGTGGAATCATTCATAAATCCCTGGGTCATCACTACTACAGCCAGGAGGATGAGTCTTCTGGTGCCTTGTTTTGGTGCCTTGGATTTGCTATAAGACTGAGATTCAAAGTTGAAAGAAAAGAAATTATACCTTTTACTTTGCTAAGGCATATGAACATACACGCACATGAAGGTGCCATAAGACTTTTAGGATATAGGTGGGCAGTGCATCTTGAATTGCCCTTGGAGGAGATGAGGCATGTTGGTTTAGATCTTTACAAATAACTGTTTAATTGCACCTGTCATTATATCTGTCAAGAAAGATGGAATCCCAATCAAGTACATTTTTAAAGCTAAATAATTTTGGTCTGCATGTATTTGAAGCATTTGAAACTCAAATGAAAAATGCTTGTGGCTACTTTGTATACACATTTCCTTTGAAGTAAGTTCCATTGAACATTGTGGCACCAACTTCTGATTATACATGTATAAGAATTTGCACTTGTTCTGGTCTCAGAAAAATTGTAATGTTTATATCATAGACACAATCTCCAGTAAGATGAAGGGAAACAGGTATTCATTGAGGGATTTTATGTCCTCAAAGTCATAAGGCAAATCCACCTGGGACTTTTCATATAGGAACACAAGAAGATGCCTTCTGTTATGTCACATTTGGCTGCTGGTCCATCTAGCTCAGTTACCTGGCAGCAGCTCTGTGAGGTTTTCAACCCTGCCTGGACATTTAATTATGAGTTTTCTTCATGCAAAGTGTCTTCTGTACTGCTGTGGTATGGCTTTCTTCCATCCTTTGTTGCCTCTGCTGCCTCATCTCTCTTCCTAATCAGATGTCTTAGTCTAATATATGTTGCTTTCCTTGTTACTTATATATGGCCTAGATAAGGATTCATCTCATATATGATGATGAGCTGTCCATGCTCCAGAAACATACATGCCTGCCATTGAGCAAATGCGCTCGTATGGGAATGAGATGTTCGTAACATTTGGCTTATAACCACAATATTTCATATTGTGTTTAGATCATACATACTGCCCCAGTTCTCTCTACCAACTATAAACTTGTATTGGCCACAGGATGCTTCCAGACAAGGCATTTATCATATGATTTTCTGCTTCATTCACCATGTTTTATGGGAGCCTTTTCTGTCTGTAACCATTCTGTGTTTTTTCACAACTTCAAACAAATCAAAGAGGAAAGACACAATCACTACCTTTTGTTTGTTGTTTGTTTTTTAAATATTTTATTAGTTCTCATACATTAAGAAAACAAAAACACAGAACAAGATTTCACACATACATATATAAGCATTTAAAACCACCTACATTAACCAAACAAAATCTTCCTGATCTCTTCATTTATTCTGTTTCCACCTGCTACTTCATACATTCTACTTTTTTTTATGACCCCATATTTATAAATACATACTTTTTAGTATTTTTTTTTCAAATATAATAGTAATACTATAAATGACTTCATTCCAAACCTATAATGAAGTCTGATTCCCCATTCTTTTCTGAAATAAGACATCAAAGGCTCTCATTCCTTCTTAAATCTGTCTAAAGATTTGTCGTTTAACAAATGTGTTAATTTGTCTGACTCCATGTAATTGTATATTTTCAATAGCCAAGACATATTTGGGCATTCAATTCCATTTTGATGCATATAATGCTTTGGCTGTAGTCATCATATAGAACAGGGGTAGGCAACCTTTCCCCTTTAAGGGCCGAGGGACTTCAGCTCCCAGAAGCCTCAGCCATGTTGGCCAATAGTCCCATGTTGACCAATAGCTCCTGGGATTCTGGGAGTTGAAGTCCCTCGGCCCTTAAAGGGGAAAGGTTGCCTAGCCCTGATATAGAACAACAGTTTACCATCTCTCTGGTCTAAATTCTCATCCATGACCATACTCAATAGATGCAGCTACCTTTTGTTGGGCACAATTAGGAGAGATAATAATAATAATAATAATAATAATAATAATAATAATAATAATAATAATTTATATCCCGCCCCTCTGCAGAGCAATCGGGGCGGCTTACAACAGATCAGTTCAGAAGTATCCTAGTTAATTAGGGCACATACAATGAGTTTCCTGTGTCTTTTGGTAAGAACCTCTGATGTGAAATGATCTATAGATCAAGGTCCTGTTGCATATTGTGGCTGCTAAAATATGTGTGTATGCCTCTCTCTCTCAGTATGACTTGCATTTAGCTACTCAAAGGTTCCTGTAGACATACCCTCTTATAAGCACACACCCTCAATATATGCATGGATACCTTTGTATGGATACTGTATTCACAGTATGTTGGACACTTTTAAAAATGCAACTCCGGTTATTACAAAATGAGTGTTATCAGGAAACAAATCTGGCACAGGGAGTGCACTGCTTCCCTTTTAAAATGCATAGTCTTCTGGAAAGTGTAGAAAACTTGCTTGCTATTATTTGTGGGTGATTAATGGCTTTTTTTTTTACCCTTCAATGAGTTTATGCTATATGTAGTGACAGTATGTTAAGATTACTATAGACAGTTGTCTTGTTTGAGCCATTGTTTCCTTTTTTGCTTATACTGGACTTTTAAATTTGTCTTTTAATCCAGCACAGCATTACTGTGAGTCATAGGTTTTGTTCCTTCTGAAGTCTGCAACGAACCACGGAATGTGAAATATTTACTGAGTCCATTATATAACTTATCAGTCTATTGCTGGAAGCAACTGTGCCTGGATGGCTTCATGAGCATTATAAAAAAAAAAAAAAACAGAGCAAGGCAGCTAATCATAACATCCATCTTTCTCTTAAAATAAGATCCTTATCTTTAATAAGCTGTCTGTTGTAGAAAGAGAGAGCACCAATTTCTAAACAATGGGAAGAGATTTTCTGTTGCATTCCCTGCAACATGTGGTCAACTTCCACACTAAACACTAACAAGACAGCAAAATGGAAGAACAGCTTTTAATATAAAAATACCTAAATTTATTTCCTTTCATTTTATTCCTTTTCATTAAGTTTTCTAATTCCTCTGAATGTATAGTTTCTGAATAAATAGCTGCCAGTACCCTCCAAATTAAGTCTCAAAGAAGAACTTCATAAAACAAATAAGTAAGGTTAGTTGGGGTCTCCATTTCCCTTCTATTATTGTCCAGTTATTCAACACTGATTCAAAGGGAATGTCCAAACAACTTTAATTCCAGAAATTTCAAGATGATCTCTGTCACTGAGAGATAGAATTTAGCCAAAGGATTATTCCATTCCGTAGTTACTCCAAGCCACATTAGCTTGGTTTAATACAGTGGTTTTCAAATTGTGGTACAGGACCCTCAGTAGAGAATATAGAGAAACAGAATGATTCCCAATTGGCAAAAGGTTAGGCAAGGCTGCATACTGTCACTCTATTTGTTCAACTTGTATGCAGAAAACATTATAAGAAGAGCAAGGTTAGACTCAGATGGAGGAGTGAAAATAGAAGGAAGAAACATCAAAAAATCTAAGATATGCAGATGACACCCTACTACTAGTGAAAAACAGCATATACTTGGAGTAATTACTAAGGAAAGTTAAACCTAGATAATGAGGAAATCAAAATAGTTAAATATTTCCCATACCTTAGATCAAATATTGACTAGAATGGAGGCTGCAGTCAAGAAATCAGAAGAAGACTAGGAATGGGAAGGGCAGCTATAAAAAAAATAGATAAGATCCTAAACAATAAAGATAAACAACTGAACACTAAAGTTAGAATAATTCAAACCATTGTATTCCCCATCACCATGTATGGATATGAGAGCTGGACAGTGAAGAAAGCAAATAGGAAGAAAATAAACTCATTTGCAATGTGCTGAGTGCTGAGGATAGCTGTGGATAGCCAAAAGGACAAACAAATGGGTCCTAGAACACATCAAGCCTGAACTCTCCCTGGAAGCCAAGATGATTAAATTGAAGCTGTTGTACTTTGGCCACATCACAAGAAGGCCTGACTCACTAGGAAGGAGAATAACACTAGAAGGTAGTAGAAAGAGAGGACGATCATGCACCAGATGGCTAGATTCAATCAGGGAGGTCATGGGTCTGAGGGGCTTTGCAGACCACTCTAAAGGGGGGGTTACACCTGGGGGTGGAGTTGGGGTGGGGCAGCTGCATGCAGGGCCCCCCCAGCTCCACCCTAACCCCATCCTGATGCTGTGTGCCCGTTTGCACAGTGTGCAGCATTAGGACATCCTCTTGGCGCATTGTCACTCTTTGAGGAGCAGCAAAAGGGAGGATAGGGCCATTTCGTGCAGTTGCCACAGCCCCGATCCACTGCTCCCAAAGGTGGCTCTCTGCTGCCCCTTTAGGGTGGTCTGCATCAGCCCTGAGTATGCAGGGCCTAAGCAGAGCAGTGGAGGATATGGGTTCTTGGAGATATTACATCCATGAGATTGCTATGAGTTGGGGTCAACACAAAGACCACTATCAATATCAACAAGGCTTCATAACATCTTGCTCCAAGGAACCAAGTACAACACAATTTAATAACTCTTATCTAAATTTCCATTTTACATATAAGTACAAATTTATAGATGCAATGAATACTATGGTTTTCTACTATGCGAACAAATGATGGTGGAACTTAAGACTGACAAGACTCTAACCTCACATGTCTTTCACCTATATATCATTGAAGAGATCAAAAGCTTTCATTTCCTCTCAATCACTGGCTGTATTTGAACATTCACCTTTGGCTTTCAAAACCATTGTTTATGAATATGTGGATGATTAAAATGGCTGCACATGCTTTCATTATTTTACTCCCACTCTTTGCACTAGCTCCAGTACAGAAATTCTGGCTTGCATTAAGCCAGAATTTCTTGTTAAATTTGAGGCAGGAAACCCTGGCTTACTACCAATTAACAAACTAGGATAATAACACAGGATCTAATACTAAACTGGTACCAGAGCTAAGTGAAACATGTCTAATCATTGTACAAGTGTATTGATAAATATACTCACAATTTTGAGTTGCTTTTGAACCTCAAAAAGCTGTTTTTGTTGTTAACTGCCTTTGCATCTGTCTCGACCCATGGCAACCCTATGGACCTTATCACACCCTGGCCACGAAGCGAAAAGTAACCA
>CM034706.1:56388342-56400651 GCA_020142125.1 Phrynosoma platyrhinos | reverse complement strand
GACGAGTGAGAAGCAGTAGCAGTAGTAGTAACAACAATAACCCACACATTATGAAAACAACACCTCACCTCAACAGAGCTGGAAGAGGAAAAAGAAGGCCTAGGTTTGTATTTGTCTGAGTGCTCATCAAGCACAACAACAAGCAGCGTATCTCCACTTCCCTTTTCAGAGTAGAAGTCTTAGAAGAGAGATACTCACATTCCACTTGGATGGTTTAAATTATGTCTTTTACATGATTTTCTTGCATCTTGCAACAGTGGTAGGGTCCATGAATTATTCAGGAATATAGAACTGTGTTTATAGAATTTACTAGCTTCATATGTATTTCTTATATTCTTGTTTTTTTCAGAGTAAATCTGTACTCTTATGCAGGCTTATGTGGAAGTAGTGAATTTAATGCGGCTTTCCTACTGAATACACATTTTTGAATTGCACTGTCTAATGTTGGTGTTCCTCAGAAAACTGCTGGTAATATTCTTTTAAAACAATGCATCATTTATTATTTTTAAAAAAACAACTGAGGAACTGAGGAAGTGTTGAGGTGTACGCTCCCTTATAATAGTCAGTTATTATGTAAATAAATCCTGGGTTTTACCCCTGACAGAATGGATTATTTGCTCATCACAAAGTAAAGCTTCTAATTGGGTTAGTAATAGAATTGATAAAGCTTTTGTAGACAATTTTGTGTTTGCATGAGTTAAGTAATATAGAAAATTATGAATTTCAGGGTAGAGGAGACAGGAGAAAACCGCCATCCAAGTACATCCCCGCTCCAGTGTGGGTCCCTTAACTCACTTTGGCAGCCATTTTTCAAAAGTTGGAACTTTTCGACTTTTGAAAAATGGCCGCCAAAGCAGGTTAAGGGACCCACATTGGGGCGGGGATGTACTCGGATGGCAGGTTTTGGGCCAAGAACCATGCAATAAAATGAGGCTGCAGCCCAAATTAAGCTTCTACTAGACTTCATTTTAGGAGAGGTAAGACCCATTTAAAAGACATACAATAATCTCCAGAGGCAGCTTAGATTTTGTGGCATCCTAGAGGTTTTTTTTAAAGTAGGTGTTTGTTTCATTAGTTATTGCAAGAGATAGCTGAACTAGCTCCATTACTCAACCTTCTGTACAGATGATGGCCAAAAAGGTAAGTGTCTTCTTTACAATAATCTTGCTTTAGAACAGAAAGGAGAAGTCTGTGCACACTACATAATTACAGTGCTATGATTCCACTTTAACTGCCATGATTATTTGTATGTAAATATTGGATTTGCAGTTTAGGGATTTGAAGTAAAAAATTCTCACACAAAGAGCTCTAGTGCTACACCAAATGACAAACCTCCAGGACTCCATAGGATGCAGCCATACCATTTTAAAAGAAGTCAAAAAAATTATTGCATAGTGTGAAAGAAGCTCCAGATAATAACAAAGTGTGTTGCCCAGCTGCCATGGTCTTGTTGTTGCTTGAAGAGCAGCAGTGGGATACCTTAGCAATCATATGAATTGTTCATGCAGTAGATATGGGGATGTCTGTGTCAGAGGTAATCCAAGGTGAAAACAGAGCCTAGGGAAAAAAATTCACAATATTGACTGGGGAATTCTGGGAGTTTTAGCTGATAAATGGAGCTTGTCTCAGTTCTGGGAGAAGGAATAGAGAAGAGAGTACCTGCGCAGATCCAGGTCATAAAAGTAGGAAGTATAAACATTTATTTTGTTGGTGACAACTGCATGCATCTTGTGATCCTACTAAGCATTGAAAGCTTCAAATTTTATAAGAGACAGAGCTGCCATGATTTATCAAAAGTCCTGTATTAAAATATAAACTGTTCCATTCAGTAGGCTGAAAATCTGAATGAATGAACTCAAATGGTCAGTAAGAGATAATGGTTCCCAAGAAGGAATCAGTCTATAATTAGTTCATCATTCTGTCTTTGTATGACAAAGCCACATTTTTCAATTATGCTTACTCATAGATCTCCTACAAAAATCATTAGCTTTACAAGCAAAAATGTTAAAGTTTTGGATTGGATTCGTACTTAGTCATATATAGACTTCTTGTTGATGCTGTTGTTGTGTGCCTTCAGGTTGTTTCTAACTTATGGTGACCCTCAGGTTTTCTAGAGTTTTCTGGAGCTGAGAATGTATGACTCACCCATGGTCACCCAGTGAGTTTCATGGCTAAGTGCAGAATTGAACCCTGATCTCCAGTGTCATAGTTCAATACTGAAACCACTACACCATGCTGGCTCATCATGTTTTGAAATCAGAAGGAATTAAGTCTTTATTCAGTTATTTTAATTAGGTCTTCTTCGCTCATTACTATAATCACCCTGAAAGATTGTTAATACAGCCCAGAAAGGTAATCCACTGTGTCATCTATTAATAGCAAAGTACTCTGCAGAGCCAGCATGGTGTAGTGGTTTTAGCATTGGAGTACCAGTCTGGAGTCTAGGATTCAGATCCCAGCTTGGTCATTCAGACCCACTGAGTAACCTTGGGCATATCACATTTGCAACCTCAGAAGAAGGCAAACCTCCTCTGAACAGATTTGGCCTAGTAAACCCTGTGATAGGGTTGCCTTAGGGTCTCCATAAGTCAGAATTACTTGAAGGCACACAACTACTACCGTTATACTTTTGCCACTAGAAAATACAAGAAAATGCTCTCTGGTTCCCCCCAGGGCCAATTCAGATATTGCATATTGGATGTTCTGAGAAAAATATGGAAGATAATGCAAAGAAGCCTTCCTGGCTACAGCAGGAAGCAGCCAACCAGGAACACCTGTCTCCTCCCCCTCCCATTATTCAGACTGAATCAGCATGTGTCCAGCAGTGAGTAATAGGCAAATAGCCTACTCCCATACCAGTGTAAAGTAGTGAATTACAGTCATGATTATTTGATGCAAAAGGTAACTCCGTTCCAGTTTGTTACTGCAAAGGTCTATCAAAGTAACATGTCAAAAGAATCAGTTACTTCCTAGCTTTGTATGAGTAAGACCACATTCATCCCTCTGGATTTAATAAGAAAGGGTCATATCTCTAAGGTTGATCGTATCTCAGGGAGAATCTTGTTAACATCAAAAGGTGGAAGAAATATTTGCCCTAAGGTGGCAAAGGAGGTTACCATGTGTGCATATCAGATCCATTTCCCTTTCTGCCTTACAATGGTTATTTGTACCATTCTGACTCCTGGCCTGCAACTCTCTGACAACTGGATCAGAGCCATGAACTGACATGTGATGGGGTGTGATGGAACAGTTCCTTTTGAACACAAACATATAACCTATTGGATGTTTTGGGATTTGTAATTTCCCCCATGTTTTTCTATCATAAGATTAATTCTTCTTTGGTTGTTTTTAAAAACTCCAAAAAGCCCTTAGCAAGAAAATGCCATATCACAGCTTGATCACATTCCAGAAAGAATCATGCTGGCAGTGGGATTTTCAGAATCCATTACAGATTAGCTTTTTAAATCCATACAATTATTCACCATGAAATCATGTTGCTGAATGCTGAGCATTTTCTGTCTTAGTCTTACATGATTGCAAGCATTCCACTGTGAGTGACTGAAGTCTCAATTGTTTCCAGATTACAGTACATGTTTCTATAAGGCTTTGTGCCTCTCCACAATGTTCCCTACAGTTAGAAACCCAAAGAATTTCTTCCAACTTGTAATGCTGGTTTCTTGAACAAGACAGCCTAGCAATAATTGCTTTTAAACTATGTAGGCAACCTTCAGTTTTCTGCTGTGTCAGAGAGTTTGCTTCTATTTTATTTGAAAATTACTCCTTGTGTTATCTTCTTAAACTGAGAAGCTTCCCTTATAATGCACGGGTTTGCTATCAACATTATAAGCTTCCCTTATAATGCACGGGTTTGCTATCAACACACTTAACTTTCTGTGAGCCACTCAGCTATACAAGTCATTACAAAAGTCCTGAGTGACCAGATACTGTTGTTGCTCTTCAAATCTAATAACTCCTCTGTTTTTTATTCATATATTCAAGGATATTTGAACATACACTCTCCTCTTCTACTTACATGACCACTGAATTCCTCAGCCTGTTAGCACATTTTGATACCTTGTCCTCTTGTACTTAAATGAGTTCTTCAACCAACTGGTAACTCTTTCTGGTCCCTTTAGGATGCAGTGGCACCCTAGACACCAGCTAGAGCTTGTCTGGCCACAGTTATCAGGGGGATATAGGAAGCTATTTTATACAAAGTCATACAATTGATTCATCTAGTCCAATATTTGTCAAAATCAAATGGTAGTGATTTTCCAAGGTTTCAGACAGTATTTTCTCAATCCTACCTGGACATGCCCGAGGTTGGAGCTGGGACCTTCAACATATTAAGATCTACTTCTAAACTATAAAACCTCCATACCTTGGTTACCTACAGTTGTCCCAGGATAAGTGCTATATAAAATATAAAGCTACCTTTGAAGACTTCTCAGAAAATTAACTTCATATAAAGAGGAATTGCTTGGTGACTAATGGATACTTGCTATATGTAACATATTTTATCAAAAGATAAACAGCTGCACAAGTTGTCAGTCCATTTCTAGACACAATTCAATTCTGGATATTACAGAGTTTGGGAAACAAATAAGAAGAACTTGAAATCCTAGTACAGGAGGGTGAATATGACTTTATATCTTATTGAACATAAATTGAATGTGAGCTACCAGTTTCCAAGTCGAGGAAAGTAATAGGCCCACTATCTTCTGCACTGATTTGGCCTCATTTGGAACACTGTTTTCAGTTCTGGGCATCTCACTTTGAGAAAGACAGAGACAAGTTGGGGGGGCAGAGTTCAGAGAAAGGCAAGGATGATGAGAATTATGGAGAACAAAATATAGGAGGATAGGTTGAAGGAAGTTGCCTTGTTCCACTTGGTGAAGAGAAAACTGAGGGGTGATATGATTGCACTCTTCTGGGGGCAGGACTTCCACCTTCCAGGGGGTGGGCCCACTTCTTCCCCCCATCCAGGCAGAGACAGCTGAAGGCTCAGGATGGTGGGGAAGAGGACGAACAGGCACACACTTGTTCTTCCTCTTTCTCCTGCCCTCCCAGGCCTTCAGTCTCTGGGGAGGCAGTTGAAGGCACAGGAAGGTGGGGGAAGAGGAGGAGCAGGTGTGTGCCTGTTCCTCCTCTTCCCTCACCCTCCCATCTCTCCACATGCCCTCCAAAATGGCTTCGTGTGCCAGACATAGCACACATGCCATAGGTTCACTAGCACAGGTCTATGCTGTTTACTTTGACTCTATCAGAACTTTATAGTCATCTTCTGAAGCTGTTTTTTGAAGTCCCTGTCATCTGAAATTAAGCATGTAAGTATCAGAGGGAAGGGCTTCTCAATTGTGGCACCAATATCTTTACTCCCAACTCTGAAGAAGAGTCCATTGAACCAAACATACCTTGTTGGTGCCAGCCTAAGACTTTATATTGGTTCAGGCATTTCAGCAGGTTGTACTGTTGATTTTAATTGTACGTATATGGTTTCTCTTTCTAAAAAATCTGCTGGGAATAACTGGTGTTTCTGGAACTTTTTTTGATTTTATGTTTGCACTTTATTTTGAAGTTATTGCTTTTATTATTTTCAGATTATGCTTTCAGCTGGCTATTAAGTCTACCAGATAAGTCAACCTGAAGTTACCTGTGACAGTGCATGTCCTCTGAATTTGATCCCAGAGTCATGGATGGACAGATGCAGAATTCATATATATTTATATCTTGTATTTACAAAGGAATCCAAAACCAGTGCTGGGCAAGCTGGAAAATTATTTTGCATTTCAATAAGAGCCTGTAGTAGATAAACAACCCCACAGGTGATGTAGAAATTTTACCCTCTCAGTTTAGAAGCAATAATTTGCATTTGCATATTCAGTGCACTTTACTTGTTGCTGTTGTATTTCTAATAGCAACATCTAATATTCCTTTCCAAAAAGGATGTGTTGCAGTTTTGATGTGCATGCTAATAAATAAATATGCTGAAATAACTTTTAGTGTGAGATTGAACTTTCAGTGATTCAGTTATTTTAGTAGCATGGCCAATTCTCTCAGGAACTCTATGCAGAAGAAAACTCATAAACAGAAGAACAGTGAGATGACTTTAGAAGACCTTAATGGAGGAAGAATAGACACTCAAGAAGGAACTTAAACAGATAGTGCATTCTTGAATAAGCATGTTTAAACACATGCCCTGGTGCTTTCCTGGCTCAGCATCCTTTTTCTAGCTGTTTGTTCATAGCATGTTTTGATCTGAAAATTTGTAAAGTAGTTGGTTGATCATGGTTTTCAAATAATATTGACACTTTTGAGTTCTGCAATTGAAAGGACTGAATAACTGACTAAATTTGAACATTTCTTAATTTACACCCCATTTTTATTTTCATAGTTTCATGACATACACAGCTGGGTGTGCACAGATCTTACAAATGGTTGTTTTCCTTTTAAGAGACAAAAATCTGTAATGTGTTTCAAAATCCAGTTATACTAAAAATCCAGGTGAAATTGGTTGCGTAAGCTGAATTTAATATACAAACTGATCTTAGCTTGTTTTGTTGTTGGTGCTGTATGCCTTCGAATTGTTTCTGACATATGGCAACCTACGGTACATGGAAACTAATGGGAAGGGAAACAACTTACTCCAGCTTTATACTAGCATAGCTAAGGAAAGCCAGTCCAAACCTAGGTCCTCATATGAGAAAAGAGAGAGGCTTGATCCAGTGAATCCAAAGCTACTAAGTCTGCCCTCCAGATCCTCTACTTTAAGGTCTACCACAGTTAGGAACACCATTAATCATTGGTTTCAATCTTAGAGCTTTCTTCAGTAATATCAAATTACATTGCCCTTGCTTATGAAGCTCCTTTACTGTCCCTCTTTGATTCTAAGGCAGAGGGGGAGGAATCTCAAGCTGACAGCACTGTCTTGAAAAGTGTGTATATTTTTCTCATTACTTAGGACGTTATCACATGCGGGTCTCAAAGCGGCAAGAAAGCGGTGTGGAATCAATCCAGAACTATACCGGTATAGACCCCACAAGACGGAAATTGCTATCAGACGCAACTAGCATCATTGCGCAATGAACGAAAGCAGCATCATTCCGGTATCATTCTGGTCGCGCAAATGTAATTCCCCAGGAAACCGGCATTCAAAAGAACAGGGATGATGCCGCATTGGGATGGGGATGGGACGGGGTTCTCTGCGACGTCGTGTGAACACACGGGAAAAGGAACTGCAACGGGACGGGGATGGGACGGGGTTCTGTGCGACGTCATGTGAACACACGGGAAAAGGAACCGCAATGGGATGGGGTGGGATGGGGTTCTGTCTGCTTTAGACCCCGTGTGATAAGGTCCTTAGACTGGGTGATTTTATTTGAATGGTGTATTCTGTACTACTCTGGTTGATGCTTAATGCATCTTGCTTCATGACACACCAGGGGTTACTTGTCACCCTTATAACATCACTATGGTTTCTCCTGTGACATCAAAAGCAGATAATCCCTAGGTCTCCAGTTTTGATCCTGAAATATCAGGTTCTGGGAGAGTCAGGACCTGGCAAACCTACTAACCACCCTCATGTGTTGTCTGATTTCTATATCTATTAGCATCAATGCAATAATCAGCCACTGATAGAAGTTATTTTGCTTTTGAAACTATGTTTAGAAGCACTCTGCTTTTCTGGTTTCTTGTATTATGATTTAAATACTCCTGACAATTTTTAAAATATCATCTTCAGAGATGTAATATTCACTCTGATTTTATCTTAGATATCTTGTTTTATTTATTAAGTACCAAGTTGTATTACTGATCGCATATATTTTTTAGCCTGCTGTGAACTGTGCACGTACTTAAAGATGCTATCACTCACTTCTTCAAAATAACAAACAGTGGAGCTGTTGAATCCAGTTCTAAACTTGTTCCATAACCTAATAGGGATATAAAATGTATCTGGCCTCAGCACTTCATAGTACTAGCCTGCCAAATTTTTACTTTGGTCTATTCCATGATGCATTTACCCTAAGCATTTCCTCTGTCATGGTCCCCAGTGGCTGCCCACTTCTCTGGGATGAACTGTCATGAATCAACTTGTTTAAAGTATGGATTGAATCTGTTTCTCAAAATCCTACATTTAAGATTCAGAGCTGGGAAATGTGTGATTCACTATTTGCCTTATTCAATGTATATTCCAAAGGGTTCAACTCCTTCCCTGCATAGTCATCTTCAAAACTAGGCATGTACAATATACTGACCACTATACTTTTGGATTCAAGCAAGGCTTTCAGGACATTGTTACCTCTATGGTGCACTTGTTGTTGTTTTTTTAAATCCATAGTAATAACTGATAAGAATGGGATAAGATGAGGTACAGAATCAACCCTTTCCTCTCCTTCTGTGACCCTGCTATTTGTAGTTGCTTTGAAGTAAAATCATTTCTCCAAAGAATAAAATTTGCCCAGCAAGAAAAGAGAAAAGGATAATAGTCCCTATCCATGCCTCCTGTGATTTCAGTAATTATCTCATATAGATGCACTCACCCCAGTTGATGGTATTTACCATGGAGAATGGGACCCCATACCTTTGATGCAAAACCACACTTTAACAACATTGTTGTAGTTTGCCCCCTAAGTATTGCTAATGCAAAGAGAGAGAGAGAGAGAGAACTGTCCATGAAAAACAGATGGGAAAGTTCCATTTGCACAAAGTGTAAATGATAGGGCACAGTGAGTCTTCTGAAATAAATGAATACCCAACTTTAAAGTGCATTCCATATGTCTATTGACGCAGCAGCCCTGTTGAGTTTGGTGGGCTTATTTGCAGATAAAGGAGAATAGGACTGCAGTTTTAATATACTTTTCAAGGGAAGTACTGTGTTTTCCTTAACACACATGTAACTTGCTAGGAATTACATCTGTCTCTGTGGCTTGGAATACAGTTTAATATAAGTGTGCCTGGATTTGTCAATTAAGCAGGAGCCCAGATCACTGAAACAGGTTATGGCTTGCTACCACTTTTTCTGATAAGGCAATTTACTTTTAATAGCTGCAGGTTAGGCAAAAATTCAGAAGGTGAAACCTTTCCTGGAATGAGGAAGCAGAGAAGGTGTACTCTAAATGACTTGTGTTTTCTGTCATGAGGTATTAAAGCTACATGGTTTCTCTAAAAATGTGAGGTCTTCTAAGTCGGGATACAATAGTTCAAAATTTGTTTACTTGAAAAAATGTATAATCTGAAAGGGATTTTAAACAAACTCTTCTATTGGCAGATGTTTTTTCATTAATAAAAGTAGAGTAACTTCAGGATTTGATTATCTTGCTGATCAATAAATCCATCATGGAACAAAACAGCAAATTGGATTCATATTTCCTTATCTTCTTTTAATGAGTGTGTATTGCAAAATTTAGCTATACAATACAATGTGATGTGCAAACGCCTCTGCTCCTGAGAATTATTAAATTCAGAAAGCAAGTCCAGTAGAGCCATATGCGGTTTGCAAAAAGCTGGAACTAAAACAGTGCAGAAGGTATTTTACCAGCTGAATGTCAAGATTATATACCCTAGAGAGAAATTGTTTAATCTCTGTTATTATTGTTGTTGTGTGCCTTCAAGTTGTTTCCAACTTATGGCAACCCTATCACAGGGTTTTACTGGCAAGATTTGTTCAGAGGAGATTTGTCATGGCCTTCCCCTGAAGCTGAAAGTATGAGATTTGTCATGGCCTTCCCCTGAAGCTGAAAGTATGTCACTTGCCCAAGGTGACTCAGTGGATTTCATGACCAAGTAATCCAACACTCAAATGACTATGCCATACTGACAACCTGAACTTCACTTTAAAATGGAAAGTTGGATGAGAGCCAGGCATAGCCAACCAGAAAGACTCTTCCATTGACAGAGGTTCTATCATTATTTGGAACTCTTGAAAATTAGGTTACAGGGAAAGTCTCAAAGGATAGAAGAGGTTTCCCCTTCCAATTAAAGAGGGCAATGGAACATTTGCACAGAAGCAGGAAATGGACCACTTTCTTAGAGCTTGGAAAAGTGATTTCCCCACCACCTCTGACTATATTGCTTGGGGATTCCAGGAGCTATAGTCTCATATTTTTTGTGAGCCTCTTTTTCTGCTGTGTTCTATAGTGGTAGAAGACTCAGACTTGGGGTTGACTCATTCTCTGTAAGACATAAACCTTTTGATTCTATCAAGCAAAGAGAAGGTGAAATGTAGACAATTGTGTCCTTTTCCCTTTCCTTCCTCTTAAAGCCACTGTGTAAACACAAAATATAGTCTTTTAACCTCATGTACATATAACATCCTTTGTACTCTAATATTTCACTTGATACTTACTGTAGTATCCCAGGGTTTTATGGGCTAAATTTCTCTTCCACTGCTAACAAATACTTTACCAGCCACCTTTATTATTAGAGGGAGGAATTGGGACCTACATGTTGGAATGCATAACTCTTCTGCTCCATTTGTTGTTTGTAGCCACTCCACTTCATTCCCTCCTCCACCATGATCCCTCCCTTCAACAGTCATACAGCATTCTGAACATGCTCAGTGGCTTTCTTTCCCTGCAGTATTAATATGTGCATTTCTGCAAACACAAGGTCTCCTCAACCTGCTGATACTTCCATCTTACTTGTGCGTGATGAGGGGGTTTCCTCACATGTATATAATTATATATGTGTGGAGAAAACCTCGCTCTTTATTTAGCTTGAACCATGCTTTGCATGTTCTTGCATTTTTAGCAAAGGTTGAAAGTAGGCTTCTATGAAGCCAAATTAGTAATCCTTATCTTGAGACTTCTGCTGGAGACTTGGAATTGTCAGGGCAGCTAAATCAGTGCTTATAAGCACCCTTGTTTGCTGTGGTGACAGCTTGGCAGCACACCAGCACATGCTGCCCACAGTCTCCAAAATGCTGACCTTATAATACCATCAACATTCCTTTCTCCTGCCTTTGATGACATGCTCAGAGCTCTGGAAACTGTTTTCAAAACAGCCTGCATAATGAAGCATTGTGCTTGTAAGTACAATTGTGTTTCAAGTCTGTCAGGTTGTTTTAGGGTGCAGTATCTAGGAAAAGGCAGAGCAGAGAAGCAGTTGCAGAGGGTAGTCATCATTTCTCAGGAAATTTGTGTAGCTTTTTTTTTTCTGAACAGAGGCAATCAGAATCAATGTCCTGTGAGATCAACATTGAATAGCAAGGTGGCACCTCTCCTCTGTACTTTCCTATCTATTAAATGTGTTGAGTCACAATATTGTACATAAAAGGTCATGTGCAATGAAGTGTCAGTACACATTGCTATGCAAACAATGTGAAGAACAGGCAAAACCCGAGAGCAAAGAAATGTCTTGATTTATCATTTGCAAAATCAACACTTCTGCCTCTTTTGCATAATCAAATATGGGGGAAAGGGAGAAGAGCGGATGTAGAAATCACTTTTCTAAAATAAGTTTTGTTTTCAGATCCATCATGAAATCTATAATAGTCTGTCATTTCAAGCCTTGCAAACACTATCATGAAAAACCTATTCATAGCAGAACTGCTCCAGTATATCCAACTTAAGTTGTGTGGCAAATTACAAAATGCTTCTAATAGTTTAATGAGCTGTCCTTTAGTTCAGATTATTACCACCTCATCTACATTAACAAATGACCATTATTTCACTGTTCCTTCAGCTCAGTAGTATGACATGGAGCCAACCACAACTTGAGAATGTTCCTTAATCTGAGCGTTTCATTTTGGTGGTGGTGGAGATTAATAATATATGCAGTTCTTTAATTTGAAAAAAATGCTTTATAATCTTCCCTCCTCCATTACAGTTTCTGTTGATTTTTTAGAACACAGCACAGCAGCAATACATTAAGGCCAAGAAGTTATTCCAAGCAAAATATGTCATTGTAGTGCTGCTTACAACAGTTATTCCCTCCAGCCTAAGTGTCCAGAACTCTATCATTTCCCATTTTCATGGTCTAGCATACCTGGCTGTCCCCATTTCCCCAACTCAGCTTTCAATTTCTGGAAGCTCTTCTGGATCCAAGCCCTCTCAAAAAGGTAAGGATTGCAGAAGGTTCAAGCCTATATGTTGAGTCCAGTGTAGGTAAGGATACATAGTATGCCCATTACTGAAGCAGAACTTGAACCTAGAGGAAAAGACCACATTTCTGGACTAAATAGCTAGTTGGACTTGCCTTGGATTATCCAGAAGTGTTGTCTGCATTTATGAAGAAGGGTTGTTTAAAAAAAAAACTTTCTTTCCCTGCCTCTGAGCTGCACTCATAGAATCATAGAGTTGGAAGAGACCA
>CM034706.1:56349966-56360726 GCA_020142125.1 Phrynosoma platyrhinos | reverse complement strand
GCAACATTGCATAGAAATGCTGTTAGAAGAACTCCTGTTACTGGAACTACAGTACTATCCATCTGTATAAATAATGTGAGGTCTTATACCAGAAGCAATCAATCAATTTTTAAATCAGGGGTCAGATTATCGTAGTGCTATTCAAGGTCTAAATAGGTTCAAAATTCAGGATAACAATAGCTTTAATAGAATGCACATGCAAGAGTTTTACCAATTTAGTGGGGGAAATGGTTGTAAAGTGGGCATTAACATTAACAATAAATACATTTGATATGTATTTTAAGAATGTGAAAATTTGCCCAGAAGCTAATGTTCCACGTCAGTTCTGCTCTTCACGTAAAATAAACATGTTAAATAGATACTGAATTGTACAGTATTATGTTTGTGCGGATCTTATTTATCTTAGGTAGAGTCAGGCACAATTCCTCCTTGCCTAGGGTCAACCCTCCATCCCAGCTTCCACTATCCTGGCCATAGAGGGAAAGAAAAGGATGTATCTGCTGGACATAATCCCCTTCCCCACTTCCATCCCCTTTTCTTTTTATGTCAGCATTGAATTGTAAGACTAAAGATAGGGAGTTAGGGGTTTTTTTGGTTGATCTTTTACTTGTAAAGTCCCAAGCACAGTGATGGTATGATATCAACAACAACAACAACACTAATAAAACTGTGCTAGCAAATGTGAGTGCACTGAAGATTTCCATGAAGGAAAATGTAAAGCACATTCAGCAGGAGTTCATGGCACAAGTTTGTTTTTTGTATGCCATGTTTCAGAATATCAGTGGTGATTGAACCAGCCCAGCTATCTATTAGCTATTGGGTAACCAGCAGTTATTCTCATCTTACTAGTGCTTTATTATTTTATTCAATTAAAAAAACACAGTTGTATTCAGAGATTATTTTGTGATCTTAATTCAATCAAAAACAGTTGTTTTCACAGACTATTTTGCAGGGGTAGTTGAGCCAGGGGCCGGGTTGCTGTCCCTCAGACAATTGGGGGACCGAAGCACCAAAAATAAATAAATAAATAAATAAATAAATATTAAACATTAAAAATTTTTTAAAAATTAAAAAATATGCATGCACACTCTCTCAGCTCCAGAAAAGCCATGGCAAAACCCCTGTGGAGATTTTGCCAAGAAAACCCCAAGAACAAGTAATAACAACAATAATCAATATCATCATGGCAGGGGGCGGCGGCGGCGGCAAGACCAGCCTGGAGCCGGTCCAAAGGCCTCGGGGGCTGCATCCGGCCCCCAGGCCTTAGGTTGCCTACCCCTGCTATTTTGTGATGTCTATAACTACATGATAGACAGTATAAATTCTTCATCAAAATCAATCTAAAGGGGTGTTTCATGAATTATATCTTTGATTAGTTCACAATGTATGTATGTGTCTTGGGAAATACATTAAAGGAGAAACTAAATACAGCCCTTCTAGCATTCAGTCCCCAGATCTTGTTGAAGAACAATTACCTTCAGCCCAACCAGCATGGCCAGTGAGAAGGGGGATGATGGGGCAATGGCATGCGCCAGTAGAGGCCAGAAGGCTGGGACATTCTGACTGAAGTCTCATAATAACAACTTAACAGATGGTGCACAAATTGTTTCCTTTGTTAGCTCATGATTAGGTTGATTTCTAAAGGTGTTTAAATGCATGTTCACTAGATTATCTGTGCATGAGGTTTAGATCACCCAGATCAACTCTATTGTAGCCTTAAACTGCTTTTTAAAGAGTTTTCATCAAGATCCATATATGAGGGATGGGAACATGTTGTCTGAATTTAGAAGACTAGAGATGGGGCAGGACGGTACATGCTTGGTGCCATGAGGAAGAAGAAAAAACTGGCTAAACTGTTGCTGAGGGTTTTTATATAACTTGTTTTCTATAATTATCTGGGGTAGAGTTGAGGAATCTGTGACCCTTCCAATATGGCGTAGTACCAGCGCCCATTTCCTCCGGACAACATAGGCAAAGTCCAGGGATTATGGGAATTGCATTCCAACAAATTCTGGAAGAACAAAGTTTCCATACCCACACCCACAACCAATTTAAGATCCATATCTTGTAAGACTTTCTGAGATTTTATGAGACTTGCTGTAGAAGGAAGGTTAGAATGGAATGACCAATATTCTGAACAGTGAGTTCCCATCTAGTCTCCCTTAGAAAACAAAGCGAGAGAGAGAACTTTGTACTCTTGTCATTTGAAGACAAAGATAATGGTGCCATTCTGTGTGATATGTTCCATCAAGGTCTAGAAGGCCATTTTCAATAGGTTCTGCTGGCATTCTCTATGCGTAAGCAGGAAGAACACAAGGTATAATCTCAAACCAGCAGCAGGATAAAGGGAAATATGCCATAAAAATCATAGAAATTGAAATTACAGGAGAACTGGGTCCTGACAGGATTTGTAGGGCCCAGAACATGAATAAGTAAATAGGTTAGGCTTCTGGTCTCCCAAATATATGATGGAACTGACATATGGGACAAGGCAGTATCTGCTATGCCAGTGGTAGCAAACCTATGGCACATGCACAGTTGCCTCAGCACAAAGTTTGCCAGAGTTCGTTACCAGAAAGCCAAAGGGACACAGCACTTTGCAAGAAATAAGTGGGTTTTGGGTTGCAGTTTGGGCACTCAGTCTCTAAAAGGTTCGCTGTCACTGTGCTATACCATTTTAGATATCATATTTTCAGATATCTGTCCGCAAATAGCAATCAGATAGCCATTTAAAATGACAAAGGGATTAAAAATATTTTAAAAAATCATATTTCATATTCATTAATTTCTGTGTTGTTGTTTGCAGTTTGAAGAGTTTATGCCTCTAAGTGCTAATTATGCATTTTACATTTTCGTACATCCTTTTAGAAAATAGTGTACGTTGCCTTGGATTTCTTATGGGAAGGAGTGGTTTATGAGTTTTATAAATAAGTAAATTCTCCCATTGTAATCGACAAGGCTTTTCATGGCTTGAGTGGAGGTGGGGGAGTGTTCCTGTGTCACATATTTGTACCAAGCCCAGAAAAATTATGGTTGGACTTTCAGAAATGTAAAGCAATTTCGGCTTCAGGTACCATCAGTTCTTCAAGTGTTGTTTAAAGGAGCATGATTTTTCATACCTATTTTGTGTGATAAGATAAAACTGGCAAACATGTTAAGCAGCCTTCAGTCACAGACATTTTTGTATGGTATTTAAACTTAAAATTAAAAGATGCTCAGCATCTTTTGACAATATTTTAAGGACTGTTAAATTAAAAAAACAAGATGTTCCCAATTATAATTCTGCTTCTGATAAGAGATAAAAAGCAATGCAAAACAGATTAAACTTTCTATTTGCTCTCATAGACATGCCCCTACAAATGCACCAAGTTTTTGTAATCTTCAAATTGTAGCTACATCTCCTAGGAATTATGTTTTAATACTACTGATCATTTTGAGTATAGGATTGTTAGGTTTTTAGTAGATTGACTAATTAAGGAAGCAAACAAATATTAAGTTTTAAAGCTTAGTAGAAGCTGAAATATTTCATCAAAATAGTTTATTTCTTTCAATTAGATTGTGTTAATTTTTAATTCAGAGTATCAGACTGCTGTGTGTTTGCAAATGAAAACAAATCCTAATAGTTTCCAAGGGTATTTCTCATATTTCTTAAAGAAGAAATTGTTTGGGTTATATCCATCCTTACCCCTTGCAGTGTAAAATGTTCAGTGAACTACAATACCTTACTTATCAGTCACTTGCTTCTTTGCACTCTCCTTATGTCTGTCTCTTTCAGGGCCCATGGCATAATTAGATTTTATACTCTGATGAGCAGAAACCATCTCTGTTTATATGGCTGTGCTCACAAGCATTCGAGGGGGTGGAGTACAGAAATATGTTATCCCAATACTACATGCTAAGGAGCAGAATTTCCCAATAGATGGAAATTCAGTGGAAGGGTGTTTATAGACCTAAGGGATAGAAGACAAACTTTTATACAGCCTGAAGATATATATGGGGAGAGGTCATCAGGCTCTTTGCTGTACTACTCTAAAGTTATTTGGTTCCCAAAGGAAGATGCAAAGGAGGAGTTATGGTTAAACATCACAAAAACAAAAGTAATAACCACATATTATTTATTGAACTTTAAAGGAGACAATGAAGACATTGAAATAGAGATTTTCCATACCTTGATTCTGTCACTAGAACAGAGGCTATAATCAAGAAAGCAGAAGACTAGGACTTGAAATGGCAGCTATGATGGAACTAGTGAAGATCCTTGAGTGTAGAGATATACAACTGAATATTAAAGTCAGGATTTCCAGTTTCTATGTATGGTTGTGAAAGCTGGACAGTGAAGAAAGCTTATAGGAACAGAATTAACTCATTCGAAATGAGGTGCTTCAGGAGAGTTCTGAAGATAACACAGATTGCCAATGAGAAGAAATCCATGAATCCAAAAGCAAATGAAACTTGAACTCTCCTTAAAAGCTAAAACAACTAAACAGAGATTCTCATACTTTGGACATACCATGAGAAGACATGATTCATTAGCAAAGACGATAATGCTTGGTAAGAAAGTATAAAGAAAAGAGGAAGACCACATTACAGGTGGATAGACTTAAGCAAAGGCACAGCCCTGTTTCAAAAGACCTGAACAGAACTGTTGATAGCAGGATGGCTTGGAGGTCTTTTGTACATAAGCTGAAGTTGACTTGAAAACAATTAACAAGTGGAATGTTAAATACAACAAAATCCACAAAAGAGTGATAACTTTATTGTCTTCTTCCTCAGACAAACATGTTAAAAATCATACAGGAGAAGAAAAGTGATGATGTTAGACTCACAGGAATACATTTTGTCTCAGATGTTACTTCTATTGTTAATTAAGATGGAGAGGATATCAGTGCAGACAGAGGCCACTCTCCTTCTTGACCACGTGGGGACCAGAGCAATAGAAGACAGGTAATGTAATTTCAACTCCATTAGTAATAGAAAAGTAACTGTAAGGCTGTGACTTAACATCATCAGTTTTCTTCTCTGGTATGACTTTTAACATCTTTGCCTGATGAGATAGTGAAGCTTCAAAAGCTTGCATAATATTTTTTGTGCGGTTTGGCCAATAAAGGTATTGCTGTTTTTTGGATTTTGGATTTGTATTTTGCTGCATGGCCAACATGGCAACCCTGAACACGTTTCCTGAATTTGAGGTATAATGTTAGTTCCTACAGAAAGGTAGGGTGGGATCATATCTAAAATTACTCATCCTCTGACTATTATTGCTTGTGCCTCATTGTTCAATGCTTCAAAAGAACCAGGGCTTATAGAGTAAAAGTCCTAGAGCATTTTGATTAGCAGCACTGATGGTGTCATCTGTCATCTGAGCTCAAGTAAATCCTGACAGCAGGTTCATTTTTCCAGCAACAATATGTTGTTCTGAGGTATCCCTGTTTAAATACAAAATATTTTTTGTGGCAGATGACGGGGGGAGTTCAACACAGCTGTCTGCATTTCTGGACTCTCCTTTGGGAGAAAGTTATGAGGATTATCATGAAGAGTTCCTGCAGTTCAAATTTTAGCAGTACAACACTGGTCACATTATTTCTGAGCCTCATTCCCTAAACAGAAAATGAAACATTTCTCAGGAAGAGTGTTTTCTCCCATATAAATGTCCTCAGTAGTGGTAAAAGCATTACAGATTAGCATAGGTAAAACCTTGTAGTAGTACAACAAAACATCTTTGTAATTACAAGTGAAGTGGGCAGCTGAAGACAACTACCTGTAGTCCAAGAATTTTTGTTTCCAAATGCCACAAGCAGAATTAAAACTGAGATTCTCAAATATAGAAACCAGTTAGTTACTGAGAGTGTGTATTCCCCACTTCCATTTTTTGTTCATTCAAGGATTAGTTTGATACCTTAATGTCATCAATCCAAGTATTCTCTATAAAGCTGGACAGTGCTATTCTGTATCAGCTTTTATTTTTTATTTTTTTGTAAATTTATTAGCACAGTTTGTCTTCAGAAGTCAGCAGAGTTAAGATACAGATAACATTTATTAAAATGAGTAACCCAAATGACTACATAAGGCCATTCAGTTAATTTTCTCTCTTTGTAAAACAGCCTATAATTTCCAATTCTAAATTATCAGACATGACTAAAGATATAGAAAAATGAGCTGACATAATGATGCATGAAATCTCCCTGGAGTGACAGTGCCACAGCTGTTGGAGGAAGTGAACAGAGATCTGTTATTTTATGACACATTTCAGCTGAAAATTTCAATAAAGTAAAAGAATAAAAGTCCTGCACAGCTGTATATTTGTTAATGTCTTGCTCCTCCATTAGTGCATGAGCTTGACTCTTCAATCCTGTGAAATAGGTTTACATAGATATTACTTTCAGTGCCTCATCTTTGTCTTCAAATAGGCTTGCTGGCTTTAAAATATAATACAAATATTCCATCAATAATTCAACACTGGAAACTTTTCATTTCCAAAAATTTTAGTGTTAACATTCCTTTTTAAAAGGAAATAATGTAAAGCAGCTAACATTTTAGAACAGCCTGAATAATCAGATCTCATTTCTGAGAAGCCATGGTACAATGATGGAAGTGTTAAACAATATCACTATTACAAAGATTAGTTGACCTGTCACTCCTCTGTTTTCACAAAATGAAAAACTGCAAATATTCAAGCGCCATTATATCCCTCCCCACTTGCTGGTCCACAAAAAGCAAGACTGTGGACTCGAAGTCTGCAAAAATGGAGGGGCAGCTGTATAGAACTGTATAAACAAAACTCTCTTTCTCTTTTGCATCCATTTCTCACTCCTTCATACATACAGAAGCACACATACTAAAACTTTTAAAATCATTACAGTACAATTTGAAGTAAACACTAAAATTCATGGTGGATATGAGATATGACAGTTGTGGAAGCCATGTTTTTATATATTCTTATGCTCTTATAGATTATTCATTTGCCCCTAATAAAAAAAATCATTTGGAAGGGTTCATGTTACAAAATTGGGGGGGGGGGGAAATAGCAACCTTTTTATATTCTATATTTTTAAATATTTTAAAATAAGTAATGTCATGGACTATATACTTAATGTAGAAGAGGGATTGTTTTCCAGTTTAAACAGAAGGGCAGTATATTATATAGTTATCTTCCGAATATAGAGCACTTGCACATAAAATTCTGTGGAAGTGTCATATTTATTTATTTGAGTTGACAGATTGTTATGGCTTAAAACAATGTACCAAAAAGCAGTTGTAAAAGGAAAAAAATGTATTTTATTTATTTAGATTTATAACATGGTTTTTTCACCCTTATCAATCATTTCAAGTATAAATTATAAATCAATATATCCATATATTTAAGACATATAAAATGTATTTACATAGAAAATGGTGAAATAACTCTTGTAATATTGTATTAAGTTGGTTTACTTGCATCTGTAGTCTCCTTTGTTTCTGAATACAAAACTGTATTGTAATAGTAATGTAGAAGGGAATCATTGAATTTTGGCAAATTTCATAAGAGGATATGAGAACAGAGCCACAAATGGATTGGGTATAAGCAGAACATCACATACACATCAGTCTCTTTGTGGTCCCCTCTTCATTACTGCATCCCAGTAAAGCCTCTCCATGGTATTGGGAGAACTTTTTTGTGGTGCAGTGGACTGTTGTAGAACAAGAGATTATTCAGGCAGAAGCACCTTACATGGTTGTCCCTACCTATGCAGTCATTGTATCCAACCCAGTATCTTTTTTCATGCCTTTATTGTTCAGATGATATACTTCAAGAAGATACACTTGGCTGATTTCATGGATCACAACAGGACATAGAGACCATTTCTGATGTAAGTATCCAGTACTATAGATTCAAAATAGGAATCCTGGGAATCAAATATTACTTTTTAACTTGCAAGTTTCTTAGTGCCCTGAAGCCAGTATCAGATGTCAGAACCAGCCATCTTCTGTGCTTATAAACCCAAAAGATTGCTTTCGTTTTTCAGTTTTGTTTCTGCTTTTAATTCATTGTGGCTTAAACTACTGGGGTTTGAAACTGTGGTTAACCATAGCTAACTTTTTGGGAAATGAGACAACTCAATAAATCATGCTTCCGACAGGCCTTTCCAGAATAGACTTTCCGGCCTCATGAACTCCCTTATTCTGCCCTCTCCCAATTTGATTGCCGCCGCCATTTCCGCTACTTTGCTGACTTTGTTTTATCATCTCTGCTGTTTGTTATTCCTTGTTTGGTTAGCAGTATTAATTAATTAATTTTATGTTTTAACCCAAGTTTTGTTTTAATTAGTGTCTAGTTTAATACTTTTTTAAGGGGGGTGGGTATTTGGTTTTTGAATTTGTAATTCATGTATTTTTAACTGTTGTTAGCTGCCCCGATTGTGCTCAGAGGAGCGGAGTATAAATAAAATTTTATGATGATGATGATGATGCTTGGAAGTTGGCTTGTTTCTCTACCAAGCCTGGATGGAAGGTAGACTGAGATCTACTGGTGGATATCTAGATAATCTTTAACAGTTTGGAAAGGATTTCTCATTCCCAATTTATAATAATAATAATTTATGTGTATTGTCTATGGCAGCCATAGCTCATCAGAGCATCATGTTAGATGCTTCAAAATGTGGTTGCCATCCAACTAGGGGAGATGGTTTCAAATTTAAAAGTCAAAATTCTAAGCAAAGAAAAGGGGGGCTGTCATAACACATTGGGATTTTTTTAAAGGGCAAGAAAACAAGAAAGAGTTCTCTGTGATTGTATGATTCTTGGGGTTTAAGAAATTCAGGAAAGCAGAGGAAGGAGGACTCTGACATGATCTCTGAAGGTTAAAAAAAATGGAGGCAGGAGAGTTGGAAACCACTTGAATTTCTTTGGTTGTCTTTGTTTCATACCCAGTCAGCACTGTTCACAATTCAGTTTGAAAGGAGGAGAAGGACATCTGAAACACTGATGCTAACATTTCTAAGGCAGGAGAGGACTCTGAGATACTATTGCTAAGATTTTTTAGGTAAAAGAATAAGGGGAGTAGTGGGAAAATAAGGAGCCTTAAGTATCTTTTTGGGGATGTTAGGTATGGACTTGGCAGTGCCAGGTACCCTTCTGCTAATAGTTTAATAAGAAGACCAATAAAATGACACACACACCTCATGCACACAAGCAGACTAAATTATATTCTTTTTAAAAAAAATGAAGAAAGATTGCACTTGCAAGAAGTGAATTTTGCATGGAATAACTGGTGAAGAGTATTCATTCAAAGCATGGTGGGAGGATGAGTTACATCCAAGATTGCCATTATTTATTTATTTGTTTATTTATTTTCCTTGCAAGAAATGCTAAGTATGAAGGAAAAAATTAAAAGCCAGGCTTTTCCCAGCATAGACATCTAGTGTCTAAGGTTGCAGAATTAATACAACTTGACATCGCTTTAAATGCCATGACTCAATGAGCAACAGCATTCAGGGATATGTAGTTTTGTGAGATATTTAGTCTTCTCATTTAGTCTTCTCTCAGGAAACTCTAGTGTCACAACAAACTACAAATCCTAGGATGCCATAGGATGGAGTTGTGACAGTTAAAGCAGTATCAAACCGCATTAATTCTGTAGTGTGGCAGCAGCCTTAGTTTCTGCTAGAATTTTGTTTGTTAAAAACATAGGATTCCTACCTGAATTCATCCACAAACATACATTTTTCTTGCTCAGCCATCTCATAAAAAGTTTTGGGAGCTATGGTTTTGAGATCTGGAATAATGCTCAGTAGAATTTATGTTTCTAGAAAATCATATGATAGAAATTACCAGGGTATAAACATATACTGATTGAACACTTTCATAATTTCAGGTTGGTATGTTTTAATATGCAACAAATATAACGCTATACTGCATTCAAATAACTAAACAATTTATCTCACTTCCACAACTTTATAGCAGCATTGTAGCATCCACCGTACATGAACTTTAGAAGCAGGAACAGCACAGCAATTGGTATTAGCAGCAATTCAGAGCCCAGACTGCAACTGGGTATTTATACTGAGCATGTCTTAGGTTGTTTTGATAGTCTTAAAATGTGTTCTTCCATTTAAAAATTATTTTATGTCATTTTGACAGTTAGGAGGGAAAAATCCCATGCCAATTACACAGTAAGGTGTTTTACATGTGGATGTTTTAAGGATAGCTATAGGAAAATATGGTCTTGTGCATAGTACCTTTGTGTTCCCTTGTATTGGAGATCAGTGACCAAATAAAATAAAATTTTAAAAAAGCTTTCCCTCCATCCTGATGTGACATTTGACTGTAAAGAAGGATAATATTTGCAGAGTCAAGGCAGCTGAGGAAGTGCCTCATGAGCTTTAAAGGCTTTGGGTGACAAACTGAATTGCTCAATTGATGTCAGTTGGAGGACCCACTTGCTTGTGTATTTGGATTGGGAAGAAATTGTGCAGCTCTGGCTGGTTTTTTCCCCTTTCATTTCATGGATCAAATTTGCTTCCTTAGATTCTTAATGTCAGTATTTTTTCACAACTTGTACAGAAGAACCCATGTGTGATAGATCCTCTCCGGAGTGGCCCCACAGTTCCAAACCTTTGGGCTCCTGTCACTCACCTTGCCCCTTGCCCCCTCAAGAATACTCTTGGATTGGGTATTTGGGCCACAAAGTGATCACTATATGGACCAGTGGATTTGTTATTCACTGGGTTCACTGTGGTAAGCATGACCAAACTCTCTGTCAAACTTAATAAAAACATAGTTTT
>CM034706.1:56323024-56349866 GCA_020142125.1 Phrynosoma platyrhinos | reverse complement strand
CAAAAAACTATGGATGCCGGCCATGAAAGCCTACGACTTCACACTAATAAAAACAGCCAGCACTGTAGAAATAATGCAGTTTGGCACCATTTTAACTGCCATGGCTCAATGCTATGGAATCCTGAGATTTGTAGTTTGTTGTGGCACCAGAGCTCTCTGACAGAGAAGACTAAACGTCTAAAACTATGAATCGCAGAATTGCATAGCACTGAGCCACAACAGTTAAAGTGGAATCAACCTGGATTATTTCTGAAGTGCAGATGCAGGCACAGTTGCAAAAAAGAATGAAGTAATTGATCAATACACAGTCAGAATCATGCATTATTGCCTGAACTATTTAATCATTCAGAAGAAACTAAAATCCTAATCAGATCTTCCTCTGACTGACCATCCTCTCTATTACCAATTTTCTCTAGGCCGTCTTTCCCCTGTCTCTCTGCAGCATTTTCCTTATCTCTCTTCTGTCTTAGGGCTTGTCTTCAATGGCCTGAGTACTCTAGATTGCCCCCAGAGTATTCTGGCCCCAAATTCTCCCCATTAGATGCACTCTCTCTGCAGCGACGATAGGCAGTTGCCTTCCCACATGATCTCCGTTCATTGCCCAGGGCTGCTGCGGAGGTCACAATAAGGCACCCAGCCATATTATTGACGCTGGGTTCTCATTCTAACCTCAGCGTGACTCATGCCCACAGTGGTGGCACTGAGTGGTTGATAAGGAACACATGGGAAGGCAGCTGCCTGTCATTGCTATGGAGACAGCTGAAAATCTGGTGCAAAAAGTATGTTTTTTAATTCAAGTTAAGTGGAGGAAAGGCCAAATCAGGTGCAGATGTCATCAAGACAGCTTGTATCCAATTCGGGGGTTTGACCCTGCATCATGTAAAGAGGATGCAGCAAGCCTTAGGGTGTGGAAGGGAGAAATTTGAAATAAATAACTCAAGTAAACAAGCCCTTAGAGAAACCTCAGTTTTGTAACCTTTCTCTCCCATATGCCCCACTTTAAAGCATTCCCCTGAGCTGTAATTGACTGGCACTAACCAGGCTTGCCCAACTCCCTCCTTCACACCGTGTACCTAAGAAATCATTTGCAGTGATGATGAGAATAAATGTGGTTAAAGTACTGGGCTTGTTTTGGCAAGATCTAGCTTCAATTTGGTGCATGGCTCTTTAAGTTAACTGGGTGGCCCTGGAGTGGTTACTAGATCTCAAAAGTGATGTATCTCATAGGCTTGTTGTGAGATTACAATAGAACAATTCATGTACAGTGCTCTAGGGTCATAGAAGACTGGAGAATTAATGGGGTGAAGGAGTAATACATCTGATGTACAGCTTAGGTAGCAGTGGGTGAATTTGGGTGTTCCTGCTCCATGTCACTTCTGTTTGTGGTCACTTGTGTCTGTTATAATGTCTTTGTGCATTAACTTGGGGTTTAAAAAATCTCTATCCAAAGTCACAATTTGAATATAGAACATGCTTTTAAACATATTTTTTTTTCCAAAATACATATTCCTGAATATATTTTCTCTCAAAAACTACATTTTAAAATGCAGTTTGACATGGGGTTTGCTGCAACACATTTGAGAAGTGGCAGTTCTGATCTTCACATCAGTTCAGGAACTTAATGGCAGTTCGCTTCATATTGTTGGTTGTTTGTTTGTTTGTTTTGTATGTCAACTTTCTCCCAGAAGGCGGCTCACAGATTAAAAACATATTTAAAAATTACAATAAAATGTATGTTGTTGTGCATCTTGAAATCATTTCCAAATTGTGGCAATCTTATCATGGGGTTTTCTTGGCAAGATTTTTTCACAGGAGGTTTGCCATAGCCTTCCCCTAAGGCTGAGAGCATGTGACTTGCCCAAGGTCACCCAATGGGTTTCATGACCGAGCTGTGAATTGAACTCTGGTCTCCACCAACACCCAAACTGGTATGTCATGCTGGCTCTCTTCACTTCATGTAGGAATTTTAAAAAATGAATTCCTCAAGTGCCCCTAAACTTAAATAAAGTACTCTTAAAAATAATTACATTAACTTCACTGAGATAATGCTGATAGATGTGCAAAAAGGTGCTGGTCTTATAGTTATGTTTTTGTCTTTAGTGCTACTTATGGCCTGGTATAAATGTGTTTTAATGAGTGGGGACTGTTTTGTCCTCTTTTTTTAATCTTGTAAAGTACTTAGAGGTTATTTCTTTCTGATGAGAAAAAAATGGGATGTAGATATCTAAATATTCAAATAAATGATCATTTTCTAATCTCCCTTCAGAGCCTCGTTATTCTTAAACATAAAGGGACCCACCTTTAATGGAGCCTTGAAACTAGTGTTTTGTTACGCCCTCATCTTGTCATTCTAGAAAATGATAATTTCTTTTTATTGGGGTCCTAGTACAAAAAGCAGCCCTCAGTTTGCTTGTCATAAAAATGATACTTTCTAAGGCTGCAGAGATATACCTGAGAACAATAAGGCATTAAAAACCTGCTAAAAGCAGTCCATCAAGAGCAGCCTGGTTAAGAGTTCACAGTTGTTTCTAGTGCTGTAATACAAGCTACTATTCTTGGCTATTGCAAACCCTTTCCCTTTGCTGATAAAATTCTGTAGATAAAGTAATTCATGACTTTACTTGAGGGCATGTTAAGAAGACCATTTTATAATGACAAAGATAAGAAAAAATTTTCCACTCCAAAACTGGTTCTTTTTAGCATACAACTGAACACAGAATATGCAGCTGGAGGAAAAATTCTGCAGTTTGATTTTTTTTTTAAAGTATGTATGATGGAGAATTTAAAATGTTATTCATGTGCGTTTACTAAGAAGCATAACAAAATACAAGGTGAAGAATAGCATGTGACACAAATCAGCTCATTCTGTCCTTCATTTTTGTTACAGGTTGTGCCAGAAGTGACTATAAGAGTAAGAGAAGAAGTACAAGGGAGTATAGAAAAGTAATAATTATCACCCGGAAGTTATTATGGTATATTGATGAAATTTTGTCAGTGTCATCATCACCAAATGACTTTTTCTTTTCCCAAAAATAAAAAATCTGTTGTGGGGTCACCAATTTGATAACACACATGAAGTGGAAGAGTGGTTTAAGGCACAATCTGCAGACTTCTACAATACTGATATTCGGAGAGTCAGGAAATGCTGGGAAAATGTGTAAATCTGGATGGTGACTACATAGAGATACATTAACAGCTACAAATCAAAACAAACTTTCTCTCAAATTTTTTAAAAGGTGATAATTAAAACTTCACAATACGCCCCTTGTATGCATATGTATAAGCCAGTGTGGGGTAGTGAAGCACTCTCTTCCACCTTTCTTTTAGGTAGATTATCCTTCATTGCATCCTTGTAAAACCTTGAACTACAATTGTTCTTGTGCTTAGGAGTGTCTCATATGCTCTAATTCTTTTTCTGGAACCAGTGCAAAATATTCTTTTTTGTTACTGTGTGCCTTCAAGTCATTTTTTATTTATTGCAACCCTAAGGTGTGACTTATGGCCACGGAAGATCTACAAGAATTCATCCTAGATAACAAGATAATTGAACTAGTCAAACAGTTCCCATATCTTGGATCAAATATAAATCAGAATGGTGACTGCAGTTAAAAAATTAGAAGAATAAGATTGGGAAGGGCAATTATAAAAGAATTGGAAAAGATCCTGAAGTGTAAAGATATAACTTGGAACACTACATGAGAATAATTCAAGTCATCATGTTCCCCATCACCATGTACATATGTGAGATCTGGACAATGAAAAAAGCCAATAAAAGAAAAAGAAATTCATTTGAGATGTGGTGCTGGAGAAGAGTGTTGAGAATACCATGGATGGCTAAAAAGACACACAAGTTGGTTGTAGAACAGAGCAAGCCCAAACTCTCCCTGGAAACCAGGATGACTAAATTGAGACTGTCATACCTTGGCCACATCATGAGAAGGAATGATAATTGAAAAAGGAAATGATGCTAGGAAAATTAGAGAGCAGTACATGCCAAATGTTTAGACTCAATCAAAGAGGCCACAGGCCTGAGCCTGCAAGACCTGAGCAAAACTGTGGAGGATAGGAGGTCTTGGAGATTATTCATGTACAGGGTCACCATGAGTTGAGATCAACTCGAGAGTAGTTAACAAGAACAACAAACCCTAAGGCAAACCTATTACAGAACTTTACTGATCAAAATTGTTCAAAGGTGGCTTTGCCATTGCCTTCTTTTTAGGCTAATAGAGTGTCAGACAGTGGGTTTCCCTGGCTGAGCGGGGATTTGAACCCTGGTCTTCAGCAAGAGTTCTAGTTCAGTGCAAACGATATTGGGATCAAAGGTAATCAGTGGTGGCAGCACATGTTTGATGATACTGGAAGAACAGAATCATAGAGTTGGAAGAGACCCCAAGGGCTATCCAGTCCATCCCCCCTGTCATGCAGGAAGACACAATCAAAGCACTCTTGACAAATGGCCATCCAGCCTCTGTTTAAAAACCTCCAAAGAAAGAGACTCCGCCACTCTCCAAGGGAGTGTGTTCCACAGTGAAACAGCTCCTACTGTCAGGAAGTTCTTAATAATATTGAGGTGGGACCTCTTTTCCTGTAGTTTAAATAAATAGGTACATTTCTTACTGAACCAAACAGATTCTTAAATTAATCTTCACTGTATGTTATTGTGATAAGCAGAATTTAAAATGAATCTTCACTTCATGGTAGATAAGAACAACTGACTCCAATGGAGAACTCACCACTGATAGAGGACATAAGCGAGGAGCAAAGCATGTGTTGTGTTTGGTAGCTTCATCTTTATCTTAACTGAGATCCTTTAGTGGACATTTAAAAAAAAACAACTATCAGTTGCTCCAGAACAAAAAAAAAAGTGGGGAAATGTCTGAAGGAACTCTAGGTAAATCACCTGAGTTCATTGGCCTCATGGATGGATAATTAGATGGAAGATTGCTTGGTTACTGTAATTTATTCATAACTCAGTCTGTCATGCTCTCACCAAAGTGGGAATATTGAATGCATGGGAAAGAAGTGAGACAAGGCATTCAGCCACCTGTCCAACTTGTACAAATATACACATATATGTTGAAAGTAAACATGACCAGCATATGAAAGTGAGGCTGGAAGCATGGTTGATAGACACAGGACTTGTCAATCCCACTGTAAACTACTACCCTGCAAGTTAGAGTCCCAAATTTGGTGAAGCCATGAAAAGTCTCTCTTTGCTCTGTTTTTAAAAATGTTCTGCTCCAGAGTAAATAACTCCAGCTTTATGGTAGGGCAACTACGTGAGTGGGAAATAATGTTCCTCCATGTTCCATTCACTGATCGCCTTGAAACCAGTATCTTATATTTCTAACCTTTTAGGTTTTAGGACCTTCAGTCCTGTTTGCTTAGAAGCTGAAATTAGTAGAACCAGGTCAGATGCATCTCTCTTCTTGTCAAAGGCAACTGCTCATATCAATAATCAAGACCATACAATTGAGTCAAATTGGTGTTGGGGCCACCCATTATTGTACATGTTGCTGTTCAGATTTCCTCTATCTCAGAAGTAGGAATACTTGTAGTGATATACTCCAGTCCACTGCAGAAGAAACATTTCCCTGCAGCTGTTTTTTCTTGACAACATCGCATTGATGCTACAGAAGGTGAAGGGGGAAAGGCAAGAAGTGCCCCATGTGTAGTGAGCTCAGCTGCAGTTTACAATGGCAGAACTAATTTGCCCCTAGGACTTGGATATCACTTCTGCCTGAATCTGGAGCCTTTGGAGACCACACCATATTCTAACAACTGTATCCATCAGTGAGAATAATAGAAAAATGTACTTGAAGCCCCTCATTTTCTCAATTTTACTGCTTGTTCCTCCCCTATGCATTAATATTCAGAGCAACCAAGTTCATTTCAGAGTTCTCTTGCAAGGAGCAGAACAAAATTGCATCTTGCTGAAGGCTGGACTTATACTTAAAATTGTCTTTGATTATGTAATTGTCTTAGACTAGCTGTGTGTGTGAGAGAGAGAGAGAGAGAGAGACGAACTGATCTGATGATGACTAATAGTACTATATTGCCACTACAGTAGTCTTATAGTATTGCTGTTTTGTATTCATGTCAATTTTTCACTTAATGTTGTATACCTTCTTGGGGCTCCCTATATGAAGAGCAACAAAGGCAATCAATCATTCAGCAATGATCAAGAAGCCTGTACCCTAAGGATGTTCAGATGGAAGCATTCTCCTAGACTTCCTACAGTTTCCTATCCCTAAGCTTATTGCCTTGTTGAAAGGGTTGTTTACATCACCTGCAAGCAATCAGTTCTTGCAGTTCTCTCCTTCTTTGGTCAGTCGCAGTTTGGTCAGTCACAGTCACAGTCTGCAAGACATATTAGCAGTAAAAAGAGCTGTTCAGGGGAACACCTAGAGTCTAGCCAAGTTCTCTGTTATTCTCCTTGTTCTTTACCTACAAAGCAAGTTATCAAGTGAAAGGGGTCAGACAGTGGACTGATTTGTCACAGTATAACTAGATGCGGCCAGGAAAAAGGGACCAGTTAAAAGAAGCAACATGAGAGGTATAAAAGAGAGAGAAGTAAAATCAATGCAGCATGGGAGAGAAGAAGACCTTGTAATTAGGATTAGCAATAGATAATATCCACAAATGTGTTCAGATGCCAGACAACAGAGTTTCCAGAAGGATTCTCAGATGATGTAAAACACTGGGGTTTATATAAGCTTATATCATCTGAGGATTTACTTAGGAACACCCAATTCACCATCCTGAGAAAACAACATTTGAAAATGTACATGTTCCCTTAAATCTTTTGTAGCCTGTAGCCAATAATACAGATTGAGAAATGATGGTTTTAAGAGTACACTGATGACATGAAATTCTACAATATTTCTTCATACATAATGATTCATACCACCTACCAATACATCCTTACGTGATGTGCCTCTACAGCTTTAAGTAACCATACAATGTTGTTTAAAGGTCCTATGTCACTGGAGAAGGGACCTGTGAAATTGCCATAGGTTTGCTCTTTGATGGAGTGATATTATAAACTCTGTTCTCCCCCAGCCCCCAGTGGGAGGATATTAAGCATGTTGTAATGCCTGCTGGGCAGATGCTATTATATGTGTTCCTTTGAGTTGTTTTAATGTACCATGGAATGGAGTAAGCTCAAGAAATTCCAGTACTAATCTGCGGAGGCTAAGTCCCCCTTCTCTTTAACGATCTGACAAAATTGGACCAAGACTCCTATGTAGTTGAGCCTTCATAGGAATTATCAATCAAAAATGTACTAAATGAACAAGCACTATGAAATATTAAGACAGCAATTGTCATTGAGCCCTCCCAAGAATAATAAAGGCTGCCTACAATTTGTCCTATACACAGTTACTTGGAAGTAAGTTATACTGCGCATTTCTAACTATACAGTACATTATGCTTGTACGAGTCTTCATATTTAAGGATATTGGAATGCTAATGAATGGGAAGAATAATTTGCCATCTCCTCAGAAGTATCTGCAGGGTTGTTGTTGTTGTGTGCCTTCAAATCATTTCCGACTTATGGTGACCCTAAAGCAGCCCTATCATGAAGTTTTCCTGGCAAATTTTGTTGAGAGGACGGTTGTCATTGCCTTCCCCCTGAGGCTGAGAGCATGTGACTTTCCCAAAGTCATCCAATGGGTTTCATGGCCAAGCTGTGGATAGAACCTTGGTCCCCAGAGTTGTAGTCCAACATACAAACCACTATGCTATGCCTGCTGACTAACTACATATAAGTAAATTTAATAACAACCTGCCTACCAATGTTGATGCCCACCACCACTTTAAATACTGTTCTGGAATCCCTGGCTGTTTTGCTACTGTGTATCCCTATTAAAGAATCTAGGACACTACTATTCCTTCACTATATCCCTCTGTTCCAGAAGTAGCATCAGAGAGTACATATGGGACAGAAATGCCACAAAGAGACTATCCTGTTGTATGATGTCAACAAGAGGGAAAAACCTGAAATATGTGTGCAATAATAAGTATTGATTTATTAAAAATATTCCACTTGAATTGCACTTTTGTCATGCTTCTTTCAGTAATAATGAATTCTCTGATATGACTGTAGCATGTGAGTGTCTTAGAGAAGGAGGAAATCAGAATCTAGCAGATCATTCTTGTTTTTTCTGTGTATCAGCACCATCAGATGAGTTACATATGCAATGTTTTTTTCATGGTATATCTGTAAAAATAAATTTTCTGCTTAATAATGTTTTAAATTATTCTGCCCTTTGTGCATTTTTAAAATAATGTTGAATAATAACAAATCTGTCAAATCTTAATTAGACTAAAAGGAATACATTGAGTTATTTTTCGTTGTTTCAGAAAATATATGGGAATGGGGAAATCTCCATTATGGTTAATTTAGCTTTCCATCATTTTAGTTGCTTTTTAAATTTATTATTAATTAGTATGGTATTTTAATATGTCGAGTTCTTCAACAGCCTTATTTTATAAATCCTGGCTTTATGGAGGTCATGATTCCCATTTTTGTGAAATAAGGCAACAATATAAGCTTAAAGCTTCCTAAACTTAATCTAAGGACCAAATTATATGTGACACTGAAGATTCATGATTGGGTCTCATTTATTTTTCTTCTAATAGTAGTTGTAATTGGGCTCTGTGATGAGGGAGATTAACTGAGATTAATTCACTCTTCTTTCACATATTCTTTGATGCATGTGCCACCTCTGAACCAAGCTGTGACTGGTTTTGTAGGAGAAAACAGCAGCAGGCTAGAACAGGAGAATCTTGATTGCAGGTACCAGGGTTCCTTACTCACTACTCCACTGAAATCTCTTACAGGTGGAGGGACTGTCTGTCCTGAACTTTGTGGTTTGAAAGTGCTCCTACTCTCATAAACCAATAATTCCCAAATAAATAGTGAGCCTACAGAGCCAACATCAACCTGGTTGGCCTTATATAAGAACTCTGCTAGGTCTGGGTTCCTAGTCTGAGGAACTCGTCTGTGAGAGACTATGAGCAGACTCAGCTTCTCCCACTTCCACTTTCCTGTGTAACCTGGAACTTGAACATCTTAAACCATGTTTTTAGCCATTTGGAGCTGTGTCATGTTACTCCAGAACTTTACAATCAGGCTGTTTAGACATCATTTCAATATGATGCAATTTCTGTATGTTTTCTCTTCAACAGGTAATAGCCTGGATGTGAAGGTAGACATTTTACTAGGGAACTGACATAAGGGGAACCTATTTATCCCCACTCTGTATGCTCACATGTACTGTGACCCTGATCCAAGTTCTCCCAAGTTGCTAAGTAGGAGAAGAATATGGCAAAAATTCAATTGCAGATCTCTCACATAGTATGTAGCTCTTAATACATTGTAGATTCCACACAATCCTTTTGAGAAAGCCATAGCTCTTGTAGCTCCACAATGTTGTACTCTCAGAGATCCACTGTAGCCTGGAAGAATTGGAGAGTTCAAACAAAATTCTGCCACATTTCATTTTCATTGTGTGCACGTTCAAGTCGCCTGTTGATTTATGCAGCCCCATGAACTTCATAGGATTTTCTTAGGCAAGGAATACTCAAGAGATGGTTTGACCACTTCTTTCCTCTGAAACACAGCCTATAGCACAGGGTATTTGTTGGTAGTCTCCTATCCAAGAACTAACAAAGTCTTTTCCTGCTTAGCTTCCAAGAACAGATGGAATATGGTGTCTTTAGGGTATTTAGGCCAACTGCTCTATGAAAAGTTATAAAAGTGGGAACTGCTAGAATTGTGACTCCCTTTCCAGCCTTTGGTTCCAGGAAAAGACTCCTGTTTGGAACAGGTAATTCAACCCCAGCTTGAGCCAGAAGATAAATAATGGGAATTCTGATAACAATATCTATTTAGGTCTAGCCCTACCCTCCCATCATTGCTTTCTTCTTATGGAAAGCCGCAAATCTGAAGAGAAGTTCCTATTCATATGGAGACTCTGTATGCAAGCGAGAATCCTGATTTTCCAGCGTCCTTCCTTCCATGGAAACTCCACAGAAATATGAACTGCTCTTCAGACCTGGTTTCCATGTGAGGTAAATTATGATGGCAATAGACTCTTTCCTGTCCTTGGATTAATTCAAATCCAGTAAATAATGTTTGAATGGAGTATCTCTCTCTCCATATATATATATAAATGTATATATACACATGCAGACACACACACAAACATACACATATCTGATGCATTTATTGGCTGACAGAAAAATGAAAGCCATAATCAGGAATAGTCCTATTTTAAAGCTTATGCTTTGCTTTTAGGATAATATATAGGTTAAGCTAAGTTGGCTGCAGTTAATTACAAAATAAAACACTGTCTAAAACAGATGACTGTAGGAAGTTCCATGACCTATTTCCCCCCCCCCCCAAAATGTATCAGCAATCAGGCTATTTTTAAACAGCCACTATTAGTGCAGAATGAAACATCAGTAGACTGAACCAAGGATAAAATGCTGAAAATAGGACTAACTTATTAAGAATGGTACTTTCTGGTTGGCATGGACAAAGTGAAAGGGACTAGTTTTTCTTTAGCTGAACACTCGAAAATGTGTATTTGACTGAAATTTATCTCAAGTAGAAAGAGCGGAAGGCCACATGCTAGATGGATGGACTCTATTAAGAAGATCATGGATATGAGTTTTCAGGACCTAAGCAGAGCAGTAGAGGGCAGGGAGTCTTGGAGATGTCTCATCCACAGGGTCTCCATCGGTCAAGATCAACTCAAGGACATAGTTTTTTGTGGGTTTTTCGGGCTGTGTGGCCATGTTCTAGAAGAGTTTCTTTCTGACATTTCGCCAGCATCTGTGGCTGGCATCTTCAGAGAAAAAACTCTTTCTAGAACAGTCAGAAAGAAACTCTTCTAGAACATGGCCACACAGCCCGAAAAACCCACAAAAAACTATGGATGCCGGCCATGAAAGCCTACGACTTCACAAACTCAACAACGCCTTTCACTCCATGTTGCTTAATCTTCTTGGTATTTGTTGCTATGGTGAAATATGATGCACTGTCCCTCACTAGAATATATTGCCATATTCTGTGTAATAACATTTATTCATCTTTTGCAACAAATTAGATACCTGATCTATTGTGACATATTTTTTAAATGAAATAATTAACCAAAATTTGCTGTAGGGTGAAAGTAGCATGGTTTTGCATCAAAGCTGGCTTTATAATGAAGGGCTTTATATTAACACTTTTAGCAGAATATGTAAGGAGCAAAATCCAGTATCGTGATGAGCATAAAGCAGAATTATTCAGGTACTATAATAGAAGTTTCTAGGACTAAATAATTATAGTCGGCCCTCCATATCCACAGATTCAACCATCCATGGCTCCAAAGCATTTTTTTTAAAATCCAAAAAGCAAACCTTGAATTTTGCCAATTTTATATAAGGAACACGATTTTACTACACCATTGCATATAATGGGACTTGAGCATCCATGGATTTTGGTATTCATGAGCGAGTCCTGGAATCAAACTGCAGCGGATAGCAAGGGCCCATTCTACAACTCTGTAGCAACCACATAGATGGTTGATGTGCAGAAACAAATAAAACATATTTTGCATATTCTGTTTTGTATCTGTGCTCCGGCAAAATTCTACATACAGTATTCACTTTTATTAATACTGAGCTATGCATCAATAGTTGTGTACTCATTTTCACTACTGAAAGTATGTGTATCAGGGGCATATATGCCTGCCCTCTTTATAGCCTAGAGAAGACTGTTTTTAGACTAAGGGAAAGAAAACAAACCCTGTAATCTGTACAGATGTGCAGTGGGCTCTGATCAGAAATCTTAAACTGTAAAGTCACCCAGGATGAGAGACAGGTGTCCAGAGGAAGAGGCAGGGCCAGAAGACCACATGGAACTCTGGGTATATAAGGGAGTTGCCTCTGGACACATGTGTGGATTGATGGTGGGTTGTTGTTGGATGGTTGGAGTTGTTGCTTTATATAGCCTTGTACATAGAGGAACCAAGATTAAACCCTCATGTGAGAGACGTCTGTCTGTAGAGTCTCTTTACTCTTTCTGGAAGGGGAGAGGTGCTCCTTCAGCTCACAAGCTACTGCCTGCATCTGAGAAGGTAGTGACACTGGTGCTGCACATTGACATGGATCATCACATGCTGCATAACCACGCTAACAAGAACCTCCTCCCAGTTGCCCTGTCCTACAACCTATGTCTAAGCTATGACCACATTTTCACCCGAAACCCAGATCCCCCTCTTGCATGTCATAAGGCAACAATGACAATGGATTGCATGGGAAATTCTGAGGTCATTTTCCTCAGTACTCATGCTCTCTGGGAGGGAAAAGAAGAAACCTCTCAATCCCAGCCAAGCTTTTGCTGTTGCAGCTGTCGTTGTAAATAAACACTTTGTTGTTTGCTATGGCAGCATTAAGAACAACTGCTGCAGTAGCAGCAAATGACAGGTGAGTCTTTTTGTGATTAAGAGTGACGTAAGAGAATCAGAGAGTATTTATATGAACCCTGCAAAAAAGAAAATAAGATATATCTCATGGACTATAGAGTGTTTTTTTAATAGGTTTGTAAGGGGAGAAATGGGGTACAAGAGGAAGAGCCTATCCTTTCTTTTTGTAGTGAATAGATCTTGGATATCGTTCTCTATTTTGAATCTTCAGGCATAAACGTTGGCTCCTTGGTACCCAAAAGAGCACTACCCACAAAGCAAAGGGAGATATTGTTAGGTTTGACAGAGCTCTGAGGCTTCCAGAAATACAAAAAAAGGGGGACCCTCTTAAGAGGAGAATTTACCCTCAACAAAAAAACAAAAAACAGCCCTGTAAGGATTAAGCAGTGCTCAGTGGCTGCCAAATGCTGACTGACTGGAAATAGGAAAATGGGCCAAAGGGGGAATGGAACAGAATACTGTGAAGGACAGCATGATTGATAGTCAGTGTGGCATAGTGGTTTGGGTGTTGGACTGTGACTTTGAAGACCAGGACTTGATTCTCAGTTTGGCCTTGTAATCGCACTGAGAGACCTTGGGCAAGTCACATGATCTCAGCCTCAGGGGAAAGCAATGGTAAACCTCCACTGAACCAATGTTGCCAAGAAAATCTCATGATAAGGGGATTGCCATAAGTCAGAAATGACTTGAATGCACACAGTAACAACAAACAGCATGATTGGTTGATGGAATACTGAACCATGAACTGATCCCCACCCGTTCTCTTCTGTTTCAGACAATTTGCTTGTCAGTTATTTCTTTTGATGAGTTATAAAACCTCTCTTTTAGTGAAATTTTCATCTAATTATACAAATATTACATACACACCTTAGAAGATGTGTCCTACATTACAAAGGACCATTCCTGCTTTGAAGGTGTTCTTTATTTGAAGTGCCAACCAGTTTGTTCTGTAAGTTGTTTTTTATCTTGTAAACTGTCTTGAGTCCCATTCTTAGGGGAAAGGTGGGGATATAACTATAGTGATTGATTGAGATAAAGAATTATTAAAAGTGAGATCAGATGCCTTGATATTGTACACAAATAGCTGGCTCAGCAAGGGCACTGGTCAGTTGGTCAGTCTCCTCCATTATGATGAGATACACTACATTCCTATTTTAATTATAATTATTATTTCAACAATTGGTATCTATCCATAGAAGGTAGCCCATGCAAATTTCATGGAAATATGTGTTATTTTAAAAATTATGTGTTTGCTCTTTTTTTCATGATATTTAAGTAAACACTCCAGTCTTTACTTGCTATTCAGTACAGTGACCCCTTGGTATCTGCTGGGGTTTGGTTCCAGGATTCCTTGTGGATACCTAAATCCATGGATGCTCAAGATGCATTAAATGCAATGGCATGGTAAAATTGTGTCTCTTATATAAAATGGCAAAATCAAGGTTTGCTTTTTGGAATTTATATGGGGGGGGGACCACATTTTCAAATCATGGATGCTTGAAACCGTTGATATATATATATTGGTAGATGTGGAGGACTGACTGTATTTTTTACTTGTCTCTCAACTCTGCTCCTGGTTTGTTCTTCAATCCAATACTTTTTAATCCTGTGCTACCTCCAATTGCTACCCACAGCCCAATCGAAGTAGCTATCTAATATGGACTTGTATTTCTGTTTTACTTATCCTTTTGATCATGATGGCAATTGAATGCAAAGTGAACATAGCAAGTACTACCATAGCAAAAAAAAAAATATCAGTCAGCTATTTCCCTGTCAGATCCCTGCCAGCAAGAAATGAATGCAATTCATCCTATATTGAACCTTCCTCAGCAACTGGTATGTAGAGCATATCAGTGACACTCATGTATAAGTCTAGAAATTTTAGTCAAAAAAATTTACCCCAAAAACCTGAGTCAATTTATCCATGGTCAATATAAGCATTGTACTTTAACTCTTGTAAAAAAAAGGAACCAGCTCCTGGTGAAAGGCGAGAATGTAATCTGTCCTAGAAGCACTGATCTCCATCTACTCTCACATCCATCCAACCTTAAGTGTGAGCAAAAACAGTTATGCCTGCTGGAATTTAATAAGTCCATTGGCATTGTTTTCCTTTGCTTCATCCTTTAGATTCTTTGTTACATGTTTTACCCTCGACTTATCCATGGATCATATCAAAAGCCATAATTTTGGCCCCAAAACCTGCCCTCGACTTATACATGAGGTTGACTTATAGTTGAGTATATACTATATATCAATTCTGAGGAAGAAACTGAGAAAATCGCCTCTGAGTATTCCTTGCCTAAGAGAACCCTTTGAAATTCATGGAGTCACCATAAGCCGTCAGGTGACTTGAAGGCACACACACATACAATAATCATTGATAGTCCTAACCTGCATGAATTTAACTAATCCCCCTTTAAAGCCATCTTAATTGGCAGACTATTCTAATATGCCACAATCTAACCTCCAAACCATAAAAGTGTACAGCTCGCCCTACCTAGTTCTGTCACTGATAGCTTATTTTAAAGTGAAGTTGGTTTTAATCATGCCACCACTAGGCATGTCAAGAGATCCTTTCAACTAAGTAGGAACTTAATTACATGTGAAATGCTGCAGCATGCCTTGTAGCAGTGTCCAGCTGAATAAGCAACAAGAGTGAAAGCAAAAGTCAACATGCATTGTCTTGAGGAAAAAGCTTTTTGTCTCCATGATACTTCTCTTCCAGAACTTCCTGCTCTGTCCCTGGAGCTTCACTTTGGTTCACTGTGGTAGATATCATTTTTTCTGATCTAGTCAAATGAAATGAAATAAAATTAAGCCTGAGGCAAGGGAGATAGTGAACCTTGAACTGCTATCATATGTGTTTTTCCTGTAATGCAGAACACACAGAATCACTGCAACATTTAAAACTGACACTTCATGAGATGCTCAGAGAGTGGAATGTTGTATTCTAATGTTGCTGCCATTTTTTTCATGTCTGCTTTAAAGGCAGGGTAGAATGCAAAAAATTAGCAATGCACAATTTTGTTAATCTTAAAGGGAGATATATTTCTAAATGTATCCCAGTGAACAGTACATTTGCTGTTTCTTACTCGAGTGAAAGGGAAATTGATGCTGACACTTTTTGAAATACACAGTGAAAGGGATCAGCAGAGTACAGAAAAGATAAAAGGAGATATTGTACATAATGTTAACAACTTGGAGATAAGGAATGATCATGTATAGTTTCTCATAAAATCTTTATCAAATAACATTTAAGTGAACTTAAAATCTTTAATTCAAAGAGATAGCCATGTAGTCTACATCAGTATGCAAAGGGATATTTTTGAACCTTTGAGACTGAGAGAAAGAAAGAAGTTGGTAGCATTATGCTACCAGCTTTTTTTCTTTCTCTCAGTCACAAAGGTGCTACAAGATCCCTTTGTATAAGGATTCAGACTAACACAGTTATGTCTGAATTCTTGTTGTTTGTTGTTGCTGTGTGTCTTCAAGTCATTTCCAACTTATGGGGACCCTAAGGTAAACCTATCATAGTGTTTACTTGGCTGCTTTCTTCAGAGGAGGTTTGCCATGGCCTTCCCCCAAGGCTGAGAGAGGGTTACTTGTCCAAGGTCACATAGTAGTTTTCATGGTGGAGCTGGAAGTCGAATCCTGGTCTCCAGAGTCCTACCACCATGGAAAGCACCTAATTCAGACAGATGGTGTGGAAATCCATCAGCCTCTTTAAGACGCAGAGCCAATTACAGACTTAAAAACTTTAAGGTCACTTAAATATTATTTGATTTCTTGTGATGCATCAAAAATAGAATATGCATGTGGGAATTACAACATTATATTGTGCTACATTCTCACTCTGCAGGAGGAATTTTGTGTCCAGACTTCTAGTCAGCCAGTTATATCCTTCCTTAGGGTATTATTTAAGTTGTAAAGGGTTCGTGTAGGCCAGGGGTAGGCAACCTTTCCCCTTTAAGTGCCAAGGGACTTTAGCTCCCAGAAGCCTCAGTCATGTTGGCCAATAGTCCCATGTTGGCCAATAGCTCCTGGGATTCTGGGAGCTGAAGTCCCTCGGCCCTTAAAGGGGAAAGGTTGCCTACCCCTGGTGTAGGCAATTTCAGTCCCACAACCTGATTTTCTAGTATTTTTTCTTATCTCAAACTGAACATTACAGGAATCCTGGATGCTACTGAACAATCTCTATTGGTGTGGTTAGAAGTAATTTTCCCCTAGCATTTTTTCAAGTTTTGTTCCTTTTTGTTGTTGTTAACTGCCCTCGAGTCGATCTCGACTCATGGCAACCCTATGGATGAGACATCTCCAAGACCCCCTGTTCTCCACTGCTTTGCAAACCCATACCTGTGACCTCCATCCATCTAGCATGTGGACTTCCTCTCTTCCTACTTCCCTCCACCTTTCCCAGCATTATTGTCTTTTTCAATGAGTCCTCCCTTCTCATGATGTGTGTGAAATACAACAGCCTCAGTTTGGTCATCTTGGCTTCCAGAAAGATTTCTGGCTTTATTTTTAAAGGAAGTCAATATAGAGCCATGAATGCATTGGCATGTATCAATATTCTTGACATTCTCTATCCTACTGTTCTCACAGGCACCTCTGGTGGGAACACCAGAGAAGGGAGAGAACAGTGGGATAGAGAATGGCAAGAATATTGATACATGCCAATGCATTCATGGCTCTATATTGACTTCCTTTAAAAATATTTTCAGTACAGTCTGAATGTTAGGATTGCATGTCGCAGAGAATTTCTCATTCATAAGCGTTTTAAATTGGAGAATGGAGATCCAAGAATGGACATCCATTAATAATTGCCTACCTTGGCTTGCAGCAGAGATTGATCAGGTAGTAAAACACCCACTTTGTCAGGGAGAGGTGCCTGCCGCCTTAAAGAAAGCTGTAGTGGAATGGACCATTTCCAGACTTAGGGGACAATTACTGCTTTGGGGGCAAGCTGCCTGAGCATGCGGTTGCTGGGTAGTTTTGGTTGCTTTTGAAGGAAGCAGATTACTTGGACACATTTTAGTCTGATTTTCAGGTTTTGGTTGCTTTCTTTGTTTTACTGTATGAACTACTCTGGATGACAAAGGAGGAGTACATCTTCCTGGCTCTTTAAGTTGCTTTTGGTGCCATTGATCATGGTGGGATGGGAATACAATGCACTGTGTTATGGTGGTTCCACTCCTTTCTACAAGGCCAGTTCCAGAAAGTAACATTTTGGTTTCCAGTGGTCTATTCACATGAAACAATTATAACATGACTGTTCTGCTTTAATTGCCATGGTTCCATCCTAAATGGCATTTAGAATTTTCAGCCAAAGTGCAAACTGCAAATTTGCATGTATTAAGTTGTGGGGTCTGCAAGATATCACCCTGTTGCCTGTGTTGGTCTATCTCTGTATGAAGCCACAACAATGCAGCAGCTAGATTGCTGAAACATCTTATAGAAACCATTTTTTGTTGTTGTTGTTGTGTACCTTCAAGTCATTTCCAACTTATGGCAACCCTAAAGCGAACCTGTCATGGGGTTTTCTTGGCCAGAGTTGTTCAGAGGAGCTTTGCTCTGTGAAACTGAGAGAGTGTGGCTTGCCCAAGGTCAACCAGTGAGTTTCCATAGCTGAGCTGGGAATCCAGAGTAGCAGTCCAGCACTCAAACCACTACACCACATTGGCTCTCCATACAACACTTATTTTAAGGGAATTGCACTAGCTATCAATACATTTCTGATCTGAATTCAAGATGCTTTTAATGACATTCAAATCTCTAAATGGGTTTGGATCTTGATATTTGAAGGAGTATATCTCCCTGTCCAAGGACTGAGATCTCCTGGTGGGGTCCTCCTATGTATTACAGTAGTGGAAGCCATACACTGTGTGAGGGCATAGAAGAAGGTTTTCTTCACTGTAACACCTTGGTTATGAAATGCCTTCCCTTTGGATATCCAATTGATATCAACATTGATTTCATTATGGTTCCAAGACTTGTTTTTTAAATAAAGCCTTTTGGGCTAATGATTTCATACCAGGTATGCATACATATGAGAGCCAGGGTGGTGTATTGGTTTCATCATAGGACTAGTACTCTGGAGACTGGGGTACAATTCCCGCTTAGCCATGGAAATCTGGGTGACCTTAGTCAAATTACACCCTCCCAGCATCAGAAAACCTCGTGATGCCACCTTAGAGTTGCCATAAGCCGGAAACAACTTGAAAGGGCATAACAACAACAGTATACACAGATTTGACTTTAAACTGTTTTAACTTTTCCATTTTTAATTGTATTATGTCTTTAGAGTGCTTAAATTACTTTATTGCTTTAAATTGTTTAAACTGAGGATGCAGTATCATTAAATGATTTAGAGGGAATATCACCTCCTGCTGCATCACTGTGTTGCATTATGGGTGTTGAGAAGGCAACAAGGTGGCTGGATGGAGAATATATTTTGTACCATAGGCCAGTGCCTTGTAGCATTCAGATGGGTTTTTAAAGCAAGAAAGAAGAAACTAATCAATTACTTTTGAAAGATGGGAGAACTACCAGTGCTTTTCAAAATGTGGCTATGATGTAACTAGTTACTTCTTAATTAATTCTGCACACAGTAGGGTATATTTGTGAATGCTGATGCTTCTCTTTTACTTTTCAGCGATTCCCATTTGATTCTAATCCTGCTATTACTCAGGACCTACATTTGCTGTTTGAGGCCTAAAGTCAATATTAGTTCTACCTAGAATACACCTAGTGAATAAATGTGCCAGAATGAAGACTGGAAAAAACTCCTGTAATTTTAATGGTGGTTCAGAAGAGGGAATTTCAGCAGCTGTTGTTTGTTATCTGGCTGTATAACAAGCAACACCTGCTATTATTAGATACCCCACTTTGTTAGGGTACATAACAAACCATTAAAGATACAGGGACCCTCTTTTGTTTTCAGTCTGGCAGTGCTAATGAATGGAAGTCCCATGGATTTCTATGGGCCTATTCAGTGTTTTCAAGTTTCGGATTTATGGTAATGCCATCATGGGGTTTTCTTGGCAAGATTTGTTCAGATGGAGTTTGCCTTCCTGTGAAACTGAGAGTGCGTCTTGCCCAAGATCACCCAGTGGATTTCCATGGCTGGGTAAGGATTTGAACCCTGTTGTCCAAAGTCGTAGACTAATATTCAAACCACCACACATGCTGATTCTCAGGCCTATTCTACATACAAGTAATGTTTGATTTAGTACCAGGTGTCCAGTCTTTTTTCTGTATGATCTACCATGTTCAGTGAGTCAACCATGAGCAATGAGTCAAAATAGATAGGATGCAGAAGGTATCTAATGGGGTCCCATGACTCTATTTCTCCTTTAAAGTATCAGTTGTGGTTATGAGTTTAGAACAGCTTAGCTAAACATAACATAGTTAATTGTTGGCCCTCACCAATACAAATTGTCCTTCAAAACTTCTGTTAACTGTTTGAAGAAAAGTACAGGTAGAAAATAAAGAAACATTTTTTTCCTTGTTAAAAGTAAGAGAACCTTTGGGGCTAAGTTTAAAGTGATAACAACAACATGTGAAAAGGGCTAAACCACAACCATCCCATATGTACATTTATACAATTAAAAACATTGGAAGTACCAGAACTGCTTCAAAGTAAAATAAAAACTAAACAAGAAGGTTTGATCATGGATCTCTTTATCTCATCTTGTTTGGCTTGCTGTTTTCAGTGAAATAAAATATAACATAGTTATTACTACCAACAAAAAGTTTAGTTCAAGGCAGTATTTTCAGTTTCATCTTTAAATATCATATAGAACTAATGGAAAAGAGTATTGAGTTATAATAGGCTACTGGGATTTGCTCCCTTTATTAAGAGAGCACAGCATTTTGACAGCAAAGAACATTGTGATGTAATTTGCTTTTTTAAAAAATGCAGGGTTTCCCCCCTGCCCTCAATAGACCAGGCAAAACAATTACTATGTTAGAATACTTGGTGTGAATTAACTTTTTTTTTCTAAAACCCTAAGTAGGTCATCTAGATGAAGTACAAGCAAATTTTATAAGTGCATTACAATTATAAGTAGCCTTAGGAAAAAGCAGAGAGCAATTCTATGATATTGCCAAAGATTAGTGCTGAAATGCTGAAATGTATGGCTGAGAAGGACCTCCTGCTAGAAGACTATTTTGCTAGAAGAAACGCAACAAGGGAATCACAATGTGGTGTAAATCCATTAAGGCAAAAAGAGCTCTATAATAACCTTTCTCCATTTCAGCTATTACGGTAACTTCAGGGTCTGCTGAAGTTAGTAAGGGCCTTTGCAGACTGACAGAAATAGTGCAAATTGAGTCCACTTTAAGGGTTAGGCTTAGTGCTAGGGAGTAATGGGAATTGTTGTTGTTTTTCTGAGACATTGACCCTTCTCTGTCAGAGAGCTCTGGTGCCACAATAAAATACACTTCCCATGATTCCCTAACCCTAACCCTTAAAGTGGACTCAATTTGCACTATTTCTAGCAATCTGCAAAGGCCCTAACTCTGCAAAGATGGTTTCACCCACCACTGTAACTTAACCTTCTCTTCTCTAGGCTTTCTTCAGAGCAAGAGACATGATTTAACTAAAACAACTGGAATTTCACCCATTTTGCACTGCATTAGAATTAATTTTGCATACCCTTCGCCAACATAATGTTTATCTGCACAAGTGTGCTTCTGAAAGGTATAAATATGAAAATGTTGTATTCAATTTAGTTTTCTCAGGATTTTTCCCAAGTAAGACAATGTTGAAAATTGAAGCCAGCTCAAATTTCATCTTCTATTTGTCTTTCCTTAAGATGTAATGTCCTGGTTAAAATTCTACATAATTATTTTTGTCCAGCAGTTTTTAGTATTATTTTTTAAGCAAGGAAATCTAAACCCATGCAGTTTTCAGAGTTTTACAGATTTTTGGGATTCTGATATTATTCTGATTTAAACTCAGCATAGACCTATGAAGTGTAAGCCTTGTGAAAGCAACATGATTTTAGAAATTTAGAATTGATTGACTGTGAAAAAGAAGCTGCACCATGAGTCAGATTATAGAACTTTGAAAAATTTTCAACTGAGGTTTCATATAGAACTGAGAAGTGTTCTATAAATTAGATGCTTGAGGATTACTGTAAATCTAAATCATAAATTGTTTACAAGAGATATTCTTCATGGGTTTTGGATTGGTAGTGGGAGGGAGAGAGTATGCTGGGAATTTCAATCATTTTTGAAAATTTGTTCAATGTACTAAATGAAGATATGCTTAATATTTTTGTTGTCTAGAATGATTGAAGATTGTGGGAAAAGAGGAACCACCATGGCAGAAAGGAGGCAGCTGTTTGCAGAAATGCGTAAGTACTCTGACGTTTCTTTTTTATTTTTTAAAAGATTTTGGCAGATGAATTCTTTCCCGCAAAAGGCCAAAAAGACAGAATGAAACTTTAGTCAATATTGCATGGATTTATGCCCAAGGCTGTAGGCAGCTTGTTCTGTAAAACGGGATTTAAAGGGCTTTTAGTGTGAGACAAGTTGCAAGAAAGTATACTTAATTGACCTGTTTGTAGCGCCATGGATTATTTAAAAGATTTTTTTTTCCTACCATACCAATCACTGCTAAGAGATCAAATGTGACCATATCTATAACAATACAAATATATTCCTTTGAGAGAAAAGCCATGTGAATAGTCAGAACCACTATCTGTCACCAGAGTAACGTTATCACATTTCCAATATATACTAATGTTTCTCTTGTCTCTCAATTGTCTAGTCACTTTCTGTTTATCATTCCAATCTCAGTATTCGGAGTAAAACTTGCAGGGTCAAGTGCAAGGATGAAAAAAGCCTGAAATATCACTTGCTTTCCAGTTCAGATTTCCCTTCCAAGCTATGCACTACATAGTGTTTAATATTCTTCACATTTGTATCCCATCCCTCCTTTGTTTGTCATATTTTGCTAAAATGTATATGCTTTGTATTTATCATAACTCTGTAAAATAGACTAGGCTTAGACAATAATTAGCCCAAGGTCACCTAGGTCCAAAACACACTGCAGAAATAATCCAGTTTGAGACTGCTTTAACTGCCCTGGCTCAGTGCTAGGGAATCCTGGGAATTGTAGTCTATTGTGACACCAGAACTCCCTGACAGAGAAGGTTAAATGTCTCAAAAAACTGCAGTTCCCAGAATTACCTAGCATTGAGCCAGGGCAGTTAAAGCGGTCTCAAACTGGATTATTTCTGCAGTGTGTTTTGGACCTTAGTGAATTTCTCCAGACAGTACAACATGCTAACCACTCTGCTGCTCCTTTACCAGATATCTAGTCTGTGATTGTTAGCTAATCCTAATAAAATGGTTTTATACTGTATTCTGCTGGCAACTCAATAGTATAAGAAACATAGCAGTTCTAGATTATATAATATGTTAAAAACTGAGTGTATCCCACTCTGAGCTGCTACCATATGGTTTCTGGTAGAAATACAATCCTGTTGTCTATGCAAATGCCAGCCAGCTCTTGTAGTGTATTGCTTTATTGTGTCTGCAAACTGTTAATTGTCACAGCATATGAAAGCAATTTTTAAAAACAACTTATCCTGCAAAATTTTAAAGACAGAGAAGCAAGATAGAAACCTAATCTTGATATTTTTTTAATATTGCTTGCTTAATAATTCGATCCTTTGAAACATCTTTGTAATCAACCACCAGATAATAAATGGTTTGTTTATAGAAAAATTAGGGCAGGCCATACCCAAGATGCAAATAATTATTAACAGAAGTAAATTCACCTGGAAAGAAGATAAATCCTGTTCCTTTTTGCTTCTACCTGTCTATTGTTTTTTTGAAACCATGGGCTTGTAATTTAGTTACACAACTAACTGACAGTCATTTGGCAGAGCAAGATGGCCACTCAGGGGAAGATGCCTGGAAAGTGTTGTGGCAGAAACTCTACCCACCCCATCCATTCCCCCTTTTGTTGGTTTCCCCCCCGAATCCCTGCTATCTGGTCCCATTCTCAGCAAGCATGTCACTGAGAGTAGTATTTTCATATTGTTAGTGTGAGTTGGCTGTCTGTCTTCCCTAGCTCCCTTCTCCCAATGTGTCACAGACAACATTGGTGTGAAAGGTTCATAACTGAGTAGCCAAAAAGGCAGTTGGTCTAGGCCACATGCTGTACCAAACATTCTGCATATGCAAGTAGATGTGCTGCTCTGCTAACATGACACTTGCTGTTGCTGTTCTTGCACTGCAATAGGCACTATAGGAGGAGTAAGCAAGTGGTGGCAACCTCTTGTGAGATAAACAAATTGTTCCCTGCAACCCTGAACAGCCTGCTACCCTTTGGTGCAATGGAGGATCCTCCCTCATATCCAGTGCTGAAATACTTATAAACCCTGTTAATCCAGTCAGCTATTATATGTGTTGTGGGATGGGTGGCATCTTGTCTTTTGCCTGCGAAAATCGTATTTTCGTTTGGCCTTGCAAACAATCATGGTAATGTCCAGACTCAAGTCAAAAGGAATGCAAAAGGTCAAGTTTGTGTAGTATTATTTTCATAAGTCACAAAATCATTATCACCACCATCCTTGCCATTATCATCATCATCATCATCATCATCAGTCAGTCACAACCATCATTTAAAGAGGTGGTTCTGAGATGGAAATCTGATAACAGCCAGTGATCATCTTGAAGTTTTTCTTAAAGTTACACAAAATATTGTGAAAGAGGGGGGAACACTCTGTATTCTGTTTCTAAAACTGTGCATTTGTGTGCACTTGGCAAATGAAACAAATCTGTGAAGGTGCTGCCAAAGTTGCTGTTCAGCAGGAGAGCGACATCTTCTCCCTAATCCTTTAAAGGATAAGAAAGGAAAAATCTTTTTGTCAGTCTTTGGTTGATCTGATCCTCACAGAGGCCCAACAAAACAGTTTTCTACTTTCTCTGTTGGGGGCTCCCATGCTGCTCTGTTTTCCTGAGGAGAAAGGGAATGGCACGATGTATAGCTTTGGAATCAATATTTCTGACCTCTTCCTCAGTCACATTTTCCTGCTGAGAAAAGAGCAGGAGGCCAAGCCTGCCAAGGAACTGTGAAACCAAAGTAATTGTCTAAAAATGGCCATGTCAGACTTACTTTCAGGGACAGATTAGAGGATCACTTAACAGGTAGTAACGTTACATTTTCCCTTTCTTAATCTCGTGCCACATGAGGAATGCCTCTGCAAGTTCCATCTAACAGACCAGATTCTGAAATTTAGATTTGATGTCACCCATATCACCAATGTGGAAGCCAAGGTCCTGAGAAATCACTGTTGTCATTGCTGTTCTTGTTAATATCTTATATATTAAAAAAAAACAAATATATGTATACAGCAGTGGCCAGAGGACTGCTTTTGTGCCTGCCTGGCCTCCCCCCAGTTCCCACTTTCAAGAAATTTGAGTCCAAATTCTAATAGCCAATTTTCTCCTTACTTTTTGTTTTGCCACTTCTTCCCAAACAAAAAGGTCTTACTCTTATTTATGGTGGTGGTGTGCCATTCTTAAAGGGTATATTCTTCAATACTCTCCATGAGTCATATTGCTGGGGGACTGGTCCTTTGGGCACATACTGAAGATCATTGCTAACTCACATTGCTCAAGGTGCGATTAAGACTAGAAAATAAAATACATGATTTTGTAAATATAGTATTAGCTTGGTGACAGGCCAATTGTGTTATTACCACTGTAATGAAGTAAGAGGGCAAAATGCCTGTAAATTATTTTCCTCTTCAAAAAGCTGTCTACCACCAAAATATATCTTAGAGCCTCTGCTTTAATATATATATTTAATATGTTTCTATTCAGCATAAAATAGTACCGTACAAATGTATTGTACTGTAGTTAAACATACCTTGAACTGAATAGGAACAGTTACAGAAGAAGAAGGAGAAGGAGAAGAAGAAGAAGAAAAAGAAGAAGAAGAAGAAGAACCTGGGCATTGTGCCATTTTAGTGACATGACATGAGAGAAACAAGCTGGCTGATTCAGATGGGTTTTTCCAATTCCTCAGTGATACAGCTAATGGAGGGAGGAAAGTCCTAGTTTGCTTTTGGATAAACTGTCTTGGAGGAAAAAGAAAAGCTTTTGGGAAAAGACAGTACATAGTTCAGGGGAGCTTTTGCCAGGAACAGATGGTATTCAAGCAGCCAATTGGTAAAATCCTTGAGTCAAGAGTAGTTGGCAGATGGGGAATGGAAAGGAGAAAAGTAAGCAAGATTGTAGTGAGTGGTGCTGGGGAAGGGGAAATAATATAACCACTTTCCCTCCTCCTAACAAGAAAGTGTGGCCTTTCAGATCCAAACGTATTCATTCTCTGTGCTATAATCATAAACCCAAAAGAAAAACATCATTATTTTACAAACAATATTTTTCAAATCCTTTGATAAGTCTCAATTTACACACAAATTCTCTGTCTCTGTGTGTGTGTGATGCATATTTGTGTGTGTGTGTGTCACCTTCTTTTGCCTGCTTTCCTTTGCCTGGACCTGTTTCCTACCTTACACTTCCTGTGGACTTTGTGATCTTCACTTTATGAGACTCTCAGCCAATCAGAAATTACTAAATGCCAGTATATTCAGTATTCTGTGTATCTTTCTTGGATTACCTCTTTGCAAGAGCTTGATATTTCTGTAAAATCATGCTGATTAAGCTAAATATAATGGTTTTCAACTTCATTCAGTTCAGATTTGTATATTTTCCCCACAGTTGCAGTTGCCCATTGGCTGTCTGAAATCTCCTCTCACACTAGCAAAGCATAATTATAAATAAAAAATATTTTCAGATCTTTAAATCTGGCTGAATGAAGAGAGAGTGTAAGCCTTCTTGTGTGCTAAAGAAAAAGGGAATGCCATGTAAACCTTGCCTCATGTGTGCCTTTTTTATGACAATAGGGACACACAAACATTCTGGGATTTTACTTCCTATATCTCTTCTTCTGGATTATTTTTGGAATGAAAAGCAAAATAATAGCTGGAGTTCCAGTAAATTTGGAACATTTTAAATCCTCTTTAGGCACCCAACTATCTTGAAATACTAACTCCTTCATACCTTAAAATTCAGTTTATTTTTGATCGATTGATCAATTGACCAATCCGAAGTTTGTCATTGACAGATGAGCTTTTCTTATCATTTCATAATAACTAGGAATTAACTTGTCTTTTGAGAACAATATGTTGGATCCAGTTCATACATAGCATTGAACCCATACTTAATTGTAATCTTGATCAGTTTTCTTAGCCCAGTTCCTGTAATACAGGCAAACCACATTTCTGCTTGCTGAAGGGCAATAATCTTTGAGAATTCCTGGAAAACAGGAGAGGTCCCAG
>CM034706.1:56297054-56322924 GCA_020142125.1 Phrynosoma platyrhinos | reverse complement strand
CTGGATGGCCCTTGTGGTCTCTTCCAACTCTATGATTCTATGACTCTGAGACTCTTTCCAAGCTACATTGTAACTTGCCTTACCCTTTTGCCCAGTGAGACCTCACATACGGTCCCAAACAACCTTTGCCTCACTAGCTACAGTCAAGATGAATTCAGTTTCAAAATATTAATAATGAAATGAGTCAACTAGGACTGGCAGTTTTTCTGTAGGAAGAAGGCACTTCCAACCTATATTTTCAAAACAGGTTTGCAGTCTCATCCATCCAGAATCCATACCTAAGATATTACATTCATTCCAGTTTAAAACAAAAAAAAACAGTGGCAGGCAACAGTATCGGATCTCATAACTCCTTTTCCATACCCTTTCTGACTTTGGTTCACATAGAGCAGGGATGAGCAACTGCAGGAGTCTTGGAGGCTGCATTAACACACACGCCTGGAAATCTTAGAGGGCCCCTCTGATACTAGGAGATGTAGTGACATTTTTGTCATGTTTTTCACCTAAATTTGCCAGATTGAAAACTAGAGAGGGCTCCAATGCCTTTAACAGTTGTATGGAAGAGGGAGCTTCATTAGATGTTGCTTGTTACCTGGTTGAGTAAAAAGCAACACCTGCTGAAATTCCCTCATTTCTACAACCATTAAAAGTACAGGCACATTCTCTAATTTTCATTCTACTTTTGGTCCCTCAGGGCCATTTCAGGCCTTGGAGAAGTTTTTAAAAAAAACACAAGAGAAAGTGAATAGACATCACTTTCACTTCCTGATTTTAAGGCCTCTCATTGGCCTTATGTGTAAGAGGAGGCTAAAAACATGGCAAATATGTTGAAGTTTTTATACCTTCAAGAGGGCATTTGGGGCTATTGGGACCAATAAAAAAATGATTTCTGGGGGCCACCAAAACAGCACTCGGGGGCAACGTGTACCTGTAGGCCACACTTTGCCTGACCTGATTAGAATCTATGTCTTAGAATCTATGTCATAGACAGTAAGGTGAGCATCAATTACTATAATTCTTATTTTTTTATTATTTTGGGATGGATTTTTTTTTATTTTTATCATTTTAATCAAGGTTTATTTATTTAGTTATTTATTTCTAATTTTTTGGTAGTGCATTATGGAGGAATTTAAACAACCCAGCAGTGGTTCTGTGTATTTAAACTTCAAATTGCCCCATCATGTAGATGTGATTTTAACAGGACAGTGTGTGTGCACTTCTCAAGGCTTAAAAACTCAGAGCTTCTCTTCCTGAATACTCTTCAGTATTAAGCCTATTTTAAGAGCATAGGCTGCAAGTGGCTTCTCCCTATAGAAAAACTGCTAACCAAGCACCATTAGTGAACGTGATCTTGGCTGGAGGAGTGTTCACATGTCACAACTGTCTACAGGTCTACATAAATTATTTATCTGTGTACTAGTACAGTTATTTACACATAATGTTCAACAAGGATGCACCATACAAAGATGGCTGGTGTGTATGTTTATATATAAAATGGTTGTGAATAGGGATTGTAAGAAGGCAAGCAGAGGACACAGAGGTTTCAGAAGCTTTGTCACTCTGTGTTTCTAGTGCTGTGAACTTTGGATACACACGTGCATAGGTGAGCCCTCTTTTTATATGATTGGGCAAGTTCTGTGTTTAGATGTCATGTCATGGTGTCATGACTTTGTTAGTTAGATAAGGCTTAGAAGTGAAAATAATCCTGTTTTTATAATAATTGCAGAGATTACAATGAATCTAAAAGGCTTAACTTTGAATGCTTTAGTTGCTACTTTTATCAGTTTAGTAATATACCAGAAGCAGAAGTACCTCTTTAACATTTTTTGTGATTGTCAAGTTTTGATATTAGAGTGTACCTAAAAATGATGACTCTAAAAATACCAGGCAGAACACAGAAAGAAAATCCTGCTGTACTAGCAGATGTCTGCTAGTGTGACATTGGAATTAGGCCAATGTCTAAAACGTTGTATCCAGTGTCATGCTAGTGGAAGGGAAATCATGAAGCTGATGTCCCCAATTCCTCTTTTACCCTCAGTCTCGCAAGCTCCTCTATGTTAAGTTTGAAGACTCTTTGGAATAATACTTGCAAAAATTTCTTATTCTCAATGAGACCAACTTGTTGAAACAATCTATGAAGACACTTCACAAGTGTTCTTGCATTAAGCTTGATTAAACAAGGAACTAGGGGATTGAGAGTTCATGTTTTTCAAAAATTGTACAAAGTGACTCTGCAGAAATTTACTGTCTTTCCCCCAGTTTGAAGCAAAGCATTTACAACAAATGCTGAACTGCGTGATAGAGGGAAATGCATTAACAACACATCATGTTTCTAATTGGTAAAAGTGTACAGGATGAGGCAGTAGAATCATAGACCACAAGGGCTATCTAGTCCAACCCCCTGCCGCGCAGGAATGCAAAATCAAACCATCCCCAACAGATGGCCATCCAGCCTCTGTTTAAAGACCTCCAAAGAAGGAGACTCCAACACACTCCAAGGGAGTGTGTTCCACTGTCAAACAGCTCTCACTGTCAGGAAGTTCCTCCTAATGTTGAGGTGGAATCTCTTTTCCTGTAGTTTTCATCAGTTTTCTGGGTCCTGTTCTCTGGAGCAGCAGAAAATGAGCCAACTCCTTTCTCAATGTGACATCCCTTCAAATATTTAAACAGGGCTATCATAACACCTCTTCACTGTCTCTTCTCCAGGCTAAACATACCTAGTTCCCTAAGTCATTCCTCATAGGGCATGGTTTCCAGACCCTTTACCATTTTAGTCACCCTCCTCTGGACACACTCGTTTTTCATCATCCTTTTTGAATTATCCAGTGCCCAGAACTGGATACAGTATTCCAGGTGGGGCCTGACCAAAGCAGAATACAGTGGCACTATGACTTCCTTTGATCTAGATCAGGGGTCGGCAAACTATGGCACAGGGGCCGAACCCGGCCCCTCGAGGCCTTTCAATCATCCCGTGGCCGGTGCTGCTGTTATTGGTGCTGCCGCACACGATGCAGGGCACCATTTTGTGTTCCAAAATGGTGCCCACGCTCATGCACGCATGCGCACTACTCCCAGCATCGTGCGTGTGCGAGCCCGGGCACCATTTTGGAACACAAAAGATGCCCTGCGCTCACGCATGCATGCGCATGACTCCAGGAGTAGTGTGCATGCATGCGCGAGTGCACACACCTCCGGCACCATTTTTTTTCCCTTCGGCCCACTAATGATCTGGGGGACAGTGGAACCAGCCCCCCCCCCCAAAAAAAAGGTATGGCAACTCCTGATCTAGATACTATACTTCTATTAATGCAGCCTAAAATTGCATTGGCTTTTTTAGCTGTGACATTACACTGTTGACTCATATTCAACTTGTGGTCTACTAGGACTCCTAGATCCCTTTCACATGTAATCTCATTAAGCCAGGTGTTCCCCATCTTATATCTGTGCATTTCATTTCTTTATCCTATGTGCAGTACCTTACATTTCTCTGTGTTGAAATTCAATTTGTTAGCTTTAGCACAGCTTTCTAATCTATTAAGATCATTTTGAATTTTCATCCTGTCTTCTGGGCTATTCCTCCTAATTTGATCTCATCTGCAAATTTGAGAAGCATGCCCCCTATTCCTTCATCCAGATCATTGATAAAGATGTTGAATAGCACTGGGCCCAAGACAGAACCCTGTGGCAACCCACTACAGAATTTGTGCAACAAAAAAAATTGCATGTGGAATTTGTACAAAAATTACTCTTGTAAATGTTAAACAATTTGCTAAGCATGCCAGAAAATGCCGAGCTGTCATCCAGATGAGGAGGGAAAATGTAATCTTTGAAGTGGGCATCTCTGTGTGGGCTGAGTTAGGAAATTCCCCCAAATTGGCTGAAAACCATAGACAGAAAAGTGTTCGTTTCTAATTTTGGAGACCCTTCCCTTAATCACGTCCTCCCACTTTCAATAAGGTTACCTGACTTTCAGAAGATGTTTATACAGGGTCGGTGGGGTATATAGGGTTGATAAGAGGAAGGAGGTATTGATGAAATCAGGTTTCACAGACTCTCTCCTGGGTGCAACATTAGGTACAACTTTAAACATGTTTCTGAACTGACTGATCAGTTGGAGATACTTATTATCCTCTTTGCAGTTCTCCCCCTCCTGAATGGGTGGGCTGTAATGTGGGGCAATATGATTAAAGGCAGGATTACCAAAATAATACTTTTTTAATGAGAAAGGGGTCTGTCAATGGAGTTTGCCTTCACCCAATATTAAAATTAGAGTTTTCCTGGGTATAGGAGTTCAGTCATTTTCCTCAGTCATATTTTTCAATGTGGCTGATAATGAAGATTGATTATTTCCCTTTATTAAACTGTGGTCCAAAACACACTGCAGAAATAATCCAGTTAGAGACTGCCTTAACTGCCCTGGCTCTGTGCTAGGAAATCCTAGGAATTGTAGTTTATTGTGGCATCAGAGCTCTCTGACAGAGAAGGCAAAATGTCTCACAAAACTTTAGGTCCAAAAAAAAAGCCCTAGCATTTGAGAAGGTCCAAGCGAACACTCCTTTGTATACTTGATTGTGTGCATGAACTGCATACTGAAATTGCAAGTTATCACAGCATGTACTGTACATATCTTTCTGTTACTAGGGGCTCAAGATCTGGATGGCATCCGTCTGTCTACTTACAGAACAGCATGCAAGCTTAGATTTGTACAGAAGAAATGCAACTGTAAGTATGTCAGCAGTTAATTTGAATTGCCATCATTACTTTTCTACTATTGAGTTATGTGTGTTCCACAGTTGAAATGCAAATAGGAATTTATTTTAATGCACATTAAGAAAAAACTAACAAGAACACCTGGCTCTCCAAAAGAGCATGCTATCTTACTAATTCTGATTATACTTAAAAGTTAAATGTTTGCATGCAGATGGGGTTGGGGAGGATGTGTTTTTTTTTTCTTTTTAGGCAGATCTGAGAAGTAATTTTCCTATCCACTTTTCTCTTATCGAGATTATGAGATGCTGTTCCTGAAGTTTTGCTTTTTAACACTATTAGATTTGTTCATTTTACCTCTAAGATTATCTTATGCAGCTGGGTGGAACTTATTTTCATTTACAGTAACTGCAGATACTACATTTTGCCTTTAAAATTACCACTATTAGAATGGCAAACAAATTAGAGGGGGTTGAGTTGTAAATACCTAAATATATAAGCCATCCCTAAGGATGCTGAATGTGTTTTAAATTTTCAGTACATACTTTGCATGCTTTTGGAATGATGCCTGAAGTAACTGTGTGGCATCAGTGGCAGTTGATAGTTGGTCTCAGTTGTGTTCACAGGTTGACTCTTTATGATATACAGGTTGAATCATCCTTATCTGAATACTTGGGATCAGAAGTATTTGGATTTTTTCAGATTTTGGAATATTTGCATAATGAGATATTTTGGAGATGGAACCCAAGTCTAAACAGTAAATTCATTTATTTTTCATATACACCTTATACACATAGCCTGTAGGTAATTTTATACATAATATTTTTTTATAATTTTGTGCATGAAAGAAAGTGTGCATACACAGATAGTGTATATCACTGGTCCAAAACACACTGTAGAAATAATCCAATTTGAGACCAATTTCACTGACCTGGCTCAATGCTAGGAAATTCTGGGAACTGTAGTTTTGTGAGACATTTAGCCTTCTCTGTCAGAGACCTCTGGTGCCACAATAAACTATAATTCCTAGGACTCCCTAGCACTGAGCCAGGGCAGTTAAAGCAGTCTCAAACTGGATTATTTCTGTAGTGTGCTTTGGACCTCCATCTCACCCATGAAAAAAGTTTTGGATTTTGGCATTCTGGATAAGTGAGACTCAAGGTTCCTGACCCCAGCCTTAGGCCATCACATTCTATTAGCCTCAGAGGAAGACAAAGGCAAATCTGAACAAATCTTGCCATGAAAACCCATGATAAGTTCAACTTGTAAGTTGGAAACGACTTGAAGAGACACAACAACTGCCACAAGGTTTATGAACAACAGAATTCTATTGTAAACAAATGAGGCATGTCTGTCTAATCCTGTTATCAAGGGTAGGAATAGACCATGTATTGCATGCAGTTCTTTCAGGGGTCTTATGCAACCCATGGGATCCCTAAGGTAACCCATGATCCCACCAAAAATATTCACTGAAAAACTGAGTTTTTCAGCCAACAAAAACTTGTTGGGGCCAGGGTAGTCCTTTCTGACCTGTTTTCGGGGATACTGACCCTTTCTTCATGTTAATAAGCAAAATGTTCCAGTCCACCAAAATGATGCCTGGAGTAATGTTACAGTTCTCCAGAGTTCTGGAAGGAACTCAAAATGGTGCCATGTGGGCCTCCACATTTTGGATCATGCCCACTTCTGCTGTTACTACAGGTTGAAACTTTTAGAAGAAATGGAGGATGCTTTTGGGGGGAGGAAAGAGCCCTAATAATACTGCACAATTGAGTTATCTCCTACCTAGTCCCTTCATGTTCTATTGACCCATGACTACTACATCTGTTACTTTTGCTGCCTAGCAGTGCACTGTTTAACTCCTGTTAGTATTGATATATTGGCTGAATATTGATACTTTGGTATATTGGCTCAGTGTGCTAGTTTGTCCTGAATCTCCAGTGCCATGCCACAAGTTATGATGTTGTATCAATGAAGTGATCTGCACATGAGATTTTACAGAGTTATTTGACAGTTTTTCATGTCATTCATTAGGGGTAGAAAGCATTTTGTATCCTGCTTATGAACTTCAGCTCAGTTGTTTGCTATAAGTTTGCTGTGTATCGTTGAATTCCATTGCTTCAAAATATTTTTAGATAACAACTTTTTGGCAGCACACAATAAAGATATGCACAGTTCTCTAGCTGCTTTATTTTACAAGACTATGGGCCTTTGCAGACTGCCAGAAATAGTGCAAATTAAGTCCACTTTAAGGGTTAGGGTTAGGTTTAGGGAATCATGGGAACTGTATTTTATTGTTGCACCAGAACTCTCTGACAGAGAAGGCTCAATGTCTCAGAAAAAAAAATTCCCTAGTACTAACCCTAACCCTTAAAGTGGACTCAATTTGCACTATTTCTGGCAGTCTGCAAAGGCCCTATAACCAATTTTATAAACTTGGCTGGATCATAACTTGTTCACCATTCCTCCCTTCAAAATTCTGGGATGAGCATGTTGATGACAGATCCCATTTCTAAGTAGATGTTACCTGCTTTATTTACAGCAAGTGTAAACCCATAGCTTGGAAAAGTTATTTTTGGAATAAACACCCAGAATTCTCCAACCAGCATGGCCATTTCCACTCTTTTTCTGTCCCTATTTACATCCCATTTCTGTTGTGCTCCTTTGGTGTAAAGGCATGACCACTGTCCAAGGTGCTGAGTGCTGCAATATCTAGGAGGCTGCTCTTTGTCCACGCTTGGTCTAAGGAGCACACTTGCCTTCTTTATCCCCTTGGCAGCCAAGAAACAAAGGACTTCTGGATTCTGTACTTGCCCATTATGATAATTACTTTTAATGGCGAAAATCTCACTTAACAAGCTACTATTGCTTGCTTTCCTTAATATTGCTGTTTGGCTTGACACTTTGGAGTAGCTGCTTTATTCACAGCCATGATTAAAGCTTTGATACTCCTCCTCTATGACAACCTTCCCTTCTTTATTTCTTTCTTCCCTTCCTTCCTTCCTTCCTTCCTTCCTTCCTTCCTTCCTTCCTTCCTTCCTTCAACTTTGCAAACTCTATAGGCCCCATCACACTTCTCTGTGTGTTCTTTCCATGACTAATATTGCCTATAGGGCCAAATTAGACGTTAATGAGCATGTGTATTCCCTACCCCCTTTTCTCTTCCACAACAGCATTTCCTCAAACGTATACACCTCAGAAATCACACTTACAAATTAAGCCTATTGGAAGTAATCTGTCTGATTTTAAATGCATACTCTCTAATCTGCTAATTATTTCACCAAGCAATACTACTATACAGCATTGTAGTAACCATTGTAACAAACCCAGACCACATGTGGTCTTTAAATAATGCCTGCTCCTCTGCCTTTGTTCCCTTCATTTTCTGACCACAGCACTTTCTCCTTCAATAGCAGAATGGAAGTTGCCTTTATATGCCTACCAGAGCTTGGAAATGCTAATTATTTGGACTCCAGCTCCCAGATTTCTCCAGCCAACATAGCCACTGGCCATGCTGGCTAAGGGATTCTCATATTCCAAAGTAATGTTTCAAAGTTCTATTGCCTGCCTGGCTCACTCTTTCCTTCCTTCACTTTCTCTGTATTGTTTTCCTTCCACCTACTGTCTCTTGCAGAGCTGTCTACTTGGATGATACTCTCATTTAATCCTCTTCATATGACCCCTGATTCATGTTTCTATCTTCCTTTGTATTGTGTTTATCACCATATTGTTTATTTACCAAACCATTTTTGTATCCAGAACCCACTGACAGCCAGTGTGGAGTAATATTTAGAGTGTTGGATTAGGAGCAGGGAAACCAGTTTTTACATTCTTATTCCTAAAGCTCACTTTGTAATATTTATCAACTTACTCACAGAATGGTATGAAAATTAAAATAGTGGGAGGCTTGTGAGCAACTTCAAGAAAGGGTATGATAAAAAGTCATGAATAATAAATGGTTATTGTGTTTATTAAAAGCACCTCTCTGCCTTGTTCTATGTTGTTTTTAGACCCTTCTCATAATACTGTTGCCTTTAGTCTCCATTCCTCTAATTCTGTCACCCAAACTATATTAGAACACAATGAAGTTCTAGAGTATGTCAAATTTAGGTGCTCCCTCATATTACCAAAAAAAAAAGATGAAAAAGAAACAAAAAATCATTTTATTTAAGATCCTTTCATAATCTGCTGCATCTATCTGTTCCTCCTAGGTTGCCAAAGTAAAAAAAAAAAACTGGAGTAGACTCCTGCACCTTTGAATGGTTGCATAGAAGAGGGGATTTCAGCAGGTGCTATCTGCTTGTGTGTTAAACAACACCTGCTGAAAGTCCTACACAAGCATGAAAGGTACAGCAGCGCTCTCCTGTTTTCACTCTGGCAACCCTATTTCCTCTGGCCCATTCCCTCTTCCCTCTTTTATTTCCAGCACTTTCTGATTTAGACTACACGCTCCTTGAAAGCAAGGACCTGTGTGCTTTATGCAAGGAACAATGCATCGTGTGTGTGTGTGAATTGCTCAGTGTTAGCCATAACAACACACACACACACACACACACACAGCCTTGGGGATCAGGAACACAGAATAATTTTCGACTTGACCATGAATCTTGGCCATGATCTTATGGGCATGGGGTGGAAAAAGGGAAGTAAATAAGCAGATGCCATGGAAACATTTGTTAGATGCTTCAGTAAAGAGCTGTGAGAATCCTTTCCTTTGGGTACTGAGATAACAGCAAACACAGGCTTGAGATTAAAATGGGGGAGGCCCTAATTGGCCAATGGTGACTGTTGAAAGTGCTTTGTGATGGTCAGAATTTTGGGTTTCCTCAACTTTGTTCACAGTTTTCCTCAGTGTGAAATGTTAAAATGTGGCTTGTGTGTGTGTGTTATTTTATAGCACTTATCAAAAGGTGTCTAATTGTAAGATGCAGTTTTAGGGTTATGGATACTGGGCTGCAGCAGTAGAGGCAGAACAGGGCAACACACTGTTATGCAGTTAAACATCACTGTACAGCTGGAAAACTGCCATCATCCTTGGTGGGCTTTACTTAGTGTATGTTAGAGACTGCTGATTTCCCTAGATTAGAATAAACATTTGGCAGTTTTGGATTTAAAGCTGGGGCAATTATTCTAATATGGAGTTTAATTAGAGCAGACAAACTGGGAGTTCCTATCCCTGGTAGTTGTTAATTTGGCACCTTGGAGGTTTCATTATTGTTTTTCTCTTCTGTTTTCTTTTGAATGAAAGACTTCTTCCTCTCTCTAATCTCCAGAAAAATACAGCTGTTTTCATAAGGAATAGAATGATGCTATATTAACCACCAAATTGACCTTATTAACTTGCATGCCAGCCCTGCACACTAATGCTTCTCTTCCTCATACAGTTCGGATCAGTTCAAATAGTCAGACCTCAGAGGCATCTAGAGTAGTCTTCTTCAGTTTCTTACAAGCCTTTGGCCCTTTTTCTCTTCTGCCTGTCATTTTATATTAGCCATATATTCCATCCTGTCTAATGTACAACAGTTCACATCTGTAAATTAAAATTAAACCTCTTGGATTTATCTCTCCATATATGGTTGGAATCTGTGCTGCAGAATTTTGAGCATAAAATTGTTTGCATGGGAAACTAATGTTACGGTCCTATAGTTGCTGCAGTTTTTGTGTCTCCTTTTTTGGGGATGTATATTGGGGATGTATATTGATCATTTGGCCACTTATGTTTTCCATATTTTTATGCATATTTTAGTTAACACTAGAGTTGGTTCTTTCTGTGTCTATTGTAGCAGTTCGACTGGAATATCATCTGTTCTTGATGATTTATTCTTCCCAGTTTCTCTTATTGCAGCTTCCACCTTACTTTCTAGTGTTTAGAGTTCATCTTAATATGGTTCTTCATTCCATGTGTCATTCATTTTTTCATCTCTTTTATATAGCACTTCTGTGTATTGCATCCATCATCTTTTTGCTTCTTCTTGATTTTGTAGTATGTTGTTCTTCTGATCATAGAGCATCCCAGCCCTTGGTTTGAACTTTTCTTTGTGTTCCCAAATCTTCTCTCCTTCCTTTTTTGCTGCTGTCTTCTATTTCTCTGAACTGGTTATTATAGTAGTTTTCTTTATCCTTGCACACTAGTCATTGGACAATTACATTCATGGTTCTGGTTTTGTCCCTATCTCCCTTTTGTTATGCTTCTCTTCTTTCCTTTACTGCTTGAAGCATTTCTTCTGATATCCATTGTTTGTTCTCTTTCTTTTTAGCCACTGATAGTGTATTTCTGCATTCTTCCTTAATATTGTCCTTGGCTTCTGTCCATAGTTCTTCTGATTTCCAGTCGATTATGCTTAATAGTGCAAATTTGTTTCTTACATTGCCAGTAAGTTCTGTTGCAATATTGTTCGGATCATCATTGGTATAATGACTGTTTTTTTATTTTTCTTAAGCTTTGTATGGTTTTGTATTTTTCTTCAGCTTTACTCTAATTTTTTATATAAGTAGTTCATTATTGGTACCACAGTCTGTACCTGATCTAGTTTTGGCAGCTAGAATAGAGCTTCTCCACTTTCCAATTATATAGTCTATCTGATTTTTGTATTGACTGTATGGTGATGTTCAAGTGTATAGTCTCCTCTCTTGTTGTATGAAAAAGGTATTTGCAATGAATAGGTCTTACAAAATTCTCTCAGACTGTCTCCTGCTTCATTTTTTATACCTAGTCTGAATCTTCCTGCTGTTTTTAATTCTTCTTTGCTGCCTACTTTACCATTCCAGTTGCCTATGATTAGCTTGAGATCCTGTGTTGGTGTATTGTCAATTTCTTCCTGGAATCCTTCAAAGAATCTCTCAATTTGTCAGAATATACTTCAAATACTTAAAGATGGGTATATCATTTTTCGGTGTTCTCTTCTCCAATAAATATAACCTGCTCCATAAATTATTCCTCATGGGGCTTGGTTTCCAGATCTTAGATCATCTTGGATTACCCTTCTGTTGATAACATTTCAAAAACTATAACATAAATCAGTGGGTTCAAATTATAAGAAAAGATACTCCACCCAAACATTACTGTAAGAACTATTCAACAGTGGAATAGACTGCTTCAAGGTGGCAGGGCCTCTTCTTCGGAGAATATCTTTAACCTGTGACGTGACTGTACAATAACATTGTCATGGAGAACTGAGGTATTTGCTCACCATTCCACCATCCATAAAATGTTGTTTATCTTCATCCTTAGTTTAGAACACCTTAACACCCATAATAAGTACACCCTCATCCAGGAAGACAGGATTTTTTTAGTCCCTGAAAATCAGACCTTGTTGCACAATTCATACAGAACTAGACTTACAAGGATAAACATTTTATGACAGCTGTCTCCTGAAGAGTTGTGAACTATGTCTGCAAGTTTAAGCTACTGCCATATAAAGTTGTTTTTTAAAAAAAGACAAAAATGTCTGGAACTAAAATTGTCCCAACAAATCTGCTACATTTGTGTTGGCTACATTTTTTATAAACAGAAGGCAGAGAGGTTTTCAAACCAAACTTTCTGCCTCCTATGAACATGTATTTTCTGACTGGGTTTAAGATATTTTGAAATACAATCGGCCCTTCATTTTCTCAGGGGATCCATTCCAGACCACCACCACCACCCACGAAAACTGAGATTTAGAAATATTCAAGCCCCATAGGCTTGAATGGATGCACCCCATTGATTTTAAATGAGGTCACCCCTCCATGAATATGCAAAACTGCAGACTTCAAGTCCGTGGGAATGGAGGGGCAACTGTACTTTGCTTGATCTGTGATTCTATCTTGCATTTGTATAGGACCCAAAGTAGATATACACTCATAAACACTGCTTCAGCTATGGAGCAGCTTTATTCCTGCAATACCCTGAAATTCTCATTGGAGTCAAAAATACGCACGTTGAAGTTACTCTGTGTTTTATTTACCTGGTTGAAATTTATGCTAAAGCAGATTAGTGCCATCCTATCCTTAGAGTATTTTCTTTTCTCATTTGTTTCAATTCCTATGCCTTTATTTATTTATCAGTCCATAATCTAACATTTTCTGCTCTTCCATGAAAATGTCTTTGTTTTAGATTTGTAAATCATTTTCAAATCCTGTAAGATTTTTTAAAAATGCTTTCAAACAAATACTAAGTTCGCAGACTCTTACTCCACCTAGGGGTTTTATACATACTATCTAAAATTGTTTTTGCTGAGCTCCAGCAGGCTTTAAATATATAAATGTCATTTTCACATAATATTTTACCCAAAGCCCATTTATTTCTCATTTTCTAATTTATATTATTTCCTGTAATTGTTGATGGCTAAGATATGTTTGTGTTAATCTAAGCTCTTTTTTGTAGCCTGCTAGTATCATCCAGCACATTTGATGATACAGAATACAGTTTTGCTTAGGTGTTAACTGTGGCAATAAAAACTAGATTTTAGTATTAGTCAGTGAATGGGGAAGAGTAGAATATCCATCCATAAAATGTATCTGATTTAAAAGAACATATCTAGGTAACTAGAAATGATACAAGCTCAAATATTATGTGATAGTCAAATAACGGATTCTAACCATATTTACATAGAAATATAATTGATTATAAAGACTGTGACATGAATCCTATTGCTTATTCCTAACTAGATTAGATGCTTTGAAACGATTATTGAATGGTGAGTCAACATATATAAATTCCATTTATTTAATGAGTCTACTCTAGTTGAGACTAACAACAGGATTTCATCTTGTTATTTTAAGCAAACATGTATAAAGAACAACATGACTATTCTACCTGCATTCCCTTTTTATATCATTGAGGTTTTAAGCCTGTGGATAATAAAATAAATGTCATGTAAAATAAACCACAGTTAGAGAACTGAACATCATCTACAAAACCTTTATCTGTTGCCATCCAATAAACTTCTGTGCATGAGAGAAATCCAGTAGCTTTGCTCATGTGATGTGAGCATAAGATTGGTACCATCACTAGATCCCTGCATACAAAATAAACAAAATACCTGTATGGACATAATGAGATATCTTGGAGATGGGACCCAAGTTTGGACATAAAATTCATTTATATTTTGTAGATACCTTATAAACATAGCCTGAAGGTAATTTTATGTATTATTTTAAATAATTTTGTGCATGAAACAAATTTTTGTGTACAGTGAGCCGTAAGTAACTTCAAAGAGCTTTAAAAGGCCGTCTGTTCCAGCCACCAGTTCCATTATTGAAATGTCTGTGTTAACAAATCCAAAGTTAAGGATGAGGGATAGTGAAATGAACACCTAACAAGCTCATCACCAGAGATTTGGATAGGGATAACACATTCTTATCACACTGCAATTGCTATTTGGCTTACTTAGTGCCAAAATCCATTTGTGTTACTAGCAATAGTTTCATGAATGGCTGATGCTGTAATCTAACTGTTTCTGTCAATACTTTCCACATTGAATTTCCTTCTGACTCTACAACCTACCAAACCACCCACCCCAACCATTGGTGCTGTGTGTGTGTACATGTACAGATCTTGGATAACATTCTATGCATTCATTGTAATACATGAAAAATCATATTGTAATAAATGTTTTAGTCTTTAACATACCATTTTTGTTACTTTATGAGGTTTAGGCCTGTCATGAGTGTTACTGGGGGGGGGGGGCTTCAAATTCACAGCATGTGCTTGACTATCTGAAATTCTTAATGCAACACATTAGAAATGGGAAATGTATGTCTCATACCTGTTTAATTTGCAATAACAATTATTGTATTTTCAGTTTAAACATTTTTCCCTTTCTAGTCCATCATTTTCTATTTAGTGATGCTGAAGAAATTTAATACCCTTATTTCTTAAGGGGACATTGGAAATCCTTGAGTCTTGGTATGTGCTAAGCTAATGAAATGCTAACATAAGAGTTAATATGTGAAAGCACATATATGTGCTATTTAACTGAAATATGCACATTGCCATCTAGTGGTTACTAATGTGTTTTTCCTCTAATTTGTATTCCCTCATCCTCTCTTAAACAGAATTAATTATCTGTGGCAGACTTTTGCCAATATGCAAATTTAAACTTGTTTTTGATACCTCAGGTGATTTTTGTTTAACTAATTTTGAACCTCCAGTATTTCCTTCATACGTTTTACCATTTATTTATTTTGACAGTCTTTAACTTTAAAGGTTTTTCTATCAATTTATCAGCAGGCTGTAATTGTGTAGATCCAGTTAGTTTTCCCTTAACAGTAGTTATTTAGCATTCTGAAAAAGAAACCAATTTTAGTGCTATTATATCTATTTAGCCAACAACGCTTCTTTGAGATAATGAGTGAATCTTACCTGGCCCTAAGAGGATTACCAGAGTGAAAACTGGAGATGGATCCTGTACTTTTTAATAATAATGTTTATTAAAAGTATAAAATATAAGACTAAAGACATTCTAAAACATTAAACACAGAACAAAAGAAAGAAAGAAAAAATGTACAAACACTTAAAGACATATCCATACAGAACCTTTACCGCCCACACACTAAAAATAATTTAAAAAGTCTACCCACTTCTTTCCGGTATGTCATCAGTGCTTATCCTAAATTCCTCTCTAAAGTTACTAACCAAATATAAATGTCTTTAATGTTAACTTCATAAAGGTACATTTTTTTCTGCTATATAATTACTTGAAAAAATCCAAACTTTACCAATTAGATCTCAAAGCCTAAAGTAATAATCTCTACTTGTTGTTTTATTGCAGAAATAACCCAGTTTGAGACCAATTTAACTGCTCTTGCTGAATGTTCGGAAATTCTTGGAACTGTAGTTTTGTGAGACATTTAGCCTTCTCTGTCAAAGAACTCTGGAGCCACAATAAAGTACAATTCCTAGGATTCCCTAGCACTGAGACAGAGCAGTTAAAACAGTCTCAAACTGGATTATTTCAGCAGTGTGTTTTGGACCATAGTCTATAAAAGGACCCCATATATGTCCCCAGTGGAATAGATTTCCAGTATATTCTTCCTAATTAAATTAATGTATTTATCAACTTCAACTATTTCCAACTATTTCTATATCCATTCCACACAATCTGGTAATTTATCCTTTTTCCAGTATCTAGCAAATATCACTAGAGCCACTGGTACTGTGTATCAAATTAAATCACCATACTTTTTTCCTTTATTTCTTTTACATCTATCAGATCTCACCTCTACTTTAAATCCCTAAATTCTTTGCATCTATTTACCTGTTTCGAACCAATGTATTTAAAACTTTTTTACATCCCCACCACAAAATGAAAAAAAAATCTGGTACGTTTTCTACATTTCCAGCAGATATCAATAGCTCCTGTGTATTTCTCTGGGGTAATGTACCATTTGTACAGACGGCTCCTGTACTTTTAATGGTTGTTCAGAAGAGGGAATTTTAGCAGGTGTTGCTTGTTGCTCGGTTGCATAACAAAAAGAAATCTGCTGAAATTCCCTCTTCTACACAACCATCAAAACTACAGGCACCATCTCCAGTTTTTGATTTAGCAATCCCAGGCCCTAATAATTTTTAGTCCTATGTCTGTGAATTATTACACACTTCTTTTGTGCTCTTTTTTTGATGGGGCTTGTTCATTTCTAATATCTGAAATATCTTGACCTAATATCTGAAAACAAATGAGGTATTATATCTTTGTGGGAGAAGGCCTGGGATGCCCATGGGAGCTTTACTTAACTGTCTTAAGGAAGAACAGGGTGTGTCCTTATCTTTTCAATTAATCAATCTTCTACAGTGAACATTAATGCCAAAAAAATTCTTCCCTTTCCATCTTGAGTACCTATTTATGGCATTATCTTTTAATGTCCCTATCAGTTTCTCTGGCTGGTTTCCAGCTTTTGAGATATTTAAGTAACTATTACTTTCTATCACTCTCGGTGTGCTACCTAGCACACATAAATGAGTGTGTCCTTGAAGCTATTACTGCACTTTCCTTTTATACAGAAAAGGGGCTTTACCTGTACACCCTGAAAAGCAACTGTAGTAGATACTTCAAAGGTACTTCTGGTTACATATGTGTTTCACGTTTAGATGCACACATACCTTTGGAAGTTTGAACCCAAGAGGTTTTATCAGTTTTATCACTTTTATCTTTCTAACACTGAAGTCACATAGGCAACTTTGTGGCTTAGCCATCATTTCACTAAAGGCTGAAACAAAAATTTTCAGAATTCTGTCTTTAAGTTGGAAGGTTAGAAGGGAGTGTAGGGTTTCATGAAAGCTCTTCCTCCTCACCATCTTTTTGCAATCATTTTCATGGTTCTTAAAGTGAAAATCAGAGCTCATATCCATACTGAACTGCTGCTAGATGCCATTTCTCTCTCTCTAACCCATATGCTGAGCTTGGAAACATTACCTTTTTGAAGTACACCTCTCAGAATCACAGTGGCCATGCTGGGTCAAGGATTCAGTACACAAATTAACTTTTTCAAGCTCTGTCCACATGGCAGTACAGTGAAAAGAGGAAGAATTGCTCTCACTCTGTTTTATTAATACCCATTGTCTGACAATAAAACCTCATGGGAAGTTTGACATAATCACAAAGCCAAGTAAGAAGGAAGGCAGTGCTCATTCATTGACTATGGGCATAATCACAAAGTCAAATCAGACTGAGGGCAATGCTTCCTGACTTTAGTGTGATACATTCAGAGTAAAATATAGGAGGCTAACGTGGGATCAGAATTAGTGGGGAGCATGATTATTGCCACCAGCAAGTGGAGGAAATATATCCACTGTTCAGAAGAGCTCCTAAAAATTGCTTAATAGGTTTTCTTTTCTTTTTTTAAATATAATGTGCAGGCAAACCTTAAACTGGGAAGAGGGACATTTTGGCTTAGCCACCTACCAGAATATCCTAGCCAGTATGACCAAGGGCTGTACTATCTGGAAGATTCTAGATATTGTCATTTAAAAAAAAATCCCCTAGCTCTGGGCAGATGGAGTTGGTTGAGATCTATAGTGAAATCTATAGCCTGGCAGAGAAGCTATTGTTGGGGAAATAGAAATTAAATCATACATGGCAAAAGAGGAGATCTGCTGGATAAATAACTCCAGATGGTCAATTGATCTCATCAGTCTCTCAGTTTTCATGGAATGGTGACTGAGAAATGACATGCTAGATTCAAAATGTATTGTAGGACTAAATATCACTTATTTATTTTAATTTCTAGCAAGTAGATACAGTCACAATTTGGATTAGTACCAGAACACATGGATGTGGTATTGATGTGGGATCTCATTATATCCTTTTTTAAATAAAAAAAAATTCAGCCCTAGGCTCTGCTCAAATTTCAGTTGAATTTCCCTTTTTGAGGGTTCACAATGTTCTGTATCATCCTGTCCTCATTTAAACCCCTTGCTGTGAAGTCATATCTGAAATAACTTGTTAAAATTTGAAGAAGTTTCTTAATCAAAATCAAGTAATTCTTAAATGGAATTTTGGGATGAGATTTTTTTAAAAAACCCTCCGTATTACTCATGCCTTGCAATATTAAGGGTGACCCAATCACAACTTCTTACTTGCTTTGATGCCAGATTTCTAGATATAGCTATTATAAGCATGACTCTACATACTGACATTGACACTCTAAAACCAATTGTAATATACTAGTCAGTGGGAAGGGGTAAGGCTGCAAATGACATCATAGTACAGAATCCTCAGCCAACAGCTTCCTATGGTCAAAGGGAAACTAGTATACCCTTATGTTAGCCTCTCCTGGTAGTAGGCTCTCAAGGCAGAAGATTCCTTGATAGCAAGAAAAGGACATTTTACACTATACCTGTTGTTAGAGGTCAGGTGCTGCTTGACTCAACTGTACAGTCTCTTGTTTCCAATGTGGAAAGGATGAGACTACAGGGCAGGTAAGCAAATCTTTGTTATTTTTCCTTTCATTCCTGCACTGTGTGCCCTGCCCAAAACATAATGTACAGACTGAACATACTTGTAAAAGATTAAAAGGAGAACCCAGTGTGTCTCCTTGGATGCATTTTTGGAAATTTTAAAATGTTTCAAAATAAAAACATTTGAAACCTTCCAAAATGCATTGAAGGACTTTTTTTTTCTCTCACCATTCCCCACTCTTCTTCTGATTTCCATTTTAGTAGCCAAACATATAGATCTATACTTTTTTTAATATGCTGAGGTTAGCTGGTGAGACAGATGTATCTGTGTCCCCCTTTTCCTTCTGTTTTGCTGTTCATGCATGCTCAGGAAGGAATTCCAGAGGCAGCTGCTGTTTAGAGTAGCATCAACTAGAGCAGAATCCCATTTTTTCTTAGCTCAACCTTTGTTCAATTATCCCAACATCAAAAGTCTGTTTCTCCGGCTCTTCTTTGCCATCCTCTCCCAGTGTTGATGCTGCTAACAAAAACTTTCCTACTAGACAGGGGTTCTGGACATGTGTAAAAAAGATATCATGAAAAGGAGCTTTTTTCGTCAGGTTTTGGTAACTGAGGTATGGCTGGATACTACCTCTGATAATTGAGGATAATGTATGTTATCACCATTAATAGTCCTTTATAGACTTATCCTTGATTAATCTTTTTTAAAGCTCATCCAGATGTCATGGGAGAAAAGAGAAAAATTTGTTTTCCTATCCACTTCCTCCAAACTATACATAATGTCATATATCTCTGTCATGTCACCCACTTACTTGCTTTTTGTCTAAGCTAAAAAGCCATGGACATTGTAACCTTTCCTCACAAGGGAATTGTGCCTGCCAGTATGCTCTTCTGTTTCCAGACTGACATTGTAGTAAGTAGTAATAAATTCTGGGTGCTTTTTTAAAAATCCTGTATAAATAAACACTAAGAACAAACAAAGAAGTGGTGTGTGTGTGAGATTAATCATTGATGTTAATTTACATTAAACATTTTTCAGTCTTCTCTTTTTAAATGCCATTTTGAAAATTCATCACAAAAGGAAATGATGAAAATGTGATTCATTTTCTTTTAGAAAATAGATTGCATATTACACAATGTCTTTCCTGTACACCATTCCTCTTCAGTAACTCCCCATCCCCAAGCATCCCTCACCGCCATACCACAAAATTACAGAATATATTTGCCTTTCACATACCAACAGCTGTATGTCCACCATAGTACAAGGAGGTATTGGAAGACAGCATGTGTACAAAGAGGATTTCTAGTCATTTCATGTGTAAGAGGACACCAGTATAAGTCCAGTCCTAAATTATTTAGGGATTAGCCAAATGTCAAAGTTGTTTAATTAACATGTCTATGGGCTTCAAATTGGAAGTGGAAAAAGCTTTAAAAAGTTAATTTTTGGTACTGTAATTTCTCCCAAAGTGCCAGGAAATGTAACTACACCTGGCTGGGGGAGAATGGGAGCTGTAATCAAAAAGTAATTTTTCCAGGGCTCCAAGTGAAGCCAAGCCAATCTGTGGTGGAGAAGTTTGTCAAACTTCTAAATGAACGAGTTAATTGCAGTCTTAAAATATATTTGATATAATATCTTTCGCTATCCTTTGTTTATAATTTCAGTAATGTTTTTGCACACACAACAGTTTATAATATCTGTATATCTATATATATTTGTATGTTATACAAAAATGAAGCGATTTTGTAATTCCTTTTTGCCTGTTTTTCTCATTATCATTTCTAATAATTTTTCCCCCATAGTGCACCTAGTGGATATTTGGAATGTGATAGAAGCACTGCGGGAAAATTCATTGAACAACTTGGATCCGAACATAGAGCTGAACGTGGCTCGGCTTGAAGCAGTATTATCAACAGTTTTCTATCAGCTTAACAAACGCATGCCAACAACCCACCAGATTAATGTAGAACAATCCATCAGTTTACTTCTCAACTTCTTGCTGGCAGCTTTTGATCCGTAAGTTCATCTTTAACAACTACTATTGCTGTTGCTAGTAACATTCCATTGAAAAACATTACTGACACAGGTAAATTATTGGTAAAATATTGACAAAGTTAAATGTTGTTCAGGACTTAGAAGTTGTGTGTGCATATGTGTAATTTACACTTACAACCCCTTTTATATAGGAAAATTAATCAGGATTAAAAGCACTGATGTCAGTCGAGATGCATAACCATTCCTCTTATCACTGCATTTCCACTCTAGATTGCTCTTCAACTGGCTTTTATTTCACAAAATTTCAAATGTGGCGGAATAAGCATATAGATTTTCCTTTTGGGAAACTGAGGTATGCTTAGAGGTGATTTGGACCAGGAAAAAGATGGGCAAGGAGAGGGTTTAGGAATATTTACCCCCTGCATTCTCCAATCCTGATCATTTCACCTTATCCAGGGGTGGGATGAGGTGAAATGATCAGGATTGGAGAATGCAGGGGATAAATATTCCTAAACCCTCTTCTTGCCCATCTTTTTCCTGGTCCAAATCACCTCTAAGCATATCTCACTATATATATATCTTCTGCAGGGCCAATAGTAGACACATGTGGGTGCAATATTGAGTTTGGCCCAAAGAAAACACTTCAAAATACAAAATTCCTCCATTCTTTGGATGCCATTGCTAGTGAAAACATCTGTAGTAATGTTTATTCTGCAGTTGTGGCATGGGGTTAGTGGCTTGTTGTTTGGAGGAAACTTTTTTTTCTATAGGCCTCTGCAGCTATAAGCAATTTCCCCTCTTTTCTTGTTAATACAGCAAACAGTGAGGTTCCACACTGAATCTGTGCTGTTAGTGCTGCCTGAAACCTTACATTTCAGTGTCTGAGTACACAAATGTAGATTTATTTTAACAGGACTTCCCTAATGTCACATTATAGATGAGCCGTCTGTGTACTTATGCAAATTATGGTAATTGAATGCAGGCTCTATCAGCTTGTTATTGCCACTCTCAAAAGCATCTCAGCAGCCTGAAATTGCAAACTGGATTGACTGGGATCAGCTTTGAACTTTGACAGGTGCACATTATCTATTACCACATTACCATTGTATGGTTTGGAAGTGTCCTGGTTGGAAAGCTACACAATTTAAAAGACCATTAAAATATGCTTCCATATCCTTCTGCTTGCCTACCTCTCCCGGTTGCCCACTTCCCCAGTACACAATTGATGGACTTCTTTGTTGGTTCTGTGTACCTTTCTGAGCCAGATCAACTAGTACAGCTTGGTCACCATAGTAACAGCTGGGATGGAGGAAAGGGAACTGTTCCACATGATAAAGCAGCAGAAGCACGATGTGCCTGCACTCAACCGTTGATCCAGCCCTCTCCAAGGAGAAATTGTCAGTAGTCTGTGAAACTGTGGCCTTCAGGATTTTTGAAAAGAGTGCACAACAAGAGGATATATATATATATATATAGAGAGAGAGAGAGAGAGAGAGACCCTTACATAAGTAGATTCTTAACATGAACTGGGAGAAAACTAATTGTGAATGCCCAACACTTCCTTTGGTGCCCACTTCAAGTAAGTCGTTCACCTTCTGTAGAAAATCATTGCTGTAAAAATGACACCATTTGCACATTTACTTTGTTTTTAGAGTTCAGTATAGTAACATGTAAAGATGGAACACATGTCCTTGAGGAAGAAAGGAAGAAGTGCTATATTTGAAAATGGTAGGGCCAAATATAACAGCACAACACAGTTCTTACATAAGAAGTGTCCAGTCATTATTATACACATTTTTGCTAACTGGGTAACTGGATGGAATTATGTGGGTTGGAGTATTGCCCAAATCATAAGACTGTTCAAGGGTATAAACCTTTTCATACTATAACTCCCAGGTAAACCAATTATTCTGTCACAGTGCTTAGAGCATGTAATTTGAATCTGAGAAGTGTAGGCAGAATTCCTAAACATGGGAGTCAACAAAACATATGGTCATCAGAATGGATAAAAAGACTGAGGAGAGCTGTGAGTAAGCAAAATATTTATCAAAAAGAAACAAACAGCAACCCAGCCCTGGCTTACCTAATTTGGATGACTGTAGAAATTTTTATCAGAGTTTCTGTTCTGCTGCTACTTAAAATATAATAAATGCATTTTTATTATTTAAAAGTTATATTAACAGTGCAGTGCTACACAATCTGCTGTGGAGTACACCTTAGTTTCACAGCTTATATTAAGGAAGTATAGGACTGTGCTTTAAATAACTTCCTGTTCCAATTATAATTATAATGGGCCCTTCGTATCAGCCAGGATTTTGTTCTACTCATCTCCCCACGGATGATAAAAACCATAGGACCTCAAGTCCTGTGGTTTGCAATGGCTGCATGTGCACACATGACTATTCTGTTGTGACTGCATGCATGCACAGCCATTAAGGTCAGTGGGGCTTGCTGTCCATGGATACTCAAATCTGCAGATAGAGAGCCCGTGGTTGCGGTGGGCACACTATACTATACACTTCAGTTGATAAATTTGCAAAACTTAGAGAGTTCAGATATATGCAGTTTAGCAGTAGCAATCAGTTTTATCAGTTGTATCTGAATCCAACTTGGTCCAATCCAGAGCTCAAATGCAAATCAAAATCTGGAAATGTACTTTGCAAGTCCTCCCACATTGACTTGTATTAAGAAACCAAAATAGCTTTATCTTTTCCCCTCCATATATGTATAGCATTTGAATACTTGGTAGACCATAAAGAGAGGATTAACTTGACCAAATTTCAGACAGGTAGCTTCAAACATTTCTAAACACTTGTTCAGTCTTGGCCATTCATACTGTTTTTTTTTTTATTTATTTATTTATTTGGCTTTGTCCTCTTAGTGTTGGAATACATTCCTAGGGCACTTAAAAGATCTTCATCCTCTGCAGTCAAAGAATTGCACCAAAGAAGAGAAGTGACAGAAGAGTGAGCAGTGAGGCACCAGTTGGGGAAACAATCTTCAGATGTTTCTCACTTCTTGTGTCAAGACAGCAAGCACAGATCATCCATTAACCAAGTCTGTTAAAGTTCAACTAATTATTAGTTAGGACATAATTAGAAATGATAATCAAATAACAGCTTATTTGAAGAGAAGATTTTTGTTTTGTTTTGTTCTACCAGAAACCCAACTGATAAGATTCAGTGAAGCAGCATTAGCAGGGAAATAATGAAATGATACCTTTTAAGCAGACCAGTTGATAAGATCCCTCTGAGAATTCCTCTGATCCAATAAGGAATTTGATAATCTGGGCTGGCATTGAAAACTTCCATCATAATGCTCTGGACTTTCCCCATTCCATTTCTTCCATAGTTGTCTGCCTGAGCCTTAGAACAGGGAAGACTGAGGGGAGAAGCAGACGGCGCTTTGCGCCGTCTTGGAGGCAAGGAAGGGGAGGGGCAGCCTCACACTGGGTGCCCCAACCCCTTCCCGAACATGTCGTCGGAACACCGGTTGCTCCACACGACCAGCGCTCCGACGACATACTTCCACCACAGCATCCACACACGCTGCAGCGGAAGAGACGCCAAAGGTGCGCCCAACGCCTCTTGCGGCGCACCTTCGGCGTCTTGTGGAAGGAGCACTATTTTAGCACTCCTTCCAGGGCCTGAGAAGCTGCGGAGTGGGGCTGAGGAAGGCGGCTACCTCGGCCCCAATCCGCAGCTTCCCGGGGCGGCCCACGGCCACCCGTCTGCTTAGGCCCTGAGAGCAACTGGTGCCAGGGTATTTCACATTCTTTGTTCCTGTCCTAGGGTTCTTGTCTGCTTTGCTCATCTTTTCTGCTTCTGTGTTGAGCCAGACATTTTGATGCTGCATCTTAAAGTGTTTGAGCAGGCAGGTGATGTTACAATGCCCAAGGCAATATATCCCTGCTCATTTATGTCTTACAGTGAAGACAGGTAGCAGTCCTTAGATCTATTTCCACTTTAAGTGCTCCCAGATAGCACTGTGCTTTTCCTATGGTGACTTAGATCACCTGCCTTCTATAATGACTACCTTCATCATGATGCCATTACTGTTGCTCCCTCATTCCTGTCTCTGAAATTCAGGATCCCAGTCTTCCTGATAGTGAGAGTAGGCTTGCTGCCGGTATCATCATTCTGAATCCTTATAAGTTTTACTGGGAGAGGAAACAGGATTGCTCCCACTGCCAGCTAAATTACAAGTCGTAACACTGGTAAAGAGAAACCAGTCTATTTCCATCTCTCTTCCTGGGGGCAATATTTGGATATGTACAGTGGTGCCTCCATATTTGCTGGAGCTAGGGGTAAGGGACCCCCATGAATTTGAAAAAAACACAAATAAAAAAACACAACTCTTCTTACCTAAAAGAACACCTCTCTAGGAATCTCCAGGTCCTCCGTCCAACTCTATGGTCAACCTCTACCAGAGGTTGGTCATAGAATCATGCTGGAGGACCTACAAATGGCTACAGAAGGGTTTTCTCTAGGAACGTCTAGGTTTTTTAACACAACTCTATGGTCAACTTCTGCAAGAGTTGCACTGGAGGACCTAGATATTCCTAGAGAGAACATATGAATCAAAACCTCAAATAATCAAAGCCGCAAATGGGGAGGGCTAACTGTATAACTGCCCCAGAGATGCATCATGAATTAATAATGACCAGATGTAGTAGTTAAAACTGTAAATGATACAAAATTTTACCTAATGAAGAAATCTAATATGTCAGTCAAATGTTAATAATTAGAAGCAGGAACAGCAACACATGCTAGGGAACCAGTGGTCTTTAGAATCATTGTGGGAATGAGAGTTACATAAAAGTTTTCTTACCCTTAAGACCACCGTGCAACCTCACTGATCACTTTGTGGGGTAGTGACTCCAGCTCTTTGCCCCAGGCACATATTTTGCTTGCTTCTTTGCATATATATATATACTTTGCATATACTTATACTTATACTTATACTTATACTTATACTTATACTTATACTTAGGGCCTAAGCAGACTGCCAGAAATAGTGCACATTAAATTGAGGCACTGCCCTGGCTCAGTGCTAGGGAATCATGGGAACTGTAATTTATTGTGGCACCAGAGCTCTCTGACAGAGAAGGCTCAATGTCTCAGAAAAAAAATACAATTCCCATGATTCCCTAGCACTGAGCCAGGGCAGTGCCTCAATTTAATGTGCACTATTTCTGGCAGTCTGCTTAGGCCTTAAGTCAGATTTGAGCAAGTTCAGAAATGTTGTGTATCAATAAGTCCAGTGAGTTGAACCAACAAAAGAGTTTATTG
>CM034706.1:56274498-56295041 GCA_020142125.1 Phrynosoma platyrhinos | reverse complement strand
TGGGGGACCTTGTCAAAAGCCTTACTGAAATCAAGATATGCTGTGTCTGCCACATTCTCTTCATCTACCAAGCTGGTAATGTTATTGAAAAAAGAGATCAGATTAGTCTGGCATACTTGTTTTTTAGAAACCCATATTGACTTTTAGTGATAATGGCATTCCCTTCTAAATGTTCACAGACTGTCTGTTTAATGATCTGTTCTAGAATCTTTCCCGATATTGATGTCAGACTAACTGAACAATAGTTGTTGGGATCCTCTTTTTTCCCCTTTTTGAAGATGGGGTCAATGTTTGCCCTCCTCCAGTCTGCTGGGACTTCTCTTGTTCTCCAGGAGTTCTCAAAGAATATTGTCAGTGGCTCTGAGATTACATTTGCCAGTTCTTTCAATATCCTCAGATGTAATTCATCTGGTCCTGGAGACTTAATTCATTTAGGTTAACCAGGTATTCCTGTACCTCCTCTTTACTTATTCTATGCTGCATTTCCCCTATTGTGTCCTCTGCTACATTTTCCTCAGGTTGATCACCCTTTTCCTTTTGTGAGAAGACTGAGGCAAAGAAGTTGTTGAGTATTTCTGCCTTTTCTCTGTCCCCTGTTAGAATTTCTCCATCTTCTCTGAGCAGTGGCCCTACCATTTCCTTCTTTCTTTTGCTACGGACATACCCAAAAAAGCCCTTTTTATTGTTCTTAACCCCTCTATAAGGAAATAAAGTTAACCTTATCCAGGTTAAATCACCTATAGCCCATCGTGAATTATTTCTATGTCTGAACTAGAGAAAGAGAAGTGCATATCAGACAATAACCTTGTAGTTTATTGTGAACACCTAGGTGAGCTGCATAAAGACATGTCTGATAGAGTTCAGGAGTAATATATATTGGGTGACCAATCCATTCCTAAATATCAGCAATGAGGAAGGATGGAAGAAGAACTGATTTCACTCCAATAGGACACTGAGCTGAGGCCAATTCTTTTTTTAAAAAAAATCATATCAAGATTTTTGGTTATATATTTTTTAAAAAATCTGTCTACTACCCTGAACTGTGGAACAAAGGGCTGAAGCAGATGGGCAGGAAGGAATGACCAGAAACAGCTCCCAGCCTGATCTCCCCAGGGCTGCATTGAACACATGCCACAACCCCAAGGGTGCCTCCTGCTGCAGCTCCAAATAGGAGCAGATCTTCCTTTGGGAGCTGGTTTTGGACTAACTTAGGTGGCCCCAGGGCAGCTTCCAGGCGCTCCAGGGGCATGTGTTGTGTAAAGCCACCCCTGTCTATCTGTCTGTTTTTGGCCAAAGTCAAGATGTACTTTATTGCTTTCCCAGTATGTAGAGAGATCTTGTAGCACTTTTGAGACTAACTAAAGAAAGAAGTTGGCAGCATGAGTTTTCGTAGACATAAGTCTATTTCCTCAGATGCATTCCTCCTATGGCTGGAATCCTGTTGGTTAGTCCCAAATGGAGTAGATTATTGAATCAATTGCTGAGGGTTGATTCAACACTCAAATCTCATTCATTCATTCATTAAATTTACTCTAGTTTAGAGTAACATTTAGATTCAGACCTGTACCATTCTGAATTGAATTGAGCCAAATTGATCCAATCTAGAGCTGGTACAAATTGGTCCAGATTGACCTGATTTGTTTTGCATAGCCCTAAATTTTGATGTCATCACATGGATCATATAATCACAACTAACTGAGAGCAAAGTAGTAGGGCAGAGTAATAAGAGAGTAAGATAAGTAAGTAGCAGAGGGATATGCAAGTGTCCTTTAAAAGGCAGGATAGAACGTTTTTATATTCATAAATTATCCCTGTAGCTGCAGGCAGCTGCTTAGAAATGCATTTAGAGAAGGCTGAGAAAAAATAAGGAAAGCTTTACAGTAGTCAAAATAGGAGGTTTGGTTTGGTTTGGTTCCTTGTTGTTTCCCAATACTACTGTTCCCCAGTTGTTTCAATTTTGTGGTTTATTAAGTACAGTCTTCATATACTCCCCCTCTGCACAATGAACTCAGCTATCCTCATTTCCTGTCCTCCCATCTTCTCAGAAATGTTGACTTTTATGAGCAGAACAATATATGCAGAATGGATACAAAGCTAATTAAATAATGTGATGTGACAAAATGAGGGGTTTCTAGGTACATGAGTTGACATTTACTTTGGCACACACACCCTACCTAAAATGTTTCAAATTACTGAGAGGTTCAGAGAGATTTTCTTTTAATCAAATTGGATTTTGTTCCCAGGACATATCTGATTTTGTTCTTCTGGAATCATAGCAATAACCTGTGCAGATCAGCAAACATTTTAGCTCAGTCTTTTGAAAATCAAGAGTTCTTAATTTGCTCTAAAATAAACCCCAGTAATATTTTTGTTCCTGAGTAGTACTATGCTAATCTTTTTGAAACTTTACAAATATTTTTCTGGCTTTCCTTTTTTTGGTGCTGTTCCACAACCTGTTTGCAACTTTCATTGGATAAAATTCAACATTCATCCTACTTAGAGATTGAAATGGCTGGGATTTAGAGACACAACTACCTGGGGTCTCATTGGTTTCAATGAGCACATCCTAGTGAAGATTAATGGTGGAATTAGGCCAGAAATGGGATTCATGCAGTGCTCCAGATATTGTTAGACTGCAGCTCCCAGCATTCCTCACTATTGACTATGGTCGCTAGGGCTGGTGAGACTTTTATTCCGAAAAGCATGATTCCCACCATTTATTTAGCCAATTAGCTGCTGCTGGCTCAGTTTGAACTGAAATATCCTTGCTCATTGTATTTATCACCCACATGCTGTGCTCTCATTTAAATTATCAAGATTGATTAAATTAATTTCCCAAAATATATTATTAGAATGAAAGTATATAACCCCCACCTATTAAGGATCAGAGTGCAGCTTACAAGGAAGATATAAAAACTGCTGGAGAGTTTTCAAAAATGTCTGAAATAACAACATAATTAGACAAAATACATGGGCATAAACGCAAAAAGCCTTTTGCTTCATTGTTATGGGATACTGCTGCTGTCACCAGCCCATGAAAACCACTGCCTCTCCCCATCTCTCGCTTCTCATTGTTGTTAGCTGCCCTTTGTATGCAGCAGTGCCAATTATAGAAAGAAGCTGTACGCACAAAACAACACATGCGACTCTGACCATAGTTTCTTGGCTCTAAAGACCCCTAGACTAATACTATTCAAAATGGTAGTCACTGGACTGGTGCCAGTCTATGTCAAGTTTCAAAGAATGACTGAACAATTGTACCCAGTGGGCATAAATACAGTTCAGGTTCTTAGCAAACTGAAAGAAAGTAATTGACAGTCCTCTGTTTCCACAAACATCAGATAGTCTGAAATGGACCACCTTATTGACTCTTAAGGCTTAGAGGGAAATATTTGGGACCTCAATCATTTGGGCCAGTTGCATGCCAGCAGTTTCTCTCTTACAGAAAGTAGCTGGCATGGTTAGCCAGAGACCACCAGTGCACCACATGGGAGAGCAGAGCTGGCAACCTGCAGCATTCATTAAAATGGCCAGCCAAAGTTTGCAATAGGATGATCCAAACTGACAGTAGAGATGCACAGTTTGCTTCCCCTTGAGCATCAGAACCTGAAGGAAGTGCATCATTTTCCTAAGGGAAGGTTGCTCATTTAAGGGAAAGATATTGAACTCTTTGTCCAGTCCTTGCATCCATCCAGGCTACAGATTTAGTGGGCTGGCAGAAATGGATTTCTCCATCCTCTCCTTCCCACAGCATTTCTAACCCCTTAAAATGTTACATAGGGCACCCTGCTTAATGACATGAACTGTGGTGCAAGAGTGAGAAGGGAGGATTTTGGGATGGACTGTGGGACTGTGGGATGAGGGAATGTTTTAACTTTGTCTGTTTTAAATGTTGTAACCCACCCCGATTGCTGCACAGAGGGGCAGGCTATAAATAAAAATATATTATTTATTATTATTATTATTTTTTCCCATGCTACACCACAAAAAAGAGGTTGAGCAGAGGAATCTTTCACAAATGGAAGAGTTGATAATCTAACATAGTGCAACTATACTATGAAAAGTAAATTTGTTTCTGTTCATCTGCATGTGGATAACTGGATGTTATTAATGGCTACTAGTCATGATAGCTATATTGCCATTATCTTTAGTATCAGAGGCAACATGTTGCTGAATACCAGTTGCTAAAATACACAAGCAGGAAAGTGTTTTTGCACTCATGTTCTCCTGTGGGCTTCCTACAAGCATCTTGTTGGCCAATCTGAGAACAAAACTCATTCATCATGGCTCTTTTTATGTGATTGTTGACTGCATAAGGACCATTATATATACTTCTTGGCACTCTAGTTTCTTTAACTGATAAGGCTTCTAGAGAGAAATTTGGATGCACACTCAATAACATGTAAACTGAGTGATAGTCTCTTCTGTTGATTTCATCATTTATTTTGAGCCTGTGACTATGTTTTTCCTCATTTTATAGGTTCTCATCAAGGATCTGTGATCTGAATATCTTTACTTAGTGCTTCCACAAGACAAAATACTTGATCTTAAGTAGCACCATTTCTGTCATGACAATCTATTAACAGGGAGGAGCACCATTGTTTAAGAGAGCTGCTTTGATTATTGTCAGAATTCTGTTAGGGGCATCTTAGTGCCAAAGTCTCAGTTTATTTCATTCAATTGTAAAGCAAGCATCAATACATATTTTCATCAGAAAATTTAATTTACACTGACACTAGGTAGATGTATCACTGTGCATGATTATGATGAAATACAGTGTCCAAACCTATCAAGTCAAATTGCAGAACTAAAAAAAATGGGAAATATTTATTTCATACATTTTCTGCTTATAAGTGTTCAGTTCTGATCAAAATATCAGATACAAATGCAAGAAAAGACACTGATTTATCTGCTATTCACAATTTATTGCCTCAGAAAAGCAACTACTCTCAGTGTAAGGAGTTTATCACACGGGGAGTCCCGTGCAGAAACCCTGCTTTAAGTAGAAAAAAAAAATGCAAAAGCGGAAGTAATTTATTAACGGGATTCCCCAGTGTGAAAAGTGAAAGCGATGTTAAAATAGGGTCAATCCAAACGGAAACTGCTTCTTTTTACTTTCGGAAAAACCCAAAAGTAAAAAGCAGTCAATGAGGGGTTTCCGTTCGGATTAATCCCAGTTTAATCTCCTTTTAACAGCGACGTCGTCTGAAAAAACATCCACTTTTGCGTTTTTTTTCTACTTTAAACCCCCGTTTCTGCACAGGATTTCCCCCGTGTGAAAAACTGCTAAGAAAGAACGATCATTGCTATATATACAACATGCATTAAGACAATTTTCCCATTGGTTTTAAACAGTAAAGTTATTTCTGCTTACTGTTAAAAATTTTAACAATGGAAACACCCTGCCCTGCCAAGATAAAAAGGCAAAGTGTACACCATAAAAGCTAGTGCAGAATGCTATCCCCTGCTGTCTGTTACAGGGATGGGCACCTTGTGGTCCTCAGTGTTGGCTAGTGTTGGCTAGGGCTGATGGCAAATGCAGTCCAACAACTTGTGAAAGGCCATAGGTTTGTCCACTGTGGTCTGTTAGAATAAAGTAAATCAATGAGTGTTGAAGAAACTTTCTAACCATTTACAGATTGCTGAGTTTAAGGAACTAATGTGTGTGTGTATATGTATGTATGTATGTATGTATGTATGTTTTTATGTTGGCTGAAATCTTGTTGGGCAGTTACAAATGCATAGCTTACAGTTATGCATTAGAAACAGCTATGTATTCACAATGCATATGTAGCCCTTCATTGAGGGGCTATGTAGGGACCATGAAATTTGCCTAAGCCCCACTTACTGTCCTCTAGGATTGTCAGGGGTCCATTCCCTTGTTGATTGAGAAGAGGTTGCCTGACATGTTCTGACCTCCTCTTACACAAGTGATCTCTGGCATGAGGAGGATTTGCAACAGGGATTCTTCTTCTGCTTGCTGCCCCTCATTCATGGAAGGGGGTGGGAACATCAGGCAGACACTTTGCAGTCAACAGGGGAATGGCCCCTTGTCAATCCCTGTGGCTGCTTACTAGTAAGTTAAGTTGAGGGGGGAGGTTGGCTGGAATCCACTATGTAGCACTGTACCTACATAGTCATAGTGCTATGTAGTGCATAATGGTCACAGATGGTTCCAGACTGTTCCAGATGGTTATATACCACTCACCTGACACATATTTGGGGGGCAGTTTATTAATATTTTATTGAAAACAATTAGATTATTGTTTTTAGAACCAGAACAAATAAATCAAAACTGTGTCTAACAGTAATATATATTAAAATGTTGCAAACTAGCAGTAAAACTTAAAGTGTAAAAGATTAAAAATAAAAAGTAAAGGGATGAATGCCTGTCCAAAGGGGAAGATCTTAGACAGGCCTGTAAATATTACTGGTAAAGACACCAGGGAGATCTTCTTTAGAAAGACATTGCACAAAACAGAAGCTGCTACAGAGAAGGCCCTTTCTGTGATAGGCAGTTGTCTTACCATTATGAAGAGAACAGTGGACACTGAATGGAAAATGATGAAAAATGCCTTTAAAGAATCGAGTCTCTATTGATTTGTAAAGGTCAAATACACAGACTTCTAAAATATCCATTACTTCCTTGGTGCCACCAGTAAACTACACAGATTATCTGACTGAATTCATTTTGGTCCTTCATCTTATTCAAGAAGCATTTCCACTATTTTTTTAATTTTTGTTGTTGTTTTTATATGATATATAAAAACAACTGTTGATATAGCATAGTATTTATAGGATATATAAAAACAACAACTGTTGATATAGCATAGTATTTATTAATGGCTTTAAAAGCACCCCGCAGATTTCTCATATTATTTCCTGTTCCTTGACTAAAAAAGTAATATAATTATCCATTTCCTCAGAGCTCTATAGAATTTCTCCATTTTTCTCCTTTGAGGATGGTACGTACTTGTTTATCAAAGTCAGTTCTTTCACACTGGTATTGGCACCAGCAGCACATTGGATTTAGCTCAAGATGTTTAAAATATCATTACATACCAGATGAGCAATTTATATTTATTTCCATAAAATGCCTAAGCTTGTTTTTTAAGTGTTTCTATTTTACTGGGATTCACTTGTTTGATAATTACTGTAGTTTGAAATGATATTCAGTGATTTCCCCTTTATATTTTATATTAAAACATATTGTTTAATATATATAATATTAAACAACTGAAATGTATTTTATTAGGCAATTGTGTGAACAAAAGGCACAATCCAGCTGCAATTATTTTGTCCAGATTATACAGGCTGTTCTCCTATTACCCCTGTAACCTGTTGGTTTGTCTCTAACATCTTACAGAATTAATATCCCTTAAATAGAATTCTTCCCATAAAGCTCATCAGCAGAAAGACAGAAAAGCAATTTTTGATTATTTCTCCTTTTTCCTGCAGCCCCCTGTTCCATTTTCCATACTGTTGTGGAGGGTCTCTCAGCCATTTGGAGAACATTTGTATATGGCATAAGGAACAGTATAGGGAAGGAGAAATTTTAAAAAATCACCTATTTCTTCATTCAACCAGAAAAATTATACCACTATGTTGTAAGCTTTCAGCAGCTGGAAGGACCACCATGATTGTAGAAGGGGAATTCTAAGTTCACCTCTATAGTTAGATACCAACTACTGAAGATGTTGTCTGTTGCCTTTGGCTTCAGAAGCTAGATTTCTATATGTGTATATGTTGTACAGTTGCAAAAGATTCATTTCTAAGCCAAAGAATGTTTACAATATGTAATTCAACAAGAGAACAAAAATATAGTCTCTTACCAATACCATGATTTTTTTCCCCTCTTACTCTGTAGAGAAGGTCATGGAAAAATTTCTGTGTTTGCTGTCAAAATGGCCTTGGCAACACTTTGCGGAGGAAAAATCATGGATAAATTAAGATGTAAGTGCTTTTTAAAACATGTGTTTTATTAATGCTGTTTCTTTCAGTTTGGTAGCAAACCTGTCTTTGGCTCTGACAATAGTCTTATGAATCAAAATCAGCAAGCACACTCTTGAAAAAACTCATCCATGGTACTGAAAGAGCCTTAAGAGAAAATGTTCCTTGTTGATGTGTTGCTCAGGGTGAGGGTTCCCCCTCCCTGCAGAGTTCTGTTGTTGAAAAAAATATTATGGACTGTCAAGTGCACTGAGTGGCCTACATTAAGCATCATTTTCTTCTCTCTCTCCTTTTCTCTCTCTTTCTCTCCCCCCCCCCCAATTTCATAATATGAAAATGCAATAAATACCCTTTGAATCACAGGTTTTCTCCCAAAATCTTTATCTGCTGTATGTTATGCAAGATTAAACATCCAAAGAGATGCTGTATTGGCAGCATAAATCAGATAAAACACATATATTCCCTTTGCACATGTTATCTGATACTTTTGCATGGGTAACTAGAGTTTGATAATAATTATAGTGGTTCTTAAAGTACTAAAAGTCTATTTTCTAAAAAGAAAATCATTTGATTTACGGTCAGTGTGGGCCAAAGCATTTGTTAAATTTTTTACAGAGTGGCTCTTTCATCTGAATTAGAAAGCAGAAGGGAGAGAGAAGCAATTAGCAAAATGTTTGGGAAGCATGCAGATTTTGTAGATAACTTCATCAATTTCAACTTCTTTCATTGGGTGATACCCTAGTTAAAATTGGCTATGATAAATATAGTCCAAACATTCAAAAACTAAAAGGCATAAAGGGCACAGAAATACATTTGTAGTCTCAGATGTAAAGTCATTCTGTGGGGCCATTCCCATTTACATTTACATCAGTTAGCAAATCGTGGTGACACTGGGTGGCTGATTCGATGAGAGCAATGTTTAGTTCCCAGTATGGAAGCAAATCATGCCATTATTCCATGTAGTTCCCACTTACAAAGGGGCTCCTTCCCTCTCTCCTCAATGGAGTGGCACCTCAATGGCTGAGGGATGCTGAGGGATGCGAGCAGTAAGCTCTGGAGTCCCCTGGGAGGGAAAGGGAGGGAAGCCCACATTGCCTGTCTCCCCCAGCAAGGGCTGCAACCTCTTGCTCCGTCCCAGGGGGCCCTCCTGCCCGCCATAGGCTCCACATTGAGGCCGCCACATCTGGCCTTCCCCCCATGCCCCCTCGGGTGTGCCAGACCTGACAGAGGCCCTCTGATGCGCCCTCTCCATTCTTGGATGGCGAACGGCAGTGTGGCACATCCCAGAGAGCTTAGACCACCCGACGCATTTCCACCAACCAGAGGGAAGGAGGAAGGAGGAGGAGGAGGAGGAGGAGAGGAAAGAGGCAGGGGGAAAGAGGAGGATGAAGAGGAGGAGGGAGGGAGGAAGCCAACAGAACACGACACACACACCCCAGCACTCTTTCTCCCCACCACCACCACCACAGTCCTGAGGGAAAAGCTGCAACTGGGCTTTGGGAGGATGGAGGGAAAGGAGGAAGGGAGGAAGGGAGGGCTCTGGACAGCTGGCCTGCCTGACCTTTCCTCCAGCCCTGGTTGGCAAGAGGGATCCTGGGCATGAGCAGAGAGTCCCTGGAGGAAGCTTCTCTGCCTTACTAATGTTACAATGTTACAATCCATTGCAATGCGATTCAGGTCCGTCCTTCACACTTGCTGAACACAGTTCTGAATTGATTTTTTTCAACAACAAAAAAAAACAGCCAGAAAACTACTCCTCAAAAAGTGCAGGGTTTTTTTTTTGGATTTGTAGCAGTTCAAAGAGACTCCGAATGATCACAGTCGCTAATGAAACCGCTCACAGTGGGAACGAGACACATATACAGCGATTTGTCGCTGTAAGTCATAGTGGGAATGAAGCCTATATAATACATTGACATCCACCCCAACACCTGTTCTATTACTAGTAATAGTAATAGAATACATTCAAAGATATAGCTGTGTTAATCTGGAAAATTAGTAAGCAAAGAGATCTTGTAGCACCTTTGATGTTAACTGGAAAAAAAGAAGCTGGTAGCATGAGCTTTTGTAGACTTGAGCCTCAGATGCATGTTTGGAGTGGAGAATCCACAGACACACCTATATAAACTGAGGAAATGCCCAGGGAGATTAAAGTGTTCTGTAACTGGTTTTTCTCTATTAAGAATGGGAACTGAAGTGTTCTGCAATTGGTTTTTGTATATTTTCTGTATACTCTGTATTAGGAATGGGAATGCACAAAAACCAATTGTAGAATACTTCAGTTTACCTGAGCATTCCATCTCAGGCCTCAGAAGAGCAGTCCTTGAACAAAAGAACTACAAAGAAAGATTGGAAAGAGAAATAGCAGAATTGGAATATATCCACAGACACCAGTCTATCAACAATTGGAATGAACAGAAATAATGTTTTCCTGCACACATTTTAACACTATCTAACCCCATCCTCATGAGGGTGCCCTTGATCTCTTCTCTGTTTCCCACACTCATTCACATGGTTATTTACTCTCCTTGGCATTATGCAAGAGCATTCCTCCTGCCTTTGTTCCCCAATGACCATCATTAAAACTGAATTTGTCATCTGATCTCAATACCTACAAGGTTTTGAATTCAAACTGACATTTTCCTCCACACAGCTGGCTTATATAGGTCTATATTTGGAGTCTCCACTCCAAACATCCATTTGAAGAAGTAGGCTCAAGGGTACAAAGTTCATGCTACCAACTTATTTCTTTCAGCTTGTCTCAAAAGTGCTACAAGATTCCTTTACATACTAATATAATACATAATACGTTTATTTCACAGCTGTATAGTTGAACCCAAAAATTGAACCAGAGCAAGGAGTTCATATTTTGTACCTTGGGACCATTTTATTGGGCTAAATTTCCACCCTCTGATTTGCCTCTGTCAAAGTGAGACCCATGAGCCACTCAAGGCTCCTTACTATCTCTGATTCCCCCTCAAAAAAGTTTTGAACATTCTGCTGTACTCTGTTGTGTGCCTTCAAGGTGTTTCTGACTTACTCTCAGCTGACCCTATCGCAGGCAAACCTTGTTCAGAACTGTTTTGTCATTGCATTCCTCTGGGGCTGAGAGAGTATAACTTGCCAAATTTCCCCCCTGGATTTCCATGACCAAACAGGGATTTGCACCCTGGTTTCATGGAGCCCTAGTCCAACACTCACACTATGATGGCTCTCCTACTGTGCTCTACTCTACTAATAAAAGGATTATTTTACTTTGTTGTTGTTAAGGGCCTTCAATGCATTTTCAACTTATGGCAACCCTAAGGCAAGCCTATCATGGGGTTTTCTTAGCTATGTTTGTTCAGAGGAGGTTTGTCATTGCCTTCCTCTGAGGCTGAAAGAGTGTGACTTACCCAAGGTCATCCAGTGGGCTTCCATGGCTAAGTGGAGATTCAAACCCTGGTTTCCACAGTCGTAGTCTAACACTCAAACACCACAATGGCTCTGCTGCTCTACTATATGGAAAGGGGGGATATCAATAATCATTATTTGCAATTCAGCTTGACATTTGTGAGAAAGTTCTTAAAAACTAAAAGCCTCATTTCTACCCCCCTTCCCCTTTTATTTTATTAGATATTTTCTCAATGATATCAGACACAAGCGGTGTAATGATTTATGGAAAATATGACATGTTTCTACGAGAAGTTCTAAAGCTGCCCACTGCTGTCTTTGAAGGTCCTTCTTTTGGTTACACAGAGCAGTCAGCAAAATCTTGTTTTGCTCAACAGGTAAATAAAATGACATCATCCCATATCTTCTTTTTGATATTCCCAATTTGCCATCAAACAAGATAGCATTTTGTTTGTTTTTAACCTGTGTTTGGATACTTTTCTAACTACCAAATGAAAGAGTCTGTTATTTTTTTCATCTCAGATATCTTTGAAGAGCAAAATTAAATATGACACAAGGGGTGCATCAATATCTCCCGTTATGTTTTGTTGTCATTTTTTAAAATATATATAATGGGGCTGTGAAGTGTCTAAGAGCAACAACAAAAGTCTCTATATCTTTTCCTCTGCCTGGGAGAAAAGCAGCTGTTGGAGTGTGAGATTTTTTAATCAAGGAAAAATGAGGAACAAATTAATCATCCTCTTCTCTGCCTTCACTTGTTGTTGCTGCTGCTGCTAAGCAAATATACTTCTGTCTATAGTTATCCTTTAATATTTTTAAGAGAAACATTTGTGAGAGATTACTTCATATCATGTTGAGTTTTGCTTAGAAGAACAAACTAGCTGACATTTTAGTTTGCCACTACTCTTCCAACACAGTTCATGATACTGTGGAATTGAGATTCAAAGGCAAATGGGACTTCAGATCCTTTATCATATTCTGAGAAACTGCAGTAATACTTCTTATGAAGATGACCAATACTTGGAGATACCAAACAATATACAAAATTAGCCAAGCTAAATCTCCTCAGGGTCAAACTAACCATATTTCATGTATCGAACTAGACTTTAATGCAGAAGTGGTGCTTTTGCATGAGGCCATGCTCAGTGCAGTCAGTCCATCAGTGCTGTGTAGAAGAATGAAGGTACTGTTTCAAGAGACATTCATTTCAGGAGTTGATGGGAGTGTCTGTTACCATGATACACCAAGAGGCAAATCCTGGTGTGTGATGACATCATGGAAGCTTAGTTAGTAAATTTGTATTCTGCTGGACCAGGAGAAATTATTCCTCATATATGAGTGTTAAAGCTGTTTTATATCAAATCAGACCATTTTTTTCATGTACCGGTAGTCAAGAATGATTTCCTTCTGGCTGACAGTAACTTTTCTAAAAAGGTATTTTGTAATTGGGCTGCATGAGCTCCCTTAATTGGAGATCCTCAGGATTGCGCTTGGGGCAGTGTATATGCCCTGAGCTATGTCTCTTCAGCATAGCTAGATCAATGACACTGATTTGAAAGACAAGAACTGCAGGATATTATTGTTAACTAGCAAGTATATTCCTTTTATAAACAAAGGATACAAAATATGATTTTGCCACTTCATTTTTTCTTCCACACATATTTTCCCACTGCAAGGAGTAGAGTCCCCTTTTAGACTTGTATTAATATTTAAATCTTTTTGCTTTGTTCTTGCAAACAGAAAAAAGTCACTCTGAATGCTTTCTTGGACACTCTTATGTCTGATCCTCCACCACAGTGTCTGGTGTGGTTACCACTTCTGCATCGACTGGCCAATGTTGAGAATGGTATGTAGTTACAACATGAGTGGCAAGTGGAACATTAATATGAGTCACAATGTTTATTTCTTTCTCCATAAATGTTATGATCATTCAAAAGGAAGAGTCAGTAAAAGTGTGGTGCCAATTTCAATAGTTTAGGTGCTTTATTTTATTTATTTTTTCTTTCTGATGGCTTTATCACAGTGAACTAGAACAGGAATCTCGTAAAGAATATTATTACAATCATGCAAGAACTAAAATGCATTTGCACTTTTCTGGCTGGCAGCTGTGTGCCTATTTTTTAATTGTTATTCATTATTAAATTTATTTCCACCCTTTCCAGTAAGACTGGAGCAGTACATTCCCCCACCCTCATTAATTTGTTGAAAGGTACACAAAGCATTTATCCAAATAGCTGCTGAGATTACCTCCATTTTTTCTCAATGACAGAAAAGTGTTAGTGTCTGTCTGTGCTTTGAAATATTAAGAACGTGTCCCATTTATTATAACATGGCTTTAGTCTTCATAATATAAAAACCAAAAACATGAGGAGGGGAGTGTTAGTCTCCATGTGTGAAAAATGTGTCTACAAAGAGGAGAGTCATCTTTATGCATGGGTGTTTTCCATGTGACCAGGAACTTTGAAAAACTAGTGTTGGGGATTGCATGGAGAGTCTCCAAACATAGAATGTAAACTCATAGAATCTTAGAGTTGGGTGGGTCTGTCAGGACCATCTATTCCAACCTTCTACTGTGCAGGAACTAAAGCACTCATGAAAGACCCCCATCCAGCTGGTGTTTAAAGACCTCCAAAGGAGGAGTATTGACCACCCCCCAAAGCTGTCCACTGTTTAACATCCTATATCTGTGCATTTCATTTTTCCTGCCTAGATGTAACACGTTACATTTATCCCTGTTGAAAATCACTTTCTTAGTTTTGGCCCATCTCTCCAACCTGTCCAGATCATTTTGATCCTGAAGTAGAAGAGGCCCACCTGATCCACCCATAAAGGAAGGAAAGGCTAGTACAGTTCCCTCACTGTGTTTACTATTTCTGTATTACAAAATGGCAAAATGGAATTTTTGTCATTCCTTCATACTCTCTGCCCCCTCCCTGCCAAGAAAAGGCCAGCTTCATGAGAACAATACTCCTTAGAACTGTATCAGTGGAGGAAAGGGTTATATTCCAACTTCAGGCTTGCTCAGTTTGCATATGATAACAATAGTTTCCTGGCTGATCTTACCAGTATTTGCATTTTTAAGCTCCAGCATGTTAGGTGCAAAGAGCCAATTAATGTGAAGTTTGGAACATTGTCTCTAGTCAGACTTTAATGAAGTTGTTGCTCAAAGAAGCAGATTCATAGTGTTCTCCATGCTGTGGTTTCATTTCTTTCAAGGGATATGAAGAATTTGTGCAAAATGTCTCATTCTCAGTTGAAGAGACTATGGGCCTTTGCAGACTGCCAGAAATAGTGCACATTAAATTGAGGCACTGCCCTGGCTCAGTGCTAGGGAATCATGGGAACTGTAATTTATTGTGGCACCAGAGCTCTCTGACAGAGAAGGCTCAATGTCTCAGGAAAAAAAATACAATTGCCAGCCTCCACAGTAGTGCTTGCTTACAGAGTGAGAAGAGAATAACTTCTTTTTCTATAGTTTGTGCAAAAATGTCTGCACAAAACCTCCTGTTCTGGATTAAAGCACACAGCAAGGGAGGACTGGCACAAACAAACAATCTACTGCTTCTAATTTGTAAAAGTTAATGCAAGAAGACAGCTGCTTTTGAAGTTTAGCTACGTAATTTGCAAAATTTATGCAGTTTGCTCAATTTGCCCAAAAATAATTATTGCACATTTTAAAACCCTCTCAAGAATAAAAAGAAATAATGTGCCCATCTTTCAAGTCAGGATGGGAGAAATTGGTGTCTTGCCATCACACACTTGCGTTAAGACAACTAAAGATTTCCATCACTATTTCTTTTAGATTCTCCTTTCACTAGCCACATATTTTACCACAATTTTATGCATAATCTTAGGTGAATTGTATATATACCAATGTAAAGCAACCCTGACCATTGCAATATTTCTGTTTATTTTTTTAAAAAAACAAAATAGGCCTTTTTGTGAGCCTGCAATGTGATTTTCATGTTTTTAGGAATGCCAGCTCAGCATAAGATCAAGCTGCCAGGTATTCAGCGTAGCTCTAGTAATTGTTGTCTTCTAAAGCATTTGTGCTTTCTCTCCCCGCCCCCATGTCCTCCTTCATTTCCAAGTTGATAAAAGTAGATTTTCCCTGTGTTGGTTTTCCTATTTACTAGAAGACATTTTCTCTTAGACAGCAACAGATGCTTCTTTGTCTGCTGGGGAAAATGTGAATCTTGTACATATAGATTTCAGCCAAATTCAGAATAGCATTGGATGCTGAAAATCAACAGTTATAAAGGGCAACCCTGTTAATGGGGTGAGTTTTAATGCTGCATCCATTGTTTTGGTTTGCTTTTACATTTATTTCTCCTGTAGTCTTCCACCCTGTTGAGTGTTCCTACTGCCATAGCGAGAGCATGATGGGATTTCGCTATCGATGCCAGCAGTGTCACAATTACCAGCTCTGTCAAGATTGCTTTTGGAGGGGACATGCCAGTGGTTCCCATAGCAACCAGCATCAAATGAAAGAGTACACGTCATGGGTAAGGAAAGGTTCATGAATTGCTGCAGACTGTTTCAACTCCACCAGTCAGAGAAAGAGAGAGAAAGAGAGGGGAAAAACCAAGGATGGGAGCTGGAACTGACCAAATTGTTTCCCTTAAAACCACAGATAGAAAACTAAAGTTGCCAGTTTAGCTAAACATCTCTATAATGGAGAAGCCCCAGTTGTGGTCCCTGTTCCCAGTCAGTTCTGAGATGAAAATATGGGAAGAACTGAACAGTGTGGCTATCCTCAGTGTGGATTTGAACTGTCCAACATGTTAATACTGTACTGGATGTCAGGACAGCTGCAGGCGGTTCTTGGAATATAAAACTATTTCCACAGTAAGTTGCTTGTTTTCATAGGACATAGTCAAATGAGTTGGCTTTTCTCTCCTGTTCTGTGGTTGATATGTTAATAGATGTATATCTAAAAAGAACTATGGCATCTAAATGGAATCTACACCTGAAAATAACTATGTATATTATTTACAGAATATTTGGTTCTTTATTAAACATGTTTATTTCAACTCAATAGAAATGTAGGCATGATGTATATTCAATATCATTTAATTACTGTAATTTCTTCACCCCCAAATAGTTCACCTAGCGTTGTTGTTGTTGGTGGTGGTGGTACCTTCAAGTCATTTCTAACTTATTGGAACCCTAAATCATGGGGTTTTCTTGGCAAGATTTGTTCAGAGGGGATTTGTCCTTGCCTTCCTCAAAGGCTGAAAGAATGTAACTTGTCCAAGGTCACCCAGTGGTTTTCCATGGCTGTGCGGAGATTTGAACCCTGATCTCTACAGTCATAGTTCAGTGCTCAAATCACTAGACCACACTGGCTCGCCTAGCCTACATAACATGATAAACTCTGTTTTGCATAAGGATATCAAATTATATCAGTTATCCAGTGTAATAATAATAATAATAATAATTTTATTTATATACCACCCGGTGGCGGACCAATCTGGGCGGTTTACAACATGGCTAGCTCAGTCATAACAAAGTATAAGTTTGTTAGATTCAGGCTCATGTATGATATTAATCTATGCACATTTTCTTAGTAAACAGATTCCATTTAATCAATTATACATGTTTTGAATCATATATAAGGGCAGGTTAGTTAGGTCTGATTGTGTGGAAAAGAGCCCCCAGCCTCTGGGATTCACATCATGGAGGGATGACAGCTGCATTATTGAAAAGGAGTGATAAAGGCAGTGAATAGAAACTAGACTATTGCATTATAAACATACTATGTATGAAGACTGATGTCTCTGATGTGTTGCATACAATAAACAAGAGCTGAGAAATGAACAGCTATAATTTCTAGCTTAGCAATGCTAGGTAGGTAGCTTACTCATTGGAGTGAAGTACCATGGAACATCAAATGTTAATAATTGCTTTTGAACTCTCACTTTTGGGACACAGCTATTTGACTATGTAAGGGTGCCTGAATGAAGGCTGATCCATATACCACAAAAGAAATTATATAGATACACATCTGTTCATTTCTGCTGCTTTTATGACTTACATGACTTTTTTCTCAGAAATCTTTGCTAATTTCTAGATGTGACTTTGTCATGAGTAGGTATTCATTGAAAAAAACCTACAGATAGCAGTTCTTGTCCCTAGGGAAAAAAGAAACGGAAACAAAATCTATTATTGGGAAATCTTCTGGGCCAAGCAAAATGCCAGAAGCATCTGAGTTCTCCATAACTCTTAATCTGGTTATGTAGTACAAAAAAGTAAAATGGGGAATGTTGCAGATGACAACTCTCACAATTCCTTAGCTTTTGGCTATGTTGGGCTGGGCTAATGAGCTGTTAGTCAGACACCTAGGGCCTCGGCAGATGGCTAATTGAGCCGTCTCCGAGGCAAGGAAGAGTAGGAGCCACTGCACGAGCGGCGCTCCTTCCTCTTCCTGAGGTAGCCCTGGAAGCTGCTGGCCCTCCGCACGGCCGGCGCTTCTGGGGCAACCTCCCACCGCAGCGACCGCACGCGCTGCGGCGGAAAAGACAGGGAAAGTGCGCCCTACGCGTTTAGGGCGCACTTTCCCTGTCTTCTAAAAGGAGCGGCAATTTGCAGCTCCTTTTAGGGGCGCCACAGGAGCGCCGCGGTCCGGCTGCCACGGTCCCGCGGCGCTCCGGACCAGGGCGTCCCCGACGCCCTGGTCTGCACCCCCCCCTAGACTGCCAAACATTTCCTGCCCTGAAGTAGAAGACAAGAAAAAATAGAAAAGTCAAAACTTTAGGCCAGTTGCATTTAGATTCAGGGCCTGTACAGACTTCCAGAAATAATCCAGCATGAGACCACTTATTACCCTGGCTTAGTGCTGTGGAATCATGGGAATTGTAGTTTTTTTCTAATACATTGAGCCTTCTCTGTCAGAGAGCTCTGGTGCCACAATAAAATACAGTTCCCATGATTCCCTAGCACTGAGCCAGAGCAGTTAAAGTGGTCTCAAGTTGGATCATTTCTGGCAGTCTGTATAGGCCCTCAGTCTTAACATGGAGCCCTTTACAGTTATAGCCTTGTGATTTAATTACCATGGCTCCATTCCATGAAATTCTGAGATTTTCAATTTAAGGTTGTGCATTCAGAATGCTCTGCCAGAGAGCTATAATTTATTTCCAAACTGCAAACTCCAGGTTCCATAGGATGTTGCCATGACACTTTATCTTAGTGTTACATATGTTGTGTGCCTTTAAGTTGTTTCTGACTTATGGCAACCCTAAGGTGAACCTATTATGGGGTTTTCTTGGCAAATTTCTTCAGGGAGGGGTTACTATTGCCTTCCTCTGAGGCTGAGAGTAGTGTGAAAGAGCTGATGGAGATTATAGGCTGAATTAATAACTAGTAGGTGTGTGGGTGTCAGCTGCATACAGGGCAGTGGGCAGACAAGCTGATGTGAATTTAAAAGAAAATAAAGGCAGGCTGAAAATCAAATACTGTTTTTCTCTGTGAATATAGTAACACAGAGGGATTGGAAGTGGGCCTTGGGTTAACTTTCACCCTCTTCCAACCCTTTCATTGCAGGGCGAGATGAAAACTAGACTTGCAGGCTTAGACATATGTCAGTCAATGCAGCAACTCCCCCATGAGAAGCTGAAAACCATTAGTAGATGTAAAAGGATTCAGTTCAGGGCATGATACTGAACCACTGAATAAATGGGGTTTGGTAGCAGGAGACAGATCCATAGCAAGTAGAACATTCTGTTTTCCCGTAGCATGAACAGTTTAAGTCTTACCTGTCCAAATTACCTTTCCTTCCTTGTTCCTCCCAGAAATCACCTGCTAAGAAGCTAACTAATGCACTTAGCAAGTCTTTAAGCTGTGCTTCCAGCCGTGAACCTTTGCACCCAATGTTCCCTGACCAGCCTGAAAAACCTCTAAACTTGGCTCATATTGTGTAAGTATTTGTGTGCTCTGGAGATAATAGCCTTTGTTCTAGATGGCCTCCTATTTATTCTGATTTGAGGGCATGAAGGGACTTTTCCATACCATTTATAATGCTGTTTATTAAGCTATCCAGTTGTGGCATGAATTTACTCATCTTTTTGGCTCACCTGTGTGATATTGTAAAGAAAATGTGGAAGCAAAAGTGCACTTTTAAACATGTTTAAATTAAATACCATAATTACATTACAAACTTGTTTTTTATTTTAAAAAAAGCATTCTGGAATGATTGTTCTAGTAGGACTTGAGCTTAATTTGATTCAGTTCTGGTTTTGGCCATTTAAACCATTAAATATCTGAAAAGTAAAGCAAATTAGAAAAGTAGAAACTGACTTTGCTTTTCTAATTTTATTTTCCAAAAATAATTCTCTGAAATTTTCAGATTATTGGTCATTGTATGGGTTTAGAAGCACAAATGCCAGTACACTCCTCAGGCTCAGAGAAGAATTTTGGAGGCTCAAAAACTCACATCAGAAGGATGGATGTGTGTTACAACCCCCAGTTATTCTCTGTCAGATCAAGATCCAAGCAGTATAAAAATTTTAAAATGCCATAATCTGCCATGCTGATCACATACTGTGGGAAAGAGGTAGTGAGGTGGCTTTGCAGAATTGAGGAAAATAGCCATGATGTTATTAAGGTATGCTGAAGCTATATCAGATGTAAGAAGTCCTACAATATTCCTCCCAAATTGGGGGAGGGTCTGAGGTAATTTTATTAAGAGGGCTCTGCTAATTTCAGGCCCCGAGAGGTAGCTGACAGTTTGTGCTGAACTGATCCAGCACTGAAGGATGCAGAGAAGGGACACCTTTCTGAATCCAGATTGGTTTGGGATTTTTCCAGATTTTTACCTTTTTCAGAACTAAATGTAAAACACCAATTGCTGTGTTAGTCCAGGGGGGAGGGGAATTGCCCCACACCCCTAAACTATTATTAAGAAAGTGTGCTAAATTAACAGGTAACTCAGATTTTTAGGATTCACATTACTGAATGCAGTCCAAAGGAAATAATCCATTTAGAAAGAAAACTGATATATCAAAGCGAAGACATAGATATAACCCGTCTCATATATATATACACACACACACACACACACACACACTATACCAGGGGTAGGCAACCTAAGCCCCGTGGGCCGAATGCGGCCCCCCGAGGCCTTTGGAGCAGCCCCAGGCCGGTCCTGCTGCCACCCACTGCCGCCCACCATGATGATATTGATTACTGTTGTTATTACTTGT
>CM034706.1:56252127-56274398 GCA_020142125.1 Phrynosoma platyrhinos | reverse complement strand
GTTGATCACCTTGGTGAAAATTAGACCTCTAATAATCAAGTAGATCCCCCTCTTGAGTCCATGGAATATCTGTCTGACTTGTAAATAATTAGGTTCCCACCACACTTTTAAAAAGTGGTCACAGGAATAAATAATCATTCAACCCTAAATCCAGTTGGTAGTCTTAAACACACTTGATGAATCAACTGTGAATGGTGTGCCAACATAAAGGTTAGTCCCATCAATTCAGTGGGTCTACTATAGGTGGATCTAGCTGAATTTAGGCCTCCTATAATAAGATATATGTATCTTATATTCTAGCAAGGATAGACCACATTCCCATAGGGGCACATCTTTCGTGAAACAACCACTTGCAGAAGTGGTTCTGTGTTGGCACCAGGTACAAGCCACCAAATCCTCAAATGCCTGGTTCCCAATGGGGAGAGGCAGTCCACATGTTGCTCCTCATATGCCTGGCTTCTAGGGAGTTCAGATACTATAGATGAGGTGGTTTCAGAAGTCTCCTGGCCATGGAGCAGATGATTATTCTAGCCACCCTGAACACACTCTGGGTTCTGAGTACCTGCAGAAACCAAACTTTTGAGGTATGAGCTGAAGCCAGCAGCCTCCTTTTTCTCTTTGCCGCTGATGTTGGCTTCTTCCTTGCCAACACAGTCTTCTTGCCTTCACCACTTTCACCTCCATCATCACCATAACTATCCAAACCAAAGCAGTAGGCCTTTGGCCCTAGTATATTCAGAAATACTATTCAGGCTTACTCAATGGTTTTTCTGTATTAACTACTTCTCCCATTATGTAAATGGCTTAAAGTATTCCAGACCTTTAATACATTTATTTTTTATGTTCTGTTTTATCAGCCTGAAGTCAAAATTTCTTCTCCATGTGGCTAAACATTCTGTATTTGTACTCATCTCTACTGCATATGTGATGTAATAAGTGCAAGGAATATTGTTACATAATGACTATCTATGGTTGACTGCACTGTTGGAAGTCACTAAGCCTTCTCTGACATGAAGAATCTCACATGGATATTAAGTACTGTGCAATGATTACTGAGATAATTCTAAAGAAATTAGTGGTTATTATAAGGCTAATCAATGTATTATAGTAATAAATAGAAAATCTACAATAGAATTTTATCAGAAGCAGTGTTGAATAGCTGAAGTGCACTATTTGCTTAAATGTAATTATTAGTGCTTTCAAAAGCTGCATCTTAGTTAAAAATTGATTTTGACAATAAATTTGTAATGCTCAAAAATTAGTTTGAAATGGTGGAACTCAACTCATTTGGTTTCTTAGGGCCTTGCCAAAAATAATGCAGCTTGAGTTTACTTTAGCTGCCCTGGCTCAGTGCTAATGAATCATGGGAACTGTAGTTTATTGTGGTACCAGAGCTCTCTGACAGAGAAGGCTAAATGTCTCCAAAAAAACTACAGTTCCCATGATTCTCTAGTACTCAGCCAGGGCAGTTAAAGTGGCCTCAAGCTGCATTATTTCTGGCAGTTTGCAAAGGTTCTTAGACTACAAAACAGAAAAAAAATAAAAGAACAAGTATACCTCAGTTAATGAAGCAGGTGTGTCTGTAAGTATTACTTGTTTAACAGAAAATGTGGTACCAGAGGTAGAAATAATGTGGAAAGAATAGGAATAGGTTTATACACTGCACAAGCATAAAAGAAGCAGTTTAGCATGTTTCAGCCATTTTTTTATTCAAGAGTAACATCATGCATGTATGAAATGAAACAACAAAGGCCCTGTCTACACAGGCTAAATAAAACAGCCTCCCTATGTCCTTGCGGCAGGGAGTCCAGATGATGCAGGGCCCAAACTTGTTAATTGCTGAACTTGGGGGATACTCCTCTTAATATGAATTTTAAAAACTCCTTTTTTTCCAACACCAGGTGGCTGTTTGAAACATGTCATGCTGTGCCACCACCATGGCAATGGATCACTCATTCTGAGGTCAGAGTAATTCTGACCTCAAAGTCAGTGACCCACCACCATGGTGGCTGCATCAAGTACCATAGTAGGACATGCTGCCCCCAGAGTATCCTAGCCAGTACTGATAGGACCCAAGTCAGGTAAACCTTGCATTAATAAACAAAGACATTTTGAATCTTCTGGAACCCACTTGAGGGCTTCTTCCAAAATTCATCCAGGAATAACTTCTTCTTTCACTTATCTCCACTTATGATTTCCATGTTGGTGGCCAAATTTATAAGTCTATGCTTTTTTAACATGCTGGGGCTTGCTAGTGAGGCAGCCTTAGCTGCTCACTCTTTTTCATTCTGTTTTGTTGCTCATGTATCCACAGTAAGAGATTCTGGAGACAGCTGCTGCTTACCTTGTCTATTGTGGTCAGGCACATACTGCTACATTTGGAATACTAAGCACAGAATCCCATTCTTTCCCAGCTCAAACTTTATTGCACTGTTACTGGGTTGATGTGAAAAGAATTTGTAAAAATGAGCTTCTGTGTCCAAGGATTTGTTAACTGTGTGCCTATACTGATTATTTAACAGAAAGAAGCTGCTGAAAGGATAATAAAGGCCAAAACAGTCAGAGAACCAAATTTAAAGTAAACCTTTTTGTGAATAATTGATGAAATATTGTAGCTCATGGCTCGTTAACATGTTGAAGAATTTGCCCTTGTGTCCTTTTAAAATAATCAGTAAACCAATAGCTTCACACATAAAGCAAACATTTAAAACATACATATTTTAAACATTGTGGGGACTGGAAGAAGAAAATGGGCAATCTCTTTGAAAGCTAAAATCAGTGTAGCTAAGATAACTGTTTTAAGTATACTGATATTTAGTTCAGTATACTTAATTAACTAACGTAAATGAGTAACCTGCCATAGCCCTACTCCCCCAAAGCTGAAGGAAACATCATTTTCCAATGCTCTACTTGTCAGCAGAATGTCAATCTCCATGTAACTGATGCCTGGCAAAGTAGATGGGGGGAGTTACAATTGTGGCAATAGTCCACAGTCGTGACTGACTAATGGTTGTGAATACGGAAGAGTTATGGGTGAGTAAATCTAGGTAACTGTTCGGTATTCAAACTTACTGCTTAGACACAATTGTGACACTATTGCCATGATTATAACTCCCCCTCAGCTGACTTTGCAGTAGTATAGTATACTGTAGTGCTAACATAACATGTATGATGGGAATTTGGAATTAATATTTTGTGCATTTGCTTAAGATATTTTTCTGTTTCAGGCATTACAAAAAATGCTCTCCCCTAAAGTCTAGATGCATAGTACCCACACTCTCCATCCTGTTTTGTCACTTGAGGCAGAAAATCCCACAAGTATCTTTCCTCATCCCTGGCAGTAAAACTACAATAACAAATGAACAACACATTGTGCTGTTTTTCCCAACACCAAAATCTACTGAATGAGGCAGCCCTACACCATATCTGATACTTAAGCTAGCTGTGTTTCAAACATAGCCACAGTGCTCTCTCTTTCCCTTGTGCACACACACTATTGCTGCTGCTAGGGCCAACAGGCTAAAACGTCATGCTGCCCGACCGAGACACCAGTTCCTTTCTTTATCCATTCACTCCACACTGTGCCACCTGAAACAGATGACCTGACCCAAGAGTGTGGGAGTTCTTGCTCTGAAAAACAGCTTTCTTTTAATATATTTCCACTTCGGAGGGGAGGGGAGGGATTGAAGGCTATATTGGAATTGAAAACCATTATTGTGTTAACTGAGATTTGGAGAAATCATTCTGGTCTGTAGTTCTTTCCCCCCCACAAAAAAAAACTTTATATGAGGGGAAATGGTCCCCATTTACAGAAACTGGCTGATATCATAGCCCATTGAAATGACTGGAAGGAATTGTTTGTGACTAATTCCATCCTGGTGTTTTCAATGGGACATGTAGCCTCACTTTATCTGTGTTTATTTGTTGGAACTTAATATGCAAAGGATCTCCACCCTCATCATAACTAACATTAGCTGGATTGTAACCATGTCTTTTAATACAAGAAGGCATCCTAGGATATGAAACTTTCAAGATAACTCTGTTGGCCATACAAGAAAAAAATCTCAAATTGATCCTCTTGCAGTAACTCTGTTGGGCCAACCAAAAGAATATATGTAGGGAAATTAAGGACTGTAAAAAAAAGCAATCAGATATTTGGCCTATTTTGACCTTAAGATATCCTCCTCCCACTTCTCATACTCTCCAGTATTTCACAGATCAAAACTGGGATGCTTGTGGCCAAGCAACATCAGAGTGTGGTCAAGATCACAAATGTTATTAATAACAAAGAATACACAAGCTAGGATAGGCTGTAGCAGTTTGCTTTTGCCTGAGTCTACAGGGAAGGACAAGATTGTGCCTCCTCCTCCTCTCCTCTCTCTCTTGCTGAGTTAATTGAGTGTATACTACGTTTCCACTTCATTTGCATCAATTGAAGTAAGCTGAGGGAAAGAGGGACGTGGGAAGAGAGGGAAACTGGGACATTTTAAAAGCAGCTGAAAAGGTAGGACAACAGTAGATTGATTGGGACTGACTCTGACAAAGGAGGACAGTTGAAAGATGCTTTCCTTAAGTGCCACTCCATGTGCAACCTTTTTTTCTGACTGAGAGAGTAAAAGTAATATTGACTAGAAAGATACAGAAATAAAAATGCACAAGTGGTGGGGAAAGCATCATATGCAGGATAACTGACATAAATTAGAATAGGAGAAAAGATAAGCTACACAAAGTCTTTAAGAATAGCTTCTTACTAGAGTGGTTTTTATTCTCAAATGTAATGGAAGATAACTGTATCATGAAGAAAAAGCTCTAGGCAAGCATCCAAGCAAAGGGATATTGCAACTACTTTTAATGCTAGACTCTGGCTAGCAAAATCTTCTTTCTGCCTGCAGCAGTCATTTTTACTAAGGACAAACATCTTTTGTAGAACTATGTCTGCATTTCTACTGGCATTATGCACTGCCCTTAACATGATATTTACTAGAGTAAAGGCCTTTGCAGACTGCCAGAAATAGTGCAAAATGAGTCCACTTTAAGGGTTAGGGTTAAGGTTAGGGAATCATGGGAATTTTTTTTTGTTTGTTTTTTCTGAGACATTGAGCCTTCTCTGTCAGAGAGCTCTGGTGCCACAATAAAATACAGTTCCCATGATCCCCTAACCCTAACCCTTAAAGTGGACTCAATTTGCACTATTTCTGGCAGTCTGCAAAGGCCCTAAGTGCCCCCAAAAGTGTATGTAGTGGAAAGTAGTAAATATGTACAATCTTGGTTGAATTCCATTTAATAAATGCTATAAACAAACAATGTAGTTTTATCTCCCTGTTTCATATCAATGTAATATGTTAGTACAGACCCCTAGAGAACAATTACCTCTCTGGCTCCTAAACTGCATTCTTATATTTAACATTTGGTGTGTTGACATTGAAACCTTCATAAAGTACTGTGCTTGTTTGCTATTTTATTATATTGGTGTATATGGAACTTTTTACATAAAAGGGTATCCAAAGCATAGCTTTTACACATACAGATTATGCTTTGTCTGCTACAGTTGTCTGAGGCTCTACAAAGTTCTTTACAGTTTTTATTAACTAGGTGATCATCTAAAGCAGGGGTAGGCAACCTTTCCCCTTTAAGGGCCGAGGGACTTCAACTCCCAGAAGCCTCAGCCATGTTGGCCAATAGTCCCATGTTGGCCATTAGCTCCTGGGATTCTGGGAGCTGAAGTCCCTTGGCCCTTAAAGGGGAAAGGTTGCCTACCCCTGATCTAAAGCATTTGAGAGTGTACTTTCTATAGCAATGTTGTTAGTCATCAGAAACCTTTCAGGTACAAATATTTTGTTTATTTATATTTATAATATAACTGACATTCAAGATGCTACTTAGACACATCCAAAGTCAAGAGGAGGTTTTTTTTTCTTTGAATAGCAGCCTTCCATGTTGTACACAAAGTGCTGTTCAAACTTGCCTTCTTTCGAAAAACAATTAATGATGCATCCGAATGTCCCCAAGAAGTATTAAGACAGAGGACTGTATGTAGTGTGGAAAGGGGCAGTTGTTCAAGGAATACAACACAGACAGTCATATAGATCTAGTTCCATGGTTTTGAGATCCTAGCCTTTATGTATCACTTTTTACCTGTAATAATTTATTCATTAATTTTTCACATTGATGCATTGGCCTTCAGTTTGTAAATTATCTGGGTGGTCTCTGTGGATGAAATGGCTTTTTTTCATGGAACAGTGAGGATAATGCATCCTCCTGCCTCCCTACACTATATATGCCTTCAAAATGTGGGTTGTGTAGTCTTAGGAAGAAATGGTAGGGAGACGGGAAAAGGGAGAAATTATTTTGTGTGAACTAAATCCTGTAAGGCAGGGGTAGGCAACCTTTCCCCTTTAAGGGCCGAGGGACTTCAGCTCCCAGAATCCCAGGAGCTATTGGCCAACATGGGACTATTGGCCAACATGGCTGAGGCTTCTGGGAGCTGAAGTCCCTTGGCCCTTAAAGGGGAAAGGTTGCCTACCCCTGCTGTAAGGCATCCATTATATCTAGAACTAGCAGACAGACAGACAGACTTAGCTATTTAAATCCAGTTATCAGATTGCATTATGTATGTTTCAAATTCTATGCTATACCATCTAAATTTGAGGAAGGCAAATAGTGTAACAGTGGCCTTAAATATATGCTGCCAACCTCTGTGTTTAATGGGTTTTTTTAAAAAAAAGATGTTGTTAGCAATTATGTCAAAATAGAACAAATGTTATGATCTTATGCAGTTAGATTTGAAGGATCTTATGCAGTTAGATTTCATGTTGACCCACAGCAAGACTACCTGTCAGCATAAACCTATTGGCTGTAAAATAAGAGTATTAATTTTGAATTAGCTTGGATTTCCTTATCTTCAGCAATTTTTAAAAAAGAAAATACTTCATCTTAATTAATAGTTTCTGTTTCTGTATTTCATTTCTGCTGCAAAAGAGATACTTGGTAAGTAAAGCATTATTCTGTTAGTACATGTTTGTGAGGGGAAAACAATATTTACCTATCAGAATGGATTGGCATTCTGATTATAACTTTGAATGTATATTCTAAGAAACAAAGTAACTTGTCAGGCTTACTAAGCTATGTAATGACCAGTAAATCTGCAACTAAAGATTTAATAGATAAGTCACTGAAGCTGACATATATTATTGATATATGAAATAGCATGTTCAGTATATGTGTTGGTTTAACTTAAATTAAAACATTGTGCTTTGCTAGTAGTTAAACAGTATGGTTCTTCAGAAGAGCAAAAATAAGCACATGACTTCTTCAATGGGTTGATATCTCAGAATTTCCCCACTCCTCACCTCTTCTTTAAGCCCTCTTCCTATGTCTCCAGTTCTGTTAAAATAGAGAGAAAGGGACTGAGTCTTTGACTAGTCCTTATCTCCCGATTTAACTGTTGTGAATGTAGTGTCCAGGCATAGGTTAAAAGGGACAGTTTATCCAAACAAAATCAGAAACCATGATGAGCTTTAAATTCATCACTCCAAAGAAAAAATTGTGTGTGTTCATGCATACCTCATTCTGCATATTTGTATGGCATTGCCCAGAACTTGGAAGTTTTTTGTTGGCATCAGTCATAAATAGTGTTAGAAGAGAAATTTTTTAAACAGTGACATTCTTCTTCAAAGCTCTCCTCTAGAACAAAGAGGGAGCAAATATTCAGGAAATTCAAGAACTGATGGTTTGAAAGACAGGGAAGTATCACAACTTTTTCATGAAGTGCAAAGAGTCCCTTCATTCTTGGCAGCATTTCCTATTTCACAGGAAAGAAGAGCCAACAGATCATGACAACTGACCTTTTCTTGTCACAGATGGCTTTTGTATGCATAGTTCTAAAGTGTCACATGCATTGACTTGTCTCTCCATATGCACTACTTTTCCCAAAATAGGTCATTTGATGTTATACTGTTACAATGTAAATGTTCAGGATTGGGAAGCAACTGTTGTGAGCAACTGTTGTGATTTTATGTAAATCTGTAGCAAAATCACTAACATATGTGGGCTAGGTTTCTGTCCACTGTTCCAGTACCCCTACAGATGTTTACAGATGATTTCTAAACTGCTTCTGAGCAGTGGTATTGCTAGGGTGGGGCGGAGGGTTCAGAATGCACCAGGTGACACAATCAGAAAAGGTGACACTGGACAGGAGCAAGGTGTCCCAAGGCCTCTCCCCAAGAAAGAATGGAAGTTATCTTCTTGGAGTGCGTTCCCCTTTGAGAGAGTGAGGATAGGGTGAAGTCACAGACCTTTTTCTCTGTTTTCCCCTCCTGCAGCCTCCCCTTCCCAATCTATTTGGCTCTTTTCCACTTGCCATCCCCCCACAGCCAACACTACAAAGACATCATGCTTCACAAAGCAAGAACAGTATTTGAATTATGAAAGAGCTCTTTCCTTAAGGAAAGAAGAAATCGTAGCATACAGCCCAGCCCACCCCAAAGGACAACAACTTCTTTCAGTTAGTGTCAAAGGTACTACACGGTCCCTTAGTAAACTCTTGTGATACTTGAGTATTTCTATTTTCCCTTCACTGCTTCTTGAATAAAATATCTTAAAGCCAGAAGAAAAACTGACTTTGCTCAAGAGAAATATGCATCATCACTTGTGCTTTTAAATACAATGAACACAGTAAATTGGTTGACTGTAGTTTTTCCCATTTGTAATCTTTGGTGGACCATTGTCTCATAATAACAAGAAACAATGCAATGACAGCTTGGAATTGGAATTCATAAATCATACATCGAATTGTGTGCATATTTTCTGAATGTCGAGCTTGTGTACCATCTTCATGAAGTGCATCTCTAGAAGTTTGCCATGGCAAGCTTCCTCAAAGGATTGTTTGCTATTTGTCATGAAAAACTAAAGTCCTAGATGAGGATTTGCCATTGCACTTTCTACACAGTTTTAGGGAGGCAGCACATGACCATCTGAATTGGCCCTGATAGGTTGTTCCTTGAGTAGAAATTGAATGATCTCTGGTGGATATATGGTTTTTCAGCAAAGGAAGTGTTCCTTCCAGAGCTTGGAGAATTACTTTTGAAAAGAAATTCATTCCTGTTACACATTGCAGATTTTTAGTAGCAACCTGTTGCTGACACTTGTTCCAGTGCTGAACAAGTGATTCATAGGTTTAATGGTTACAATACATTACTGTTCATTACAGTTACTTGTTGCAGTGTTTGTTGCTTTTCTGTTACAGTGGGCCCTGCCTGTCGGTAGCTTCCAAAGCATGAATTTGACTGCCCGCAGATCTCCACAGCCCATTGAATAATATAAGGCATGATCATATTTTAGCATCTGCACAGGGCCCCAGAACCAAACCCCTACCATTATGGAAAGCCTACTGTACAATTACTTTTTTTTGAGAGAGAGAGAGAAGTAAGGCAAGAAAGAGCTTAAATATCAAAATGCTTCTAAAATTACCTTAAAATAACATTTGAATGTAACTTGAAACCATTACTCATTACACCAATAAAGTAACTTCACTCTTACTTGTTATATTTCTTTCACATATTACTTTTGCAATGTGACTTCACTGTATTCTCATTACTCTAAACCAGGGGGAGGCAACCTTTCCCCTTTAAGGGCTGAGGGACTTCAGCTCCCAGAATCCCAGGAGCTATTGGCCAATATGGCTGAGGCTTCTGGGAGCTGAAGTCCCTCGGCCCTTAAAGGGGAAAGGTTGCCTACCCCTGCTCTAAACAGTAGTTTGCTGCATTGCTGTTTCCACCTTGGAAATCTTTTAAAACAGAGATTCTTAAATTAACAAGAAATCAGTGAAATAAAAACTAATTTGAAGGGTGCTGAAGGAAACTCTGCATTCTATTTTATCCATCATCTTTATGCATCAGAAGAATTATTTCTGTGAAGCAAAAAAACAAAATCAAGCAAATAGTATAGAGAATGTCTCAGTAGATAAAAAGGTGTTTTTCTAACAGTTCTATTCCTCCCTGTAAGGACTGTTTTTATTCATATGTAGAATTAGTGTACAAGAATAGAATATTCTGCTGTCCTGTTGATTAATAAAATTTGCATATGTTGAGATTCTCTGTTGAACACTGTATTGTATTAAAGGTGTTGTCTTATAAGTCATTTTGTCTTCCTTCAAGGCCTCCTAGACCAGTCACCAGCATGAATGACACATTGTTCTCCCACTCTGTTCCCTCAGGAAGCCCTTTCACAAACAGAAGGTGAGTCTTCCTCCTGATGTATTTTCAGATACAATTATTAAATATCTGCTTTTGTTTTACTGTTTAACTTCCTACATCACAATGAAGGCAGTGATAGGAAAAGAAGAAAGAAATGCCTTAGAATTTTTTGACTGCATTTATTTTGTACATTTATATCCTGCATTTCTTCAGTCATGGAACTCAACAAAGCATATTGACAGTTCACAAGTAGTCTTCCAACAAAGCACTGACAAGCTCCTGGCCTGTTTGTGTTCTGGGTTTGCCTTTCCATATGCCTTCACACTGTTCCCTGAGTATAGGCATAGGCCTTGTTCAGAAATAGCATTTCCTTTCCATTCCAGTGAACTATGGCTTGTTGGAGAAGGAACAACTTGTGGGATTAAGCTCTATCTCCTCTTCCTTGCTCCTCCTCTCACATGTCTGCCTTAAGAACTTTTCACACTCCACACAATGATTCCAGCTCAGCTGTTATGGTCCCAAACTATGGATTCCTGGGATCTGTGGTTTAGGGAGGGATTTTTGGAATTCTCAGTCACAGAGCACTAACCTCACCAGACTACAGATATCAGGATCCCATAGGATGTAGCCATGGCAGTTAAAGTGGAATCATAGTGCTATGATCATGTAGTGTGGAAGGGCTCCAGAAAACCTAGTGTTTATTATTTTGAATATTATAGTATAAATATTATAGTATTATTTTAGTTTAATTAATTTAGTTTAGTTTAGCTCTTTAGAAACCAGCATTGCAAAACATGTTTTGCAATTGTGATTTACAATTGTTATTTATAGGGAGCACATAAAAACACACATATTCCTGGTTTGTACATTATAGGACATTATAATTTAATAAATCTCATTTCCTTTGAAGTCCAGTACACAAGGAAAAGTGGAGGAGACAGGAAAGAATAATTAAGTTCATCCTGCATTTCCTGGAAAGCATGGTTTGTTGGACCAACAACATTATGTCTGAGCCATAAATATGGATGCATCCACACTGCAGAAATAGAGCAGTTTGACACCACTTGAACTGTCATGGTTCCATCTTGTGGAATCCTAGGATTTGCTGTCTGGTCTGTCAGAGAGCTCTAGTGCCTCACAAAACTAGAAATCCCAGGATTCTGTAGGATAAAATCATGAAAGTTAAAGTGGTGTCAAATGACATTATTTCTGCAGTGTGGATACACCCTACATTTCTTTCAGTGCGTTTTTTAAAATTCTAGTGACCTAGAACTAGGGGTGGTTAGGAATGCCATCCTTGTGAATTCAGTACAAACTAGCCTGGAGTATAAATCAAAATGTTGCTATCTATTGAAGCACCAAATGTAAAAAACATATTTTAAATCTATATCTTTTATGAAGATAAAACAAAAAACAATTTACATTTCAGTGTGTATTTTGTGCAGATATATATATTATATAGGAAAGCATCCTGAAAACAGACAATAGATATGTAAATATCAAGAAGCTGATGAGAACATACTGAAAAGATACTCACATTAGAAGTTGTTTGTCATATTAAACAACAACAACAACAACATGATTTATTTCTAGCCCACCTATTTCCAAAGGGAATCAAAGCAGGTTACAAGCATAAAAATAAAAGAATACAATAAGAAAACAATAATATAGAAGTTGCAAAAAAAAAAAAGCAAATACATGGGGGGGAGGGCTATTCTGGGAAGGCCTGTCAAAAGAGATCTATCTTAAGTGCCTTTTTTAAGGCTGTTAAGGTGGTGATGTGACGGATCTCCTCCGGCAGGTCATTCCATAACAATAGTCCATGCACTGGGAACCTACCAGTTAAACTACTGTAAAGTGCTCTATATAGAGCTGACCTTGAAGAAGACTTGCAAGCTGCAGCTAGTGAAAATTGCAACAGCTCAACTGGTGACTGGAATACCATATAGACAGAATATCATGCCAGACTTAAAAGAATTGTACTGCTGCCAATACGTTTCTGGTCTGAATTCAAGGTGCTTGTGATGACATTCAAAGCCCTAAATGGATTGGGTCCACGATACTTGAGGGAGCACATCTCCCTATGTGTGCCTGAGGTCTGCTAGAAAAGGGGCCCTTCTTTTTGTCCTACTAGTGAAGTCAGTGCACTGTACTGGGGCATGGGAGAGGGCCTTCTCAGCTGTGGTACCCCAATTGTGGAATGCCCTCCCCTTGTAGACTTGATTGGCACCAACACTCATTTCATTTGTGCATCAAGTGAAAACTTGTCTATTCCTCCAACCTTTGGGCTTCAGCAGTTCATCTTAAATACTGATGTTACATAGGTTTTAAAAAAAATCTTTTAAATCTGCTTTCAATTATTATAATGTCAAATATATTTTAGCTTGTTTAAATTATTTGTTGTTTTAAACTGTTTGACATGTTGTTTTAATGTTATTTGTATGTTGAGTCAAGATCACTTTCATATAGGGTAGGTTATAAATATTTTAATTAATAAATTTAAAAAGTTATCATTGGTATGGTTTCATATCATTTTGGCTTTCTTTATTAGTTTTCCAGTGCAACAGACTTTGTCAAACATTCATATAAGATGTAGATTCAGATTAGATGAGAAGGCAAATAGCCATCTGTAAATTATTCATTATGTGAAAATATAAAAGGCCCTTATTCCTCACCTGGGTTTGTCTCTCACTTATGCTGACAACAGGAATTGTTAGGGATGATGCAGATGTGTGTAGCTTACACATTAAAACTCATTGCAGTAAGTCTTCTGAGTGATTTCTGTGAAGCAATTACCCTGCTCAAAAACACACTATTTGTGCAGGACTGCATCTATCCTTCTGTTTGTTTCACAGCTTTCATACAAAAAAAGGCTTATCATGAACTGAGTAAAAAAATTTAAACACACACTCATAGCCATAGTTAATGTGCAATGCATCTTATTTAATTATCTGAATCTTTAAAACACTGAGAGTAAGTAATGCAAAATGTTTTCTGTTCTTTTATTTAAATAATACATAATAAATAAAGAATAATGAAAGTTCAGTATTGATAGTCAGAGCCAGAGTTTGGCATGCAAATATGTTTCTAACCCATGCTTAATTATTATGAACTGAATGTGGAGAACATCACAACTTCCTAGGACCAAGAAAAAAGTTTTAATAATTATCTGAATGTGAAAGCTCCAACTACAGAACAAATCCCTTGTTTTGTCAGCAAAGTCTTGCTATGTTCATTGTTACTGTTGTCTTGTACTTCTATGACTTACACAGGTCTTTTGTCTACATTTTTAAAAGTGTATGTTAGTTTCCTTCTCACAGTGACATCCTTGTGAAGCAACAAGTAAATTGACATTTTTTTCTTTCCACCCTGATTAATATGAATATACAGGTTAAGTGTCCTGTATCCAAAATGCTTGGGACCAGAAGTGTTTTGGATTTCAGATTTTTTTATATTTTATTTTATTTTATTGATTTTTTAATATTTGCATATCTGGGGACCCCACTTGCCACCTGCAAATGAACAAGCAGGAGCATTGCAGCCACTGCCTTGAATGTGGAAGCAAGCGGCTGGTGGGCTCCTGAAAGGCAGAGAAGCACAAAGAATGTGTGTCTGACTTACCACCACCTCCACTGCTACCCTTCACCATTTTATATATAAGGACTTCAGCATCATGTCTCATGAGGTCAGGTGTGGAATTTTCCACTTGTGGCATCATTGTCTGCAGTCAAAACATTTTGTAGTTTGGAGCATTTTGGATTTTCAGAGTAAGGATGCTCAACCTGTATTTTATTATTAATGGCAGTAATTCTGTCTACAGTTGATGTGAACCAAAATGCTCTGAATTCACACAAACCTATCCCTGTGTGTCTTTCTGTTTGTACAGACTGTTAACATGGTGTCATTGAATCATTCAGGTTACTTGAGAGTATAAATGTAGCCAATGATGTGGGGGATGAGCATTCTGTTATAAAGCTGTATATAAATCAGCTTCACAACGATTCACGGTCAGTATAAGAGCACTAAACCACTAATTGATGTAGTTCTGTAGCTTTTCCACTAAAATAATTACATTAATATGTTAGTCATTTAGTAAAATTACTAAAATAAATACCCATCAGTTAAGATTGGCTGGCCCATGATTTTTTGTAGTTAGGTGGGTTTTACTTTTTGGAAAAAAGAATTTCTACAGAAACTGAACTTTTGTAGTTTTAATAAAAAAATGGATTTCATGCCAAGCCTGGAACCTTCCTCTTTTAACTTCAGTTTTGTGGAATATAGGTATTTTACATGTGCTACATGCACCTGTGGCAGTTTTCATGCTTAGAAGGATTGACATATGAATTTTAATTTGAGCAAATCTCCTTCAAAACACTGAGAAGGAAGCACAAAACAAAAGGGAGACAATGAAAAACATAAGAAGCTGGTCTTGATTGAGGTACATCAGTACATACAAGAATGTTGGTCTATCCATCTAGATGAGGTTGACCTGATATATGCTAATCAATGGAAAGCCATGCAATTATTTATATTATGCCATAAGTGACATATATCAGAGCCTCAATAGCTAACTGATAAAGAGTTAGTTACTGAGGATTAAAACTGCTATTTCTTTAATTGTGTATTTGTGACCTTTGCTCAGAATTCCACATGTTTCTGTTTTCTTTGCCAAATGGCAAATTCATTTGGGATTGGGACCATGACAATGTGGAGAGAAAGGTGTAACCCTTTTCTCAGGTGCCACTTATCTACTGAGAATCATACACACACCCATGTATATGAGCCTGAACTTGGAATCTGCAGTTGCTATTTCAGTATGATAAACTTGGAAATCTATAGAAACATATTTTTCTTAGCAACTATCTTTCAGATTATTAAAATAACAATCTTGTCTTGATATAATGTTGATGTTTATGAAATGGATATTTGTGACATCAGTGCAGATATAGGTGAGATTTATATAGTGTTCTTTGCATTCTGTGTCAAAACATCCAGTTTTGAAATACTGCATGTCATGCTCAGATGCCCTATATTAAACTGCTAGGGTGTTATTCTGGAACAGAACTTAAAATGCTTCAACTATGTCCTTTGGAATAAAACAAATGAAAAATGAGCAAACAAAACATTTGAAAGCAAATAAAGTTGATCAGCTTTAATGATTCAAGTAGCTATTAGGCTTAGATCTGTCTACTATCTATCTATCTGTCTATGCCAGAATCCATGTGCACATACATAAAAACTTCATCATACATTATACATATATAGCAAGGATTGTTAGTGGTCATTTCCACTACCACTATGGTACTTTTAAAAAAAATCCCTTTCTGATCTTCAGGGCAGCTTTATTTTGCATTCTCAGATCTATTAATGGGATACTAGAGTTTTCTAAAGATACAATTTTCTCAGTATGGATTGGTGGGGGGGACGGGACTTTTTCAGATGGATGTGTTCCTGTTAGTACATTATGGCCAGGATCCAAAGAACTGTGAAGTTAGCCCAAAAATGCTTTAGATTTTTTTTTCTGAAAGAGGATTCCCTTGTTGACCTGTTGTAACATGCTTTTAAAACAGAAGGAACATTCAGATGTAGTTTATGATATTTTGAAGTGAACTTTGGGACCTTCTGTTCAAAGGGAAAAAATCAAGGATCCCACTGAACCATCACATAAAGGAACCAAAAAAAACTCTGTAACCAAAAAGTGATCTAGTCCAGTGTCCCATTTTTCTCTATGGTTAACCAGTCCTTTTAAAAAGCCCATACATGTGACAGGCTGTCTATGAACATGAAAGTTTTGTTTTGCCATGGTTTCTAAGCACCACTGATGGACTATTTCCCATGAACTGGTGTAATCCCATTTTAATTAGAGCCTAAGTGTCTTGTGTGAGTTTAAGCCACCCTTAAAGGAATATATGAGTACATAGAAAAGTCATATCTGTGTAGTTTATATCTTTGAATCCATTTGCCAGCACAAGGCTAGGACAGCATACATTCCCAGCTATTGAAAAAGAGTAATTGAATAGCTTCTTCAGGACCTTGGAGAGCAGACCTTTATTACAGTGCTGTGTTCCCATCAGCAGCTCTGTAACACATCATATTTAGTTAGAACTAATTTTTAACCATATTTCTCTTTCTTTACTGCTGCCATCTATCTGAATACATATCTGTGTATATGAAAGTCCCTTGTAATGACATATATGTAACTGGGGAAAAAAGGTTTCATTTATATAGTGCTAGCACAAATCTCTGTTAACAAAGCAAGATTACAGGCACTCTGTAAAGTCTAAAGCAGGCAGTAATCCCCATCCCTTCATAAGTGCTGGCTGCTGCATGATTTTGATTTTCTGTATCACTTACACATTGCCTCTTTTTTCCCCATTACTTGGTAGAAAATACAGCCCAACAGTCTACGTTGTATTGCTGTGTCATATAGCAGTCTGTTAGTAGTAGAAGTCAACACCATCTCTGCCCAGATGCTACTGAGTTCTACCACAAGGTCTGGCCAAAGAAGAGAAACCACAGTGGAATAGGCTGGAATTTGTTTTAAGTTCTGTTGAATTTTGGGTACCTTTTTGCTTCTTCAGGAGACTCTTGAACCTTCATTGTACATTGATGGAAAAAGCCACACTAGCAAAAGAAAACTGTGCATAAAGGATGAGACAAGACATTTGGAACAAATAAGACAGAGCCTGGAATCAGTTTTATATTTTAGAAGGAAAGTCTGCAGAGAGCCAGATAAAGTAATTCTTATCTATTAAACCTTTTAGGTAATAGTACTATGCAGTTCTACATATATGTTCAATTTGATCAGTAAAAGAAGCAAAAGTTGGGGGGGGGTCTCTAGTGAAATCCACAGAAGAAAGAGAAGACACACTTCAAGATTATGCAAAGGATGGTTGTTTGTTGGTAAAAAAATCTTTCAGTTTTTATATGGTTCCCTTCCCTTTAGATAAAATACATCTATATGCCTTGGAATATTGTCTGTATTTTTATACCATCTGCTTACAAAATATTTAAAAGCTTTTGGCCTTTATTAACATGTTTTCATTTGTTCAATAAATGGATCAAGAGTTCTTGGTTCAGAAATTTCTGGATTTTGATAAGGTGGAGGATATAGGCAATGTACAAATGAAGTCATGATTTTAAGCAATGTGTTGTTACATATTTACATGTTGACCTTCTATGATTTTATATAGCCCTCTGAAGAAGGCCATAAGAATGCAATAGGACAAAAATGTTGGACTTTTCTACCAATAAACAGCTGTCTTTTGAGCATTTTGAGATGTTCATGTTTCAGTTGATCAATAGGCAGGGCAATCCCATCCTTGATTTTAGAGAACCCTGATTTTGGACTTTCTGAAATATCCAACAGCCTACTAGGCTTGTGCTAGCAGGACAGAAATAAGGAAGGAACAATATTTTTGCTTTTCCTTCCTTCCCTGGCCATGGGTGATGGTCGTGGTTATTTTTCCCAATCAGAGAGCTCCAGAGATTTCCAGCCAGTACATAACAGCTCTCCAAAAACCAGAACAGCAATGGACCCTTTGCTGTCTTTTCATCTGAAGCTTGAAAATTACCACTATACATATATAGAACATTTCCAGAGTCAAATAAGGGAGAGGGGGGATCTGCTCTAAACATTGAGATCAAGTTGTGTTTTGAAGTCCTATGGACTTTTAAATCCCTATTACTGCAATATATATCACTGAATTAATAGGAATCTGTTTCAAATGAATGTGCTAATGTATTTTTCCTGGCATTAGACAGTTTTCAGTGCTAGCACATGGGACTAAGTGAACTGTGGATTAAACCTTCTACATGATTAGAGATTTGTCTTCTCTATTGTACCAAAAACAATCTCATCGCCTTTTTCTTAATGTTGTAAATGGTGATGCCTCTTCTGCATGTTACACAGCTGCTTACCTTTTGACTTAAAAGATGCAATTTTTTCCAGTAGCTGACAGATTGCAAAGGAATGGAACCACTGAAACCAGGAAGAGTTTAATGACATTTTTCAGTATATCATTTTGAAAGGACAAAAAACAAACATTTGATTCCTTTTTTCAATCAAAACTGCATAAAAATGCAAGTTATCAAGATTCTTATTTTAAAGTTCCATAGCAGTCTAATACTTCCCTAAATTTAAGTTGGTGATACAGGCATAAATTAATTACATACAGACATTTTATTGGAGTATATCCATAAAGGGGAGAAATCTTTGTATAGTTGTGAAAAGCACTGTGTCCTAAATGAGTTGGTTCTTCTGCTGCCACCACTTCTCTACTATAACAGAAAATATTCTGAAGAGTTGGCAGCATTAAGACTCATACCACATCATGTCCAGTTTGTAACTTAGAAACTCTCTGGAAGAATAAACAGGCTTTCAGGAATTATTTTGGTATCAGTTTCATGTAAGGTGCTTGTTTTTTAATTTAGAGAAGTACAGAAGTTGTATATACTTGGGAGATATCAGACTTTGGATATGATTTTCTTAGTTCTTTAAGGCTGCACTTCCATGCAGTCCCTTGTTTGGGATTGAGCCTCATTGACTTTTAAGGCTTACTTCAGATCAGGAATGCATAGGACTGTCCTATAAGTTGTTTACAGTTGGCCCTTGGTATTCACTGGTGTTTGGTTCCAGGAACTCCTATCCCCAAATCCATGGATTCAGGAACTCCTATCCCAAAATCCATGGAACTCCTATCTCCTATTGGTTCCAGGAACTCCTATCCCAAAATCCATGGATGCTCCAATTCCATTAAATACAATGGCATAACAAAATTGTGTACTTTCTATAAAATGACACAATCAAAATTTGCTATTTGGTTTTTTTTTTCTTTTTGGAATATTTTCAAGCCATGGATGGTTGAATCCATGGATTAAAAAAAAAACAGTGGCTATGAAGGGCCAACCATACATATGCTTTAGAGTTAGTGAATGCATTTCAGTAGATTTTAGCCATCGGTGTTTATTGTCTTCTTAGTTGTCCTGTCTCATTAAATAGCTCTCCTTACAAGAATAATGAAGTAGAGCAGAACAAATTGCTGGCTAGGGCTGCTCCAGCTTTTTTGAAAGGCAAAGGGTAAGTTTAAAAGGTGCATCAACAGCTTGCACTAACCCAACTAAAGCAGTTGCCTTCTCCTTTCAATATGCTGTTCATTCTACAAAATGTTACTGAACAAAGAATTTTAATTTCCCCATCATTTATCGGCTGGATTAATTACAAATAAAGATGTAAAATACAGTAATATTTCATTGTTTGCCTTAGTATAAGATCTTAAAATAAAGGTAGTTCTACATTTGATTTAGAATTGTGTATGCATAATAAAAAAATTGTATTTCATTTCTAAGGGCTATGCTATATGTGTATGCAGATAAATAGTGTGATACACAGTTCCTAGAATTGCATCTGTTTTGGAGGGAATTTTTATTTTTAATTGTCCTTTCATATCAAATCCATCCCCCAGCCATAGACATCTAGTATATCAGTGAGAGCATTCCAACCCATATTTCTTCATGATTTCCTAAGTTACTATGTACAAAGGGGCTATTATATAAGGGCTAGCATTCTGTCATAAAGTGTTCTGCATGCAGTTTGGAATTATTCATTCTTAGGAACTGTGTAACATGTTTTGTTGAATATATAGACTGTTTCTAAAAAAATTCAACCAAAGTCAATTGAATTTGCTTCTAAATAAATTTGCTTAGGATTTCAGTTAAAATTAGTAGCTTCTCAGAGCAGTTGTCTTTTACATTATGCTTCATTGTAGCACTAATCCAAGACCAGTTCTTGCATGGTCCTTGAGCATTTCTGCTTCTTAGTAGACACTTTGTATACTTTAGCAAGTTAATATTCTTGTTTTATAAGCCCTCTTTCTCAGTAACTCTGCCTTCTTCTTTGATTGGTTGGAATTGATAACAATTTCAGCACTTGTTTTTTTGAAGAACATTTGACTGATCATTTTATAAATTCCCATTTCACACTCTTACTTGCTCCTGCTTTCTCTGTTTATTTCTCTTTGTCTGTCTGGATTATACCCCTTTTCCCCCAACCCTATTTCAGGTTACAGTATAGCCTCGATGTTGCAGACAGGCTGGCTGATGAACATGTTCTCATTGGGTTGTATGTCAACATGCTCCAGAACAACCCCTCACGGTTAGTGCAGGCTGGGCACCTTGGTGGGGGACAATAGAGGAAGGACATTCACCTGGTGAATCTAAATCACAGGAGAATGCAATTTGTAAAGGATGGAGCAGAAATTAATTTGACTAGATTTCTTGTTATTCCATTTGATTTCAGCAGCAGTGTTTGCAAATAATGCTGCCTTGGTTAGAATTATTATTATGCACACTGATTTCTGTCTCCCTATAAAAGGCAGTAATTAAAGTATTTACAGATCTTATACACACTCTGATGAGTGGCTCATGAGTATAGCTAGGAAAATCCATCCTGAAATTTTGAGGTGGAGTGTTCCCATCAGGTTACACTACAAGCTGCCTTGGTTCTGACTACACATCCAAGTTATTGATCAATTGGGGGACAAATCACACCATATTTTCTACCTAGTATCCAGTTACCTTCCTTGTGAAATCAGTCTGAAAATTCTCACATCCTATTACCATGAACCTATGATTTCACCACATATGTACTTAATGAGAAGGCACAAATGCCCACTTTGCTCCTCAGTATATGTACATTGTATGCTAATTATCTACACAATATCCTGCACTCTTTTTTACATGGCAATGATTTCTGAGCAGACCATTGAAAGTCTTATTGAGCAAGCAACATTTAATACAAAGACAGAGTACAGGTATAATTAATTCATTTTTAGACTGTACTATTGGCAGTTGTTGTTACTAATCATTGTTTAAGTTGTACTTTTAATGTGCTGTTTGCTTTGTGGTTGTTATGTTGTTAATTGTCTTGTGAAAGAAAGATATTACATGTCCAAAATAATTAATATGTCATAACTGCATAAAGATATGAAGCCAGATCTCTCAGATCTGCAAGCCACTCAGAACACCCTGATTTTCTGTTAGAAGGAAAGCTATAAGGTGGAATGCACAGGAATCAATTGAAATTATTTTGAAGTGTGAGAAGCCAAAAATTCATTGGTTGAAATTACTTTATTTCTCCGTTCTACTGGCTGTGCACTAACATACTTAAGATGGTGCTCCAAAGCAATTCATAAAAGATTGGTTAAAAGCATGTTGTGGTCTATCCTGCCATGGCATGAAGGCTGGACATCATAATTATGGAGGGACACTTGTGCCAGTGGTTGGACATTTTCATTGCTTGGACAAGTAGCAATGATGGCCTTCCAGCACAACCAAGATCTTCCCGCACAAGCAGCAGCAGTGGCAAGAATGAACAACAGCGGTGGCAGGTGGAAAGAGAAAAGAGGGAAGCCACCATGCACATGTTACCTGGCAGAAGCTGGTTCATTCCACACCTGCCTACCATTTCAGTGCCAGGCTTTGAGGGGTTCTTCAAGCCACAAGAGGTGTGATGAGTGAAATCATCTACATATTTAAAAGACCAAGGTGATTTCCTATGCTACCTTTCCTATACATAGTCTTTTCTTCAAGACCCCCTCAAACCTTGGCATTGAATTGGTAGGCCATTCTGGATAGTGGTGACCTCTGTTGTGGAACACATGCCACATAATCCTTAAACTATAGTTTTTTGTGGTTTTTTCAGGCTGTGTGGCCATGTTCTAGAAGAGTTTCTTTCTGACATTTCACCAGCATCTGTGGCTGGTAGCTTCAGAGAATACTGGAATAGAAGAGAATGGGTCTATATACACTGTGACACCCTGGGTAGGGAGGAGTGATTCCCAGGTGAACTGTGTGTTGTTCTGTGTTGAATAGGTATTGTTCTGTTGTTAATGGCATGGCTCCAGGGTGGGAGGAAGTGCACTCAAGGTTATTGTCTGCTGATCCCATGTAAAAATGGGAAGCTCTCTAAGCCCAGTGATAGCAAACTTCTACATGGAACACTTTGAAAAACAAGCTCTGGAAACAGCACCAAAAAAGCCCACAACTTGGTTCCTATACGTGGATGACACTTTCACCATT
>CM034706.1:56233862-56252027 GCA_020142125.1 Phrynosoma platyrhinos | reverse complement strand
TCCCTCGGCCCTTAAAGGGGAAAGGTTGCCTACCTCTGCCTTAAACTGACAGAGCATTATAGTTCAGCAAAACACCGTAAGATCTCAAGTGAAGTATCTAAAGTACAGGACCAGAACTGAAGTGGAATTGCATTGGATTCTGTAAAACAGATTTAGCCTAGGATGTTTAATTAGAAGGGACAATTGCTTCCATGTTTAACAAACATGCCTAGAAAGTTTCCAGATTTACCACACACAGTAAATTTTCATTGGTTAGGTATTTAAATGGTGGTTGATAGCCTATTTTCTAGATATAGCAGCCCTTTTTGTCCATCATACTCTGTGTACTCTGTTGGTATTTCCTAGTAACTATATTTTTTGCCTGCTCATGCTTTGTAATATTAATAAAATCTAGGTAGCTCTAAAACAGAAAATTTTCAGAATTTTTGAAACCTCGGGGGGAGGATATTTTCAATTTTTTTCCCCCTTTCAGGGCTTTTTCTAGGAGAGTCATTACATTTTAAAAGCCTATTTATTTGACTTTTTGTTGTATTGGGGAGCAACCTATCCTTTAGCAGAAGGAAGTTCTAGATGGTGGGAGCAGCCAGTAAGAAGTCTTTCTCTCATGTCCTCACCAAATGAGCCTTTGATGGTGGCAGGACCGAGAGAAAGTGATGATCAGACCAAGAGAAAGCTTTCTCATGTAGATCTTAGGATTCTTGCAGGAAGACTATTTGTTTTTGTTGGATAACTTTAAGTCATTTCCAATTCGTGGTGATCCTAAGGTGAACCTATCATGGGAGATTTCTTGGCAAGATGTGTTCAGAGGAGGTTTGCCATTGCCCTCCCCTGAGGCTGAAAGCATATGACTTGCCCAAGGTCACCCAGTGGATTTTATGGCTGAACAGGGGATCAGTCTCTGATCTCCAGAGTCATAGTCCAACACTCAAACCACTCTTATAAATGTCTTACATAATTTTATTAAATATTTTAGAGGAACATATGAGCACCTTGCCAGTGCCTTACAGTTTGGTCATTATTATAAAAGAAAATGTTGCATAATTATTTCCTTTCATTTTTCAGGCCCTTGGCAAAAAGCTTGGGAGGGAGGTTTTTTTCCCCTTGAGGGTTTTTTCCCCCCCTTAAGCCTTCAAATCGCTAGATAGATTTTTTTTTTAAATTTATCCTGGTAAGTTTGCACTGATGCTGTTAAACTTGAGTCCCCATGCCTGGCAGACAGAAAAAAATCTATGCCCTTCTGAAGGCTGGAGGAGTAAATGAACAAAAACCCTCCATCATTGTTCAATAACTGAAGCAAACATCTGATTACTGACATTTCATGTTTAGGCTCTGAACACCATTGATTATAATGAGTGTTAGGTATTTGTCCAGGCTAGCCTCTGGACTTCCAACAGATAAAATTAGCTACCAACTAGCTTTGTAATGTGTAACACCTTATGCAAGTGAATGATGAAAGGCATGGTTTCAAATATGCAGAGCTCAATCAGCATAAAAGGATTGATTGTCCCTAAGCATTTTGCAGCTTTTACAGATTTGCATCACTTCTGAAAATGACCCTAGATCATGGGTGCTTAGATCCTAAGTCCCTCAGTGTTGTCAGTGATTATGCATTTAATTGATAGATGCATTCTGGCCAGGAGCTCTGGTACATTACGCCAAGTTCCAGATACTGATAATGCTCTGCTACACTACTCACATTCCAGAGGTGGAAACAAAGCCACTGTTCATTGTATCGATTGATAATAACACCAGAATTGATTTACAAAAAGGGAAATTAAGATGACAATTTAAAGTAAGTTTTCATTATCGTAAAAGCACAAGATAACACCTAGCGATGTTTTGGAAAATCCTTCCTCAGATAGTTTCAAGTAAAGACTGAATGGCAGCCACAGCTTCATCCAAAGTAGGCACTACTGCTGCTCAGTACAACATTAAATGATCTCATCTCCCAATATTGGTGGTTCCTGCATAAAAGCAAAATTTGTTGGTAGTCCTAGAGCAGGATTGGACAAAACATAGCTCATGAGATGCTGAACAGGAACTGCTATTTGCCTTATCCAACGTTGCTTGCGGTAAATAATGTTGAGAGCTGCAGTCCAATCATATCCAGAGGACCACACTTTGCCAACTGCTGTGTTAAGAGAAATACTATCAAGAAAATGGTGGCCAAGCAATGTAAAGCAATATATATATATATATATATATATATATATATATATATTAGATATATTAGATATTAACAGAACACTACTATAAGATTCTGAACACTATATACTGTGTAGCTTCATCTGGCCTGGAAACGAAACAAAAAAAATGGGTAAATTTGAATTTGCAGCTGAATAGGAAAATTAAAAATGGCCTGGGTTGCTTTGTACTGTTTGATGACGTGCAGAAATCAACAGCTGAAGGTTTTCATAGAATGGAGATAATATCACTTGCTAATCTTAGTGTTGCAAGCTGCTATTAAAAGACAGAGCTACAGTGGCCAATCGAGGTGGGTTTTGGAAAAAAATAGCACAATTCCCAGGGTGGGCAACACTGTGATGAGGCTATACCTGGGACATAAATGATTTAAAACAATCAAGACAACTGAATAACCTAGATTGAAGCACTGGCAGTCCAGTATGTTACATTTTTTTTCTCTTACAAATTTCAGGAAAACATTGTTTTTATCCACTTGTGCTTATTTTTAGCATTTGGGGATGGGGAGTAATTTTCCTTCAAATCAGTGTGGCTTGTTTTACTGGAGTGTGGGTGTGTGTTTCCTTTCCCAGTTGATTGTGATATGACTAATTTGCTTGAATCATCTGAGTTGACTTTGGGTAAATTAAGAGCCTCCAGGAGTATCTAATGATGTTATCAGCTGAGAAATAATTTGCATTCTATCCCTACTTTTTATGCGTATTATAATGCAGTTATAATGTCAGAGAGTGTCTGTACAACTTCCAGCCACATCAGTTCTTAACACAAGTTCAGTTGATATGACAGCAAGCAAGGGATGGATTTTTTACTTCTGGTAGTGCTGAACAGAGATGATATACAGTGTTGTTCTGATTTTCTATTCAAAATTGTGGCTTTTTAGCTGGAACAATCATACAAGATGTTCCTGTTCCTCCAAAAACTATAAGATGCACAGGTTTGTGTTACCAGTTGATTAATTAGTATAAAACCATTGAAAAGCAATTTAGCAGCAATCAGGCTTAAAACTATTCTTTATCATTTATTTTTGGCTGTTGTTTGTTTGCTTGTTTGCAATGGAAAGCAGATTTCCTCTTTCTAGCCACATTACCCATTATGGACCCTTTCCAGCAATATTTCCTATTACAACCCTGCCCCTTCTCTGGGGGGAGGTTTACATGTGGAGGCTTCTAGGGGTTTAATGGTAGCCATTGGGGAAATAGAGGAGACATATAAGGGTTGGTCCTGCCAGACATGGGGGTGAAAGAGGAATGATGCTGATTTAGGGCCATTGCAGACTGGCAGAAATCATGCAGCTTGAGTCCACTTTAACTGCCCTGGCTCAGTGATAGGGAATCATGGGAACTGTAGTTTATTGTAGCACCAGAGCTCTCTGATAGAGAAGGCTCAATGTCTCAGAAAAACTACAGTTCCCATGATTCTCTAGCACTGAGCCAGGGCAGTTAAAGTGGACTCAAGCTGTATTATTTCTGGCACTCTGTAAAGGCCCCTAGTCTTCACCCAAATAGTCCATGAGCACTCTTCACTTTCTCCCATATAAGTGAGTAGCTGCCAGTTATGGAGATGGTAGAGAATGTAAAATACTGGACTTGGACATATTCCTTTATGGGACACGCATACATACACTCAAGCATTACATTTTATGTTCTATGCAACACTTTTCCTATCTGCAAAACACAGCTTAATTCAAGGCACCAACTTCCCTACCTGGAACAGCTTAGTTCTATACAAGGTTTTTGTAAAGTTTTAACACCATCAAACATAAGAAGAAATATGTAGGACAGAGATAAGAGCAGAAGAAATATGCAGGACATACCTTCAGGTGGCATTCTCATCCCTGACATAATGAATCACTATGTATCTGTGTGCACAAAGTAGGATACAGAAACAGCAGGGCTCCTACAGCATATGGGACCCTTCCTCTGCCTCACTAAAAATATGTATGCTAGTGCAAAATTTAAAACAAACTGGTTTTGATTTGAATTTTGTTTCTAACAGTTTATCCTGAAAGATTTTTTGTTTTTAACTGTCAGGTAATTTTGTTTGATATATACACACACATACATACATACACACATACCATTTTACACGAGGTATTTGGGTGGGGGGGGTGTTGGGTCTGGTGGAAACAGAGCAAAGGATAGTCAGTATCGAAAGAATCCCTGCTACACAGAATTTCTAATCTTGTTTTACCTACTATTTAGGAAAATAAATGTCTTGTGATGCAAAAATGTCTTGTGATGCAGAAGAAGTTGACATCAGCAGAATTTCTCCCCATTCAGAAAGAAATGTTATCTATCAGTTACCTTGAAGTATTCAAAATACTGTGAAAAAGTTTTAGGCACTGGTACATTACCAAAAATGTAGCAATTAATGTTCATAATTTATAAGCTCTATGTGTCTTGAATTAGAGATGTTCATAATAAAGAGTCACCTCTAAATAGGCACGCATGGGGATTGCACAGTTAGTGGCTAATTCGTGTGTGCACGTTTTCATTTGTTCAGTTAGTAGCTTAATTAACTGATGTTATGAAACACAATGATTTACTCAGAAGTAAGTCCCACTGTATTCAGTGATGGTTATTCCCAGGTCAATGTGCATAGAATTGCTACCCTAGGCTGCAATACTGTTTTATGTACTTACCTGAATAAGGGTGGTGAGCTGAATGGCAATGCAGATAGACATGTACAGGTTTGGGTTACCAATTGATTAATTGGTATAAAACCATTGAGAAGCAATTTAGCAGTCAATATACATCAACATATAAATAGTTGTACAGATCAGCTAACCCAATAATTTTAATTAATTATTCCTCAATTTACCCAAGAGTAATTTAGCCTGTAATCCTGTAAATATTTGCCTGAGAGTAAGTTCCACTGAACTCAGTAAGTTTGACTTCCTAGTAAATATACATAGAATTGAGTATATGGGCTTACAGGGATTTGTATTAATTTATTACTGAAACTTCATTATAGGCACCACAGTTCCTTCTCTTGAAGTCAGTATAAGATAACTGAAAAACTAGTGAAGTTTAGAAAATAATGAGAAGTGGATTTTTAAACAGAAACAGTGGCAAAGTGGTCTGTGTTAGCAATATAGGAAAAGCTCAGCTGGATTAGATCCAGGTCTATCATGTTTCCTCTGCTAGCCAGTCAGCTACTTTTGGAAATTCCTAAATGAGGGCATGAAGGCAACACCATTTCCTCAGCAACTGGGAATCTAGTTGATCCAAACTCTGGGCTAGTTCCCACTATGACATATACCAATCTGCTGATCGATTTTTATGTGCCTCGTTCACGCTGGAAACTGTTTCAGACCTGACTGTGTTCAGTCTGAGTCACATTGAAGCAAGGCAAATGTAAAAGAAAAATCACTCTTTTCGAAGACAGATCTTTTGATGGTTCTTTTGAAAAGGATAGATTTGGAAGCATGTTCAATAAGTGTGAATGACAGATCTGATTTGCATTGCATTGGAGGGGAGGGACAAAAGGCAGAATATTGGGGCTGAGAGAATGAGAGGACTCAAACCTGGGACTCCAGAGCCCAACCTTTCAAAATTACAGCTCTTGAAGCCAAGAAACCAAAAATACACCACCTTCCCAAAGCCTTCTGAACTCCCCGGCATCATAGAAGATGTCCAGATTGGCAGTCCCACCAAAGTCCAGCTCCCCAAAGTTGAGAGTGGTGAGCTGGTCTCCCTTAGCCTTGCAAGCTCTCACCAGGCAGAACAGGGCCCCATTTTGGGGGCTCCCAAACCTGGCTTTGGGGCCGCTGTGGTCATTGAGGACATAGACAACCTAGAGAGAGTGAGACAGGCACGGGACCTCTCCAAGCCCAGCGACCACCTCAAAGGAGTCAGGGCCGCTCAGCTTTGCCCGCTCCTCTGGAGGTCTCTCTGGTGCCTGAAGCCAGGAGGGTGGGAAGTGGAGGTCTCCATAAAGGGGCCAGAAGGGACCACCAGGTGCCCCTTTCCTTGCCCTACAAGTCACTCAGGAGTCAAGAGAATATATAAAGCTGGGGCTCAAAGGCAACTTGGGGCTCATTCCCACTAGTGGGAACAACATGGAATAAGAAAATAATTTACTTCCATAGTGGGAACTACACATCAGCCTGAATTGATTCTGCAACCTGGTGTCAATGCAGATCACAAACTAGTTAAATGCAAGCTGACATGATTTATAGCAGAGCTTGGAAAAGTTAGTTCTGCAGACTACAACTCCTGGAATCTCTGCACTTATAACATTTCCAAACTGTGGTTTATAGCCATGGGTAAACTTATAAACTCGATGAAATTGTCCAACTTAAGTTGCCCATCTGTGGCTATTGCCCCTTCTTCCAGCAATAAAGTTCCATCACATAAAGCTCCTCCAGATAGGATAAATAAGTTGGGATGATCGTGGTAGTTGTTTCTGTAGTTCTCACAGTTTTTAATGGTTTTTTTTAAACATAGCCAAATGATTTTTTTCTGTTGTGCTAGACTATTTTCTGGCACTTCCAAGAACTAGCTGCAGCATTCCACCCTCTTGTATGTTTGTGTGTTTTTAAAATTCTAAGTCACATCAGTATAATATGTTCCCTTGTCATCTGCTCCTTTTTTTAAAAAAAAGTTACAGTGCATCAATGAAATGGCAGTTTTGCATTATAATTGAAAAAAATTAAAATATTTTAGAGAGGTTTTTTCCCTTCAAGCTATAGGACTACCACAGCAAACCATGCCCCAGTTGAAAAAACAAACAAACATGAAGAGCCTTGGTGCAGATCTTAAGAAATCACTACAAACAGCCCCCAGAAAGAGTGCAACAAGTAGATGCAGAAGTGACAATAACCAGCTAAATCCAAGGAACTAAATCCCAAGAACTCACACTTCTTTGGACCAATCTAGAAGAGCCCTTAATTGGGCACTGTATGAAGAAGTACTTTGTTCTGTGTTATCCTGAATCTATCACTAAACAATTTCATTGGATGATCCTGAATTCAAGAGTTAACAAGAGAGAACAATTTCTCTCTGTCCATTTTCTCCACACCATTCATAACTTTAATAACCTTTCTCATGCCCTCCCCTTGCCTGCTCATCTTTTTTCTATATAGGTTAAGGAACATTGTCCTCTTAACCTATATATTAATGGTTCTTCCATTTTTCCTTGCCCCTCCCACAACAGTTTGCTTGACAGTCCAAACCGTCTAGATGAAGAGCACAGACTGATTGCCAGGTATGCGGCGAGACTCGCAGCAGAGACTACTTCATCAGTAAGTGGTTTAAATTAAGGGGAGGTGGTTTTGCTTTGCTTTGCTTTTTTTAACTCACTACAATGAAAAGGTGTACCCCAGCCAAGAAAACTAATTCTGCTAGTTGCTGTCTGCCACATATTATACTAAAAGTGTGTGTAAGTGCCTTCAAGCCACCTGTCAATTTATGGTGACCCTATGAATTTCTTGGGATTTTTATAGGCAAGGAATACGCAGAGGTGATTTTGCCAGTCCCTTCCTCTGAAAGAGAGTCTAAAGCACCTGTTATTCATTTGCAGTTTCACATCCAAGTACTAACCAGGACTGACCCTGCTTATCTTTCAAAATTAAACAGGACTAGTGTCTTTAGAGTACTAAAGACAGGCTACCATTTCCCCCTGGAATATGCCAGGTTAAGTCTAATGAACTTTAACAATGCTTACAGATAAACTGTCCCACTCTTTAAATAATTGCACCTCCAAGAAACTGTACTCGGGTGAGGGTTAAACTGGCTTCCTAGTAATAGAGAGTGCTCTGTACACACTATGGAAAATTTCTGCATTGTCTAAAGAACACTGCCTAAGTTCAGTGGCACTTCCTGTTGTGTTCAAGAGCTCAACACAAATACCAGATCATAGCAAATGTTTGCAGTAGTTCTTAATTATTTCCCTAGAGCATTTTCTCCTTTAATTTTTGGGAGTGAGCTAATAGGCAGCAAGCACTTCTTTGACTTTACTGGGTGAGTTAAGCATGTGCCCATCTCTTCAACTAAAACCAGGCTGAATTTCTCTATCAGCTGTGTAGCTACATAAAAGGTAAGGTAAAGGTATTCCCCATTGACAAGGTTGTCATTAATTTCTAACTCTAGGTTACACATTTGTAACTATCTTAGTGAATTCCAGCCCAAGCTTTTAACCTTTTGTTGGATTGTATCTTTTCTTTTTGTATATCATATAATCTATGCAGTGAATACTACATGAGTTTACAACTAAATCTTCTAATTGCCCAAAGTTTCTGCTTATCTGAATTTATTCTTTCCCATGTAACCCTAAATCAGCACATCCATTTAGCCAAATAGCTTTTTAGTTCAGTTACAATGTAATCCTAAATGTCATTGCTTAAACTTTAGTCCCATTGTGTTTAGTGGATGCAGTCCTGTATACCTATTTGAGAATAAACCCAGTTGATCTCTGTTGAACTTAATTCTGAATAGTCATGAGTAAGACTGAGGGCCTTTGCAGACTGCTAGAAATAGTGCAAATTGAGTCCACTTTAACTGCCCTGGCTCAGTGCTAGGGAATCATGGGAACTGTATTTTTCCCAGAGACATTGAGCCTTCTCTGTCAGAGAGCTCTGGTGCCACAATAAACTACAGTTCCCATGATTCCCTAGCACTGAGTCAGGGCAGTTAAAGTGGACTCAATTTGCACTATTTCTGGGAGTCTGCAAAGGCCCTGACTTAATGGTGATCCTAAGGTGAACCTATCATGAGATTTTCTTAACAAGATTTGTTCAGAGGGGCCTTTGTCTTAGGCTGAGAGAATATAACTTGCTGAAGGCCACCTAGTGAGTTTCCATAGGTGAATGGGCATTCAAACTCTGGTCTCTAGGGTCATAGTCCAGTGCCCAAACCACTACACCATACTGGCTGTCTGACAAATGGATGCTACTGTTGCTTTCATAAAACATAGTTATAATATTAGTATATCATGACCCTGTATCTGGCAACTTTTAATTAAAGAAAAGGAATTTTTTAAAGATTTTCTAATGTTAATGTTACTCTGGTGTAATATTAATTTGAACTTTCTGTCAGAAGAGAAAGAAATAGGAATTTATGCATACCTTGACTCAAGTATTACAAATACCAAAAGCTTGAATGTGAGTCTTTCAGTTAATTATATTGAAGACAGTGAATGTGATGATCTATTGCATTAGCTGTGGCTTTCATTTGTGTACCAGAACAATGATTATTATTGTGTAAAAATCTGAAAGTAGAAGAATGATGGGCTAAGAATATACATCGAACAAAAGACAGTGAAGCAGAAACATAATAAAAATGTGGAGAAGGCATATTGTAACACAAATGTAGTTTTCTTTTTCTTCCCCTTAGAATAGTTTAAACAAAAAAGGGTAAATAACTTAAATGTAAAATAGTTCTGTATAAAACACTATAAAGTTAATTTTTACTTTGAGAACTGACTTTGGCCTGCCTTTGTCAGTGCGTTGTTTTAAATATGGAGCTTGTAAGGCAAAGCTGTCTTTATGCAATTGTAGTGCCTCTTAAACTTGATCTACTAAACACAAGAAGGGGGAAGAAAATGAGACAAGTCACAAATATTTGAGGGCCATCATGCTAAAATAAATTTCATTGCAAATGTGGCACAATTTGTTTTGGTGTGAATCAGACCTAAGAAGCCATTATTACCTTCAAGTGGTTTGATTCAAATAGCTAAGGCTGGGTGTGCCATGACTTTTCAGTAAACTTGGGCTTGATTTTAGGGATGGAAACCCACTATTTTCAATTGATTAGCATGAACTTGGTATCTCTAGGTACAGTTCCACATATGTTCATCTTTTACACCTAACTTGCAAAATGATTTGCCCCATGTATCGTGGAACAGAATGCACAAGACACGGTGAATGTATGTTCTAGCCCAGGGGTAGGCAACCTTTTTGAGCCAGGGGCCAGGTTGCTGTCCCTCAGACAACTGGGGGGCCGAAGCACAAAATATATAAAAATCCCCAAAATAAAAGAAATAAAAAGAAATAAAAGAAAATGCATGCACACTCTCTCAGCCCCAGAAAAGCCATGGCAAAACCTCTGTGGAGATTTTGCCAAGAAAACCCCAAGAACAAGTAATAACAATAATCAATATCATTATGGAGGGCTGCAGCGGCAGCAGGACCGGCCTGGGGCCGGTCCAAAGGCCTCAGGGGGCCACATCCGGGCCTTAGGTTGCCTACCCCTGTTCTAGCCAGTGTAAAGCCATAATAAATTGAAATAAACACAACCAAATTTAAAGCTCATATGTGAAAATATTCATAGAGCACATCTTTGCTATAAACTGCCATCAGAGACCAAGGAATACTGAACTATTGTTGTCTTGACAGTCCTTAAAATTGGTATAGAGCTACAATTCTTAGTGTTATCTAGCATAATCACAGAATCATAGAGTTGGAAGAGGCCTTATAGATTATTGAATCTGACCCCCTGCTCAATGCAGAAACTCCAGCTAGTGCATCCTCAGCAGGTAGCTGTCCCGCCTCTTTTTTAAAATGTCCAGAGAAAGAGATTCCATCACCTGTTTAGGTAATTGATCCCATTGATACATTGTAATGTTGTCAAGCCAATTCAATTTCCAGTCAGTGTTCAGTTTGTAATGTAGTTATGCTATCTATTGCCAACACTGCATGTTATGAACTGCTTACGTATTATTAATTTAAATATGTGTATTGCACCATCTGGTTTTGCAATAAAACTCAAAAGTGGCTCACAACACTTTGTAGAAATAACTCATTAGAAGAGACTATACTACTTGGTAACGTGGAAAGGAGTGGGGAAAAGATGAAGCCTGCATTTCAGGTGGATAGACTTAATCAAGGAAGCCACAGTCTTGATTTTGCAAGACCTCCATAGGGTTGTTAATAACAGGGTTTCTTGGGAGGTCCTTCATTCATAGAACTTCCATAAATGAAAACCAACTTGACAGCAATTAACAATACTTAACAACAGCAATACAATAAAAATAACAGCAAATTGCAAAAACAGACAAGAAAACAAGAAACAGTGTTCATTAAGGTGATAAATTACAAAGGTTGTCACTGAAACAGTGGCAGCTGGTGGTTTCCATGTACATTTTGTATTTTTTAAATAAACAGAATATATACTGGTTAATAATAGTTTATATAATAGTTTGTTTATAATAGCTTATACCTAAAAAAGTAATAGCAGTATTCCTGGTGCAATTAGAAAATTCTCAGGAACAAAAATTAAAAATACAGTCAGAAATTGCCTGAGCAGTCTTCTTCTGAGGCAGCCTCTGCTGTTGCTAAAACTGGGCTTTTGAAATTATTTATCTCAAGCTTCTTCTTTTTTGGCCAGATACTAATGTTGTGTCAAAATGCCAACTCTCCATGCTAGAACAGGGATCCTAGGAAAATCCACCGCGGGTAGCTTCCAATATGAAATCCTGAGGCTTACAAAAGTCCATCTCAAAGTAGAAGCAACCTCTACAGAAGTCCTTGATTCTTCTGTGCCATGGATTAAAATGCATTAAGGGAGAAGAATTGCCAGTTTCTCTGACTGTAAAACATTTTGCATCACAAGGAGAGGGATCTCTCCTGGACAGTCAGTGCCCAGATCAGCCAAGGATCATAAGAGGCTATGGAAACTGAAGACTGAGTGTACAGGCTGCTCTGCCAACATATGTGATTACTAGCTACTGAAAAGCAACCCCTGATACTATGAGATTGGATAACTTTTGCAGCACTGTAGGCGCAAAGAATAAAGATCTTTCTTTCCAAATGTTGCAAATGAGGAAGAAGAGTATTTCTCTAGGCCTTGGATTCATTCAGGGAAGTGATTGCAAGGATACATATATTTCTGTAATCCATGAAGAGCTTGAGAGAGACTGTTCATATCTAATATAAATTAATTTATACAGTTAATGAAGAACATTATTTTCCACCCCTTACTGTGTGCAGGAGAGTTGTTAGAGAAAATTATCACATTCCTCATAATGCAAAACCTATGTCTGAATTCTATTACACAACAGCTTTTTGAAAGAGAGAAACTACAACTGTAGACAGCTTTATGTCAGGAACAGTTAACCACTGTCCCATGTGGTGCAAGGCATAACTACATCATTTCATTAAAATATTGGTACATAACCATGCAGATGTCCTACAGGTAGCAGCTTCTTGCCAAATAACTTTATAAACTTAGACTGATTCTGCCCACTCAGGCCACCATTTGGGTTTTCTAAGTAGAAAAGACTATAAAAGACTTTATGTGGCAGCTGGTCTTGTAAGAGGGTCTACTTGAATTTTTAACATTCCTTGTCTTTCATGTCTTACTGTTTAGTCCTGTCTTGTTCTTCACTCCTGCTTCCTAGTTCATTTTCTGGTCTAGATACTTGGTAATTGAGTTTCTAGTTCTTAGTTCCTGGCTCACTTCCATACTGCTGCCTATGATCCAGCCCTGTGATGCTATGCTTAAGTTACACTAAATTCTCTTACACTGACAAAATACCATGGTGCTTTTGTAGCAATATGTTTATAAGCAAAACATTGCCAATGCAAGGGGCAAAAACAGATGGAGACTCTGGAGACTTAACAAGGATGGAGTTTGGAATGCTTTACTGGCTCAAAAACTCATTCTTGACAATGATGTAATTTATACCTGAACTCTTGAGAGTTTGAGAAAATTCTGATTAGTATTGCTAATGTCCCAGTCAATGCCTTGATAGCTCTTTGTGATACAGTGATGAATTAAGACAGTTGGAATGAGTTCTTTCACTTGGTAGTGCTTGCTCAGTTCCCTGGTTTACCTGGAAACAGAGGAGGATAAAATTTATAGAGAAATGGCTAGCACCAGTTGATGGGAAAATGGCATGAATTGAGTACAGGTGAGAGCTCAGGTGAGAACCTACTCTGTGATGTTGTTGTTGGGAGTGAGGAAGCAATGTGTTGTGTCTACTTAAGTGCCATCCAACAGAACTTAATTAATCCACAGGAGAGCTGGTGGAGGTGTACAGAGTATTACAGGTTTTCATGGGAGGCATTTCACATTACTAAGAATCCTTGGATGTGTACATGGTATACCCACAATCTTCTGTCAGCTTGAACCCCCAGTTTAGTCCATTCAATAAAGCCTGAGACTATTCACTGTGTTTAAGGAAAGTTAGCAGTTAAGGAGCATCCTCCTTCCTCAGGTACTCACCTCAGACCTCATGACAGTGATGAGCTCATACTGGGAAAGGAGTAGTGAATGTCTACTGGTGGGTTAACTATCATAACACTTAAGTGGGAATTTGCATCTTGTTCATAGCTTTGCCATATGAGCACAAGCCACTTGAAAACAGTGGTAAAGTGGGGCCCACTATCCCATTGTTTTCCTCATTTCAGCTTGACTACTGATGGTGTCATTACCAGAGCATTTTTCCTGTCATGATGGGGAGATCAACAAGATCCTTTGAGGGAGGTTAGGAATCAGGAGACTCTATTAGTCAGACAAATTATTATGAGGGAGATGGAACTCTATGGTATGACATAGGCTTGTCAAAATAATTTATTTGGGCCATAAATTAGTCTCATAGTGAATTGCTAGTCACACTGAGTGGCTGATTGCATAGTGTCAGAAATACAACGTATTCCAATTTTTCATGGGAGTCCATAATCTGGGGGTAAACCTGAGATGGGTAGGTGATATTCCACTGGGATACATTTCAATGTGGAGGCTGTTCCATGCTGGTCTCAGAAAGAAAGAAGAGGCTGCTGCTGTGGGAGAATGCCCCTGTGGGAAAGATGATATTCTCCTCACAGCATAATACTGGATCAGGACTGTGATGCCATTTCATAGAAAGAGAGTTCACAGTGGCTAGGAAACTGGGCCATTTTGCAATTTCAGTTAAGAGATTTGTGGTCCCAACTTTATGAGATACAAGAAGTGCAACTTTTGTGATCATGTCCTAGAAAGCTCTGTGAGGGTCCTACTCACAGATGGCCTTCACCATTCCCTTCTGAGGCAGAAGCATGATTCCTTCATGATCCCTTTGTACAAGGGCTATCTGAGGTAGCTTCTAGTCACTCAGTGGGGCCAGCAAGATTTTTTAGAAGCCAAATATGTTTACATTGCCTAAGGCAGGGGTAGGCAACCTTTCCCCTTTAAGGGCTGAGGGACTTCAGCTCCCAGAATCCCAGGAGCTATTGGCCAACATGGGACTCTTGGGCAACATGGCTGAGGCTTCTGGGAGCTGAAGTCCCTCAGCCCTTAAAGGGGAAAGGTTGCCTACCCCTGGCCTAAGGTATTCCCTAGGTCAAAGATTTTGGGCAAGATCTTGAATCATGGAGAGATAGCATAAAAGTTCTGCATACAGAACTATGCTGCACCTCTCTTTTCACCCCTTCTTGAGTGACCTCCAGAGGTCTTGGTGAATTATGTCATTGTTCTGTGTCTGATTACAGAGACATAGCCAGATGCTTCTCTGATTCCTCCTGCTCTCCACCAGAGTAAATGACCATAGGGATTCTATAACTAAAAGTTCAATTTACGGAGAACTTTGATCATTGCAGAAGGTTGGTAGAGTATTTCAACTTCTGCAGTAACCCAAAAAGTGACTTGCAATGGTGTAGTTTGGACTTATTCTATCATATGTCACTAGCAGAATGCTGGCCTTTGTATAAATATAATCTGAGCCAGTTGTCTGTATAGTTGAATGTCACATTGTTTAATTAATTTGTTTCATAACAACTGATGGGTTTGAAGAAAAGGGGGGAAGGTGAACCTCTCAAATTAACAGGATAGAATCATAGTAAGAGAGTTGAACTGGACAGGCAGGATGGATTCCCTTACAAATCTGACCAATTGCAGGATCATCCTACCCTGGTCCAGCCAGATGAGCTCTCGCAAAGGTATTACAGACAGTAGCATGCTAGAATGCAAGGCCATGTAGCCATACAACCTGACACGATGGCATCTGTCCAGGCTTGGCCACATGCTGGTACAGCGGAATATTTGACACATGGATTCCTCACTCTCCTTCCACAGAACAACATATGTATATAAATAATGGTTCAATAAAGTTTTGGCCAATGTTCCACCCAGTTAGTAGTGTCCACGTTTTCGTTCTGAATGCAAAAAAATATAACATACAATGACTACATGCTTGGAAAATTACAAGAGGAAAATAGGATGGTTTCTGTAATGTCATTATGATCCCCCAGCTGTCACCAATGATGCTTTGTCTCTCCCATGCATGGTTTCACAGAATCATAACTGGTGAGCAGCATTGTGATTAGTGGGTGGCAGCCAAAATCCCAAGAAATCGGTGTGCATCACATCCAGTGTTCTTTTAGTGTCTCTATCTCTGCTCCATTGCTACAGACATGCTTTTGATATTGCAATTGGAAAAAGATAAGATCTGGAGCAATGTGAATGCCAGCACAGCAGTGGCACTTTTACACTACACAAACATAGTACTTTGAGTCTACTTTAACTGCATTGTATGGAATCCTGGGGTCTGTAATTTGATGAGGCACTAGAGCTCTCTGGCTCAGAATTTTAAACACCACAGCCTAAACTGAAAATCCCAAGATTTCATAGCACCATGGCAGTGAAAATAGAATCATAGTCCTATATTTGTGTGATACAAAAGAATCTTGGGGCCATATGATCATATTTTAATGGGTCAGCTTCTTCATTGTTGAGTTGAATTGTATCTTCTACGAAGGTCAAAGTTTAAAATATAAACCAAAAGGCTTCTAAACAGAGGATTTCTTCTGGGGAATAAAATGTGTCTGCGTATCCCCACTGTTGTTTCATACTAAGTTTCATTTCTTAGCTCTTTTTCTAGGAGTACATCTGTTGAAGCTGCTTCCATTAGTTGTACACAGTGAAAAGGATTGAGGAAAAGTTTGTGTTCCCATGGAAACTGTCTGTGCTTTCTTAGGACATCTGTCTCATGTCCTTAGAACCATTGCTCTGTTGTCACAATAGTTTCCCCAACTGATTCCCTCCTCTTTCAGAACTGCAGTACAAGACTGACATTACATCTGCAGCAAAAGTGTACAAAGAGTAAGCCCTGTTGTTGATTTCTAAAAGGCCAAGGGGTAAATTGCTTCTTATATAGTAGTGTAAGAGAGAATTTAATGTATGTATGCAGAAAGTTCCTGCACAATTGTGCCATAATGTACACAGGTACTAATATTTATATAGCACATTTTGAGTGTACAGAATGTATCCCATACATTATCTCACCACTCCACACAACAATGCTGTAAAGTACACAGCACACAGAAGATGGGGAGTACAAAAGAGAGACTTGTGTAACATATATGGGGCATTCAGCCATTAGTTCTGGTTTGTCTTGACTGGACCATGTGCTGAATGCATATTGGCCTATTATCCCCATCAGAGAAATAACCAAACCCAAGATTTATTCTAAGTGTAGTTCTGTAGATTGTAGAACAGGGGTAAGCAACCTTTCCCCTTTAAGGGCCGAGGGACTTCAGCTCCCAGAAGCCTCAGCCATGTTGGCCAATAGTCCCATGTTGGCCAATAGCTCCTGGGATTCTGGGAGCTGAAGTCCCTCGGCCCTTAAAGGGGAAAGGTTGCCTACCCCTGTTGTAGAAGGAAGAGACAAGCCAGGGTTCAGAGTTCTGTTGTGTCCATATAATAAACAAATTATGGTTCGTTTAGTCTTTTCTCCTTGCAGCAGGAATGATTGGGCACCACACACAGCACATTAACTTTTGCACATAAGCCAGGATTTTCCCAGAACCATAATTTTAATGTGATGCTCAAACCACATCATAGTGAAGTTTCAGTTGAGATTTGAGATCTGAACCTAAAGATCTCTGGCCTTAGTGAGCAACCCTCTCACAACTGTTTTGTTACATTTTTCATATGATAGATGTGTGATTTCAGCAAGGACAAAAGATAGTGTCCTTGTAAACAGTAAGCAGTTGTTTGCGATTTTAATTATATGACTAACCTGTCTTCCAGCAGGCACAACAGCAGTCCCAGCAGAGAGGTGCTTCAGATATCTCATTCTCTATTGATGCAAATAAGCAACAACGGCAGCTTATTGCAGAACTTGAAAATAAGAACAGGTAAGGGTGTTCAAGCTAAGCTATTGTGACCTATATGTAGGCTAAATGAATGTGGGTTGATAATATGCATAGGCAGAGGGTGTCAAGGCAAAGTGGGGAAAATGTTGCTGAAGAAACATCATGAGGAAGCCCTCATGAGGTACAGTATAGTACTTAGAATACACTGGGGCTCCTGTTTATTTCAGTTGTTTCTGATGATATTGTAGAATTTAAAATAGCATAAATTGTAAATTGCTTGAAACAGTCTGAAACCCATTTATTGTGATTATACATAAGTAACTTTTGTTACAAAACTTAGTCCTGTTGAAATTGTGAGAAGTTGTGGACTTTGCAGTTCACAGCAAATTTATAGTTTTAAAGGAAAGTGGCCATTGTATCTTTGCATACTTTGACGCAATGGAAATTAAACAGATCTGCATGCTTTTCCACTTAAGTGATGGCCAGAATTATATATCCAGGTATAATTTTTGACATAATCAGGTAGGGGTGCGTGTGTACGTATTATTTTATATCATATTATATAATATGTGTAGAGCTGCTTCAAGACATTGGGCCCATTCACACTACATAATTATAGCACTATTATTCTACTTTCATAGCCACAGTTCTCTTCAGTGGAATTCTAGGTTTTGTCATTTGGTCAGAGGCACTGAAGTGCTCTGGCTGAAAAGTCTAAATGCCCTTCCCTAGACTGCCAATCCCTAGGATAGAACCATGGAAGTTAAAGTGGAATAATAGTGCTATAATTCTGTAATGGGAAGGGAGAGCCTGAATTCCACAGAATTTGGGAATGTTACTTTCTTTTCTTTTTTCTTTTTTCTGGGGGGGAGTTTTTGGACTTCAGCTTCCAGAATTTTCCATTTAGAATGGCCAAAAAATACAATCCAAAAAGTAGCTTTTTCAAGCTC
>CM034706.1:56213626-56223770 GCA_020142125.1 Phrynosoma platyrhinos | reverse complement strand
AACAGTACTGGATTACAGCCTCTTCCAACTTTCTAGATCTGTGTCATGTGTGCCTTGGAACATGGTGTTCATTAGGAGAATTGCTGCAGTCCCTTGATCATTTTGATTATAATTTTATGCACTATTTCCAGCTCTACAGTATTTTGTGGTGTGGCCACATCACAGATGTATGTAAAGGCATTATGATAGTGATTTTTTTCATTTTCAGCTTCTTTTCTAATTATCTTTTAAGATGGAGTGTGCTTTTTTTCACAGCTGCTCTGCATTATGTTGACATTTTCTCTGAACTATCTGCTATAGCTGCCAGCTCAAATCCCACCACCATATACTGTATATCAGGGGTAGGCAACCTTTCCCCTTTAAGGGCCAAGGGACTTCAGCTCCCAGAATCCCAGGAGCTATTGGCCAACATGGGACTATTGGCCAACATGGCTGAGGCTTCTGGGAGCTGAAGTCCCTCGGCCCTTAAAGGGGAAAGTTTGCCTACCCCTGCTGTATATGAAACTGGGATATTTTTTCCATAGTAGTTTTTTACTTTATACTTGCTTTCACTGAATCACATCTGCCACATAGATGTTCTTTCCACATGTTCAGATGTGTTCTTCTGGAACTCTTTGCTATCCTTACTAATCTCCATATTTATCCACATGCCTATTGTTTTTCCTCACCCTTCTTTACATTTTTCTGCCTGCCTACCAATATTGCATCCCACACAACCTAGGAAAAACCATTGGATTTCTACATGCACTATTAACACTTTATACCTTCAGGAAAATACAATGAACATAATGACTAGGTACTTTTTCTCATTTGAACTTTGGGTCTTTGGGATATTTATCCTCTTTCCCAGTGTTATTCACTTCTTCTCTTTTATGAGTGTGTACTTTCAGCCTTATTAATTAACTAGCAGGCTAATGCCTTTGCTTCCCATCAGGATGATCTTGTTCTTCAGCATGACATTGGTATTTTCTGAATATTTGCACAGCAGAAATGTAATAGGGGATGGCAACATTAGAGTGCTCTCTCTTTTAGGTCACACTTAACCATGTGTACTCTTTTTCCAGACCCAAGGAGCAGGCTCCCCTCGCTCATCCCCCAGCCATACCATCAGTCGGCCAATTCCAATGCCCATTAGGTCTGCATCTGCCTGTTCGACTCCAGCCCATACACCTCAGGACTCTCTGACAGGTGTTGGGGGAGATGTGCAGGAAGCTTTTGCACAAGGTAAGTTGTAAAAACTGTTCTCTTCTTACACGGAAGTTGCATTTCAGACAAGTCAGTAAATAAATCAATACATGTTATTGTAACTAAATGAAGAGGGGGCAAGGAAATTCAGCGGTTCCATAACTCCTTCCATCGCTATACATGTACTATAAAAAACCAAAAGGATTTTTACCCTTTCACTAAGTGATTGTATGCTTGTGTTTAGGACCAGTTGCATCAGTGAGTGGATTCTTGAAGGAATAATTTCAGGGAACATAGCCATGTTAGTCTGTTGCAGTAAAGCATCAGAGTCTTGTAGCATTGTGATAACAGGATCTCTCATTATCTGGGCAACAAGCTGAGGGGTATAGTCTCTCCCCCAGGTAAACAAATGGTTTATGATATAAAGGGCTAGGTTATATTTACTGGATATCAGCATCCCATAGGAGCAACAGAGATCACAAAAGACAATTGCCCACTGAGGATGACTAGTTTGGTTGTGATGTGGAAACTTCATGATGCTTCCAAGATGAGAGGTTATAAAAACATGCTGCCATGAGGCGCAAGAGAGAGACTTGAGAGACTTTGGGACTGATGGAGAGGTAAGTGTGCTCCCTGCCTCACCTTGTTGTAGGCTGGACAAAGCTTGTTGTAGGCTGGACAAAGAGGTCCAGATTCCCAAGAATCAAAAGGCCCAAAACACCATCTGCATTGTGAGTAAAGTAGGAATATTCAGAGTTACATTAGGCCTTATGTTTCTTTCTAAACCCAGCTGAATATAAGACTGTTTTGTAACTTGTAACTACTCCTAGATAATGCCTGAAGGAATGTGCCTTCATGTATAAGATGTCCTTTTGCTAATGCAAGATTGCTTGCTTAGAATAAAAGCTTTCCTTAAAAGACCTCCTTATCCACTTTCTCTTCACATGACTTTGCACCAGTGTGTTTTTAAAGTTGTCATCTCCCATGGAAGGGGGAGGGGAAAGCTTTGTAGAGTCAGAGGCGGGAAAAATGTAGATTAAAGTAAATTATTGGGTGGTGGTGGAGGCTACATAGAAATTGGGGGGGGCTCTCTCACTCAAGAGCAGAAGACAGGGCCAGACCCCACTATAGGCATATTAGAGGCTAACAAGATTCATTTGATGTAAGGTTTCATGGACATCATCCCACCTTAATAGATGCATGGAGTGGTTTGTTGTCTGTGAAAGTTAGTACCAAATAAAATTATTAGGGTGAGATCCTGTATTGTCACATTGTAACTATAACAGACCTCCATTGTTGTAGATATGTCTGACAATGCCACACTGAAAACCCTTTCTTTTCAGCCTGGCAGTGCCCCAACTAAAAGGGTTCCAAGGTGCCACAGATCAGGGCACTGAGAAGTAACATCTGCAACATTCTCCCAGTTGCAAGGCTACATAGAACAGGGAGCTGGTGAAATCCCTCAGGGTCTTGCCATACCTGCTTTTCAGTGGACCCCACAAAGGACTTTATCATACAGGGGAAACCCCGTGCAGAATTGGGGTTTTAAATAGGGGGGGGAAGCGGGTAGATTTTCAGGTGATGTCGCTGTTAAAGTGTGGTTAACTCAAATGGAAAGTAGTCAAAAGCTGCTTCTTTTTACTTTTGGGAAATCCTGAAAGTAAAAAGTAGTGGCTTTTGACTACTTTCCATTCGAGTTAACCACACTTTAACAATTATGTGTGTGAAAATCCACCCGCTTATGCGGGTTTTCCCCACCTTTTAAATCCCGTTTCTGCACAAGATTTCCCCCATGTGATTAAGGTCCCTAAAAGAGCATTGCAGACTTTATTTTCCAGTGCCTTGATCTACAGTACCAACATTTATTTATTTATTTATTTCCCACCTCTCCTCATGGATCAAGGCAGGGGACAACAAGATTAAAATACAGCATCAATTTAAAACATACAACATCAATTTAAAAGAACAAATAAGACAAATACATATTGAAACAATCCATATTTTAAAATCATAATTTAAAATTCATAATTTGAGAATAATCTGAATAGGCCTGTTGAAAGAGACTGATCTTCAATGCCATTTTAATTTCAGAAAGCGTATTCAGCTGTTGAATCTTCTAGTAGGTTGTTCCACAATCTAGGGGCAGCTGGAAAAAAAGTCCTCCGTGTGACAACTGCCAACCTAGTGCTGACTGACTGGAATAACACTCTGGTTGGGGTACTCCCTGGTTTGTTGTTTGTTCTTGTGTGCCTTCAAGTCATTTCTGATTTATGGCAACCCTAAAGTGAACTTACCATGGTGTTTTCTTTGCAAGATTTATTCAGAGGGAGTTTGCCATGGCCTTCTTCTAAGGCTGAGAGAGTGTGACTTGCCCAAGGTCACCCAGTCAGTTCCCATGGCTGAGCAGGGATTTGAACCCAGCTCTCCTAGTTTTAGTCCAGCACTCAAACTACACTGCCTCTCACTGCCTGGCTTATGAGGTAGGTTTTGGGGGTCATATTCAGCCATTAACTTCCACAATTACGAATCCCAAAAGTTACAGAATTGTAGCCTGGCTTATGATCTCACAGCTACTGAACAGAATTCCAGTTGTTTGTTTAGGTTGGAGAAAATTGTTGTGAAAAGTTGTGTTTGAAGCTCTTTGGTCCAAAATGAAAAGCATAAGAGAGAGAGTTGATTTAATCTAATAAGCCAGACTTCGGGCCTTAACAGACTGCCAGGAATAGTGCAACTTGAGGCCACTTTAACTGCCCTGGCTCAGTGCTAGGGAATCATGAGAATTGTATTTATTTTTTTCTGGGACACTGAGCCTTCACTGTCAGAGAGCTCTGGTGCCACAATAAACTACAGTTCCCATGATTCCTTAGCACTGAGCCAGGACAGTTAAAATGGCCTCGAGTTGCACTATTTCTGGCAGTCTGTAAAGGCCCTTTCTCAATTATCTTCAACAGACAGACGTCCTTTATTAATCAAGTATACAGAAAGCTACATTGTCTTCCCTGACCATTGCAATTATACTTCTTCATAATGTACTATTGTGTGTTCATTGTGTGGTGATCATTTTCATGCCAACCATTTGATTATCTAGACCAGGGGTAGGCAACCTAAGGCCCGGGGGCCGGATGTGTCCCCCGAGGCATTTGGACCGGCCCAGGCCGGTCCTGCTGCTGCCACCGCCACCCGCCATGATGATATTGATTATTGTTGTTATTACTTGTTCTTGGGGTTTTCTTGGCAAAATCTCCACAAGGGTTTTGCCATGGCTTTTCTTGGGTTGAGAGATTGTGCATGCATTTTTTTTTAAAAAATATTTAAAAAAAATATTTTTATTTATTTATTTATTTATTTATTTTTGGTGCTTGGGCCCCCCAATTGTCTGAGGGACAGCAACCCGGCCCCCGGCTCAAAAAGGTTGCCTACCCCTGATCTAGACTCTGCTTAATCTGAATCCAGGTTCTTGTGGCAGGGAAGGACAACTTCTGACCCACAGATGTTCCCCATCTGTTCCACAAAGGCTCACCACCTGAGCCTCTCTCCAAAGCCCATCCATTCCAGCTAGCAAAGGGAGGAGATTCCCTTCCCAAAATTTTAGGCACTGGCTGACATCCAAGCTTGGCACTTGGCCAGCACATGTAAGCAGTAGCAAGAAGCACTTCACTCCTGATCCCTCTTCCCTGTATGAAGAAGTGGGAAAAGGAGCAATAAGACTGGCTTCTTGGCTCAATAATCAGCTGGATCCTTTCCACACCGTGATGCCTCCTGACATCATCCAGCCCATGGAGTAAGTCCAACTAACAATCTCATAAATACTGAGCAGGACGCCAGCCAACATCTTGCAACCCGATACAAAACAAGAACAGGAAAAAGATGAGCTGAGATTCCAAGAAACTCAACAAAATTGAGACTTGGAGGTTTTCTCATCCCTTCATATCAAAGCTACATGACTAGACCACTAAAAAAAATTGAATCATATCTTTGTGTTTACTATGTTGCAATTTGATCATGTTCTAGGTTGTTGATATTGCATAAATTAAGAAGAGTTAAAACATGCTCTTTTCTAAAAATATTGAGCACTTTGCTTTTCTTTGCTTTCTCAGGTACAAGAAGAAATTTAAGAAATGACTTGCTGGTAGCAGCAGATTCTATCACCAACACGATGTCTTCTCTGGTGAAAGAACTAAACTCAGGTCTGATTATTTAAAGTATAAGAATGCTGCAATAATTTACCAGACTTTTTAAAAGAGATACAGCCTAGTAAAAGGCATGTAGGTGTTTTCTGTAGCACGTTTTTAATATATAAAAATAGCAGCTTCTCATCCATATGTTAGGATTTTCTGCTGAGAGTCTACTCCAAGCATTTTCCATATCACAACTGCATTATATAATTACAAGGAGAAGGACTTTTTTTTATAGTTGCTCCACCTTTGAAATGCCCTCCCTAAAATAATAAGCCCATGCCTAATTTTTAATTTTTTTCAGTACCAAAGTATGACACATCTCTTTTCTATAGGCATTTATTTACACAGCCTTTCTGCCTGCTTGTGTAATTTTTTTACTGTTTTTATTAAGGCTATTGATTTTTTTATTTAGTTTTGTTTGGTTTAGTTTATTAGCTATAACAGTTGTTGGGTTTTATTGCATTATTTCAGGGCAGTGTTTTATATATATAGTTAGTTATATACAACACTACTCTGAAATTTCTTGTGCTGAAGGTTGGTATAGAAATGTGGTATAAAAATTAATTAATTAACATTGATTAAATCAGGGGTAGGCAACCTTTTTGAGCCGGGGGCTGGTCCTCCGAAGTCCTCCCCTCCGCCGAGCCGGGGGGAGAATGGTGGCACTCACGCTCGTGTGTGACCCCCCCCCCGCTGTGCGCGGCCCCTGCCACCGCCTCCGTATGTCGCGGCCACCATTTTGTTTTCCAAAATGGCGGCCATGACTCGTTTGCACATGCACAGTACTCCTGCGCATGCACAAACGCATCGCAGCCGCACGGCGGCCAAAATGCGTGGCGGTGGCGGCAGGGGTACGCCTGGGCCAGTAAGTGTGGGGACCTGGGCTGGAACCGGCCCGCGGGCCGTAGGTTGCCAGGCCCTGGATTAAATAAATAAATACCCTGTAGTCCTGTTGAAGTCTCTTGCCCCAATCCAACGGAATGCAGAACAAAGCCACAAATGTGTTGCTATGCTCAAAAAATTCCCCTTAGCAGATAAGCTGTGTGAATAGTACAGGCGTGAAACAGATTAAAGCTTTGTACAAACCAATGTATTTTTAGCTATCTCAGATGACAGAGTAAACTCAGCCTATGATAGAAACAGAACAGAAATGTGCTAGAACTTGTGTAACCATAGTACCATCATCACCTTTCCTCCCACAGAAGTTGGAAGTGAGACAGAGAGTAATGTGGATTCTGAGTTTGGTCGGACTCATTTCGACGACCTTGTTCCATCACCAACTTCTGAAAAGGCTTTCCTTGCACAGATCCATGCCCGGAAGCCAGGCTACCTTCACAGTGCAGCTGCCACTGGAACCATTCGCAGCGATATGTGGGTACCTTCCCACACATTCTTGTTCCTTCTTTTTCTTTCTTTCTTTCTTGTTACACATTACATATTCCCTTTTGTCTTTAGTAAGATATCTGACACTAAGGAATAATGTTATGTTCATGTAATATTGAGTTGTTCTCTTACATGAAGAATAAGCTAAGGATAGTAATGTATTGCTATTTAGTACCATTTTAAAAAGTTCAGAAGGCCTTGGTAAGGGGAGGGAGGAAACAAACTTACAGCGATTTTAACATTATTAAAATCCTTTATGATTTCTTACTAAAAATGGGACTGGAATTTGTTTTCAGAAACATGAATTTGGCAAACACCAATCGTAGTTAAAGGAAAAGGAGTATTTCCACACTAGAAATGTCTACATATTTATTCCCTTGTGTTGTGAAAAAGGTGAGATATTTTGTGCTGAAGTTTTTAGGTATGTAGAGAGATCTTGTAGCACCTTTGAGACTAGCTGAAAGAAAGAAGTTGGCAGCATGAGCTTTCATAGACTTAAGTCTACTTCCTCAGATATATTTGTTTTTAGGTTTAACTGTAGGGTCTGGTCAGTAATTTGAAGCACTCATATAAATTTTCAGTTTGTGTTTCTCAAAATTTATTTCACATACCCCTCCCCATGGCAGGTAGGAAGCTGCTTTTAAAACTTTCAGAAGTAGTTTCTGATATGACATGTGCAGGGAGGGAAGGTTTGCTGGTCAAAGTAAAAAAAAAAAATCCCACTGCCAGAGGTGTCGATCATGCATAAAATAGCTTTTGGCATCCTGGCCTCTTGTGTAAAACTCTGCCAGTAGACCTATGCCTGTGCTGAGGCAACAATTTCCTCTCATTTCCTGGATTTACAAGAGCACCTAGAGGGCCCTTAGATGCAGTTCACCTGTCCGGTTTTGATTGGTCATGAGGGTGCCCCAAAGTGCCAGTCGGTTGTCTTCATGCACCCATGGGGGGAAGTAGCCATTGCCCCAAGACCAGGGGTGGAGGCTGTCTCCTTGTACCCAAATACAGAACAACTGGCTGGCTTCTGGGCACACTCCTGTGGCCAAACAGAGCTGAGCCCATGAGCCTCCAACTGGCTTTGCACTTCTAGGAGCAAAGGCATTGTACAAGGAGATGCAGGGTAACTCCTTCCACAGCTTCTTTAAAAGAACTTGTACTGATTTAACTAGGGTTTACTCCAGCATAAGGATGCTGACCAAAGAATGCTATTTTATTTATTCTCCTCCAAAATCCAGCATTTTATCCTCTGCCAGTCTGTAGTGCTGACAAGAATCATTCAAAGCCCACATTTCTAGTTTTCTGCACTTTCTGACAGTATATTTTAAATACCATTATACTTCTCTTTTATTTAAAGACACTTCCAGTATATTCCAAACCAAACTGAGAAGTGTGGGCATAGTATTAAGTTGATGCTGGAAGCTGATCTGTATGTTCAACAAAATAATGTGGTCCTTCTTGGATTGTACCATCTTAGTATGCAGTTGTTGTGGAGGCCAATTTCTACATATTCATATGTTTTTAAAAAATAAACTTTCACTAGAAATTTCAGTATAAGGAGAAAGCTAGGCATTTGATGTCTTCATGAAGTGCTAGTTTACTGCAGACAGGGATTTGTTTATTTTTGGATGAATGCATTCACAAATTCAGCCTCCAGTTTTCAGTTAGACATGCTACAGTCTAGGAAGAATTGTTATAGTCAGTTTTGCTGAACTTTTAGTTGAGCTCTGATACACAGCAAGAATACTAAAGAACAGATAGTAATATTTTTTCTAAATAAGTAATCAGAGACATTTAAATGGTGAAATGTGAAGAAAGTCACAAAGGGTTAAATCCAACATTAATCTTTACTTAGAGTAGACCAACTAAAATCAATAGGATTGTCGGTTACAGATAAACTAAGGGGGGTTGCAGACTGCCAGAAATAGTGCAAATTGAGTCCACTTTTAGGGTTAGGTTTAGAGTTAGGGAATAATAATAATAATAATAATAATAATAATAATAATAATAATAATAATAATAATAATAATATATTTTATTTGTATACCGCCCTAGTGGAAAACCAATCTAGGCGGTGAATCATGGGGACTGTAGTTTATTGTGGCAACAGAGCTCTCTGACAGAGAAGGCTCAATGTCCCAGAAAAAAAGCAATTCCCATGATTCCCTAGCACTAACCCTAACCCTAAAAGTGGACTCAATTTGCACTATTTCTGGCAGTCTGCAACCCCCCTAAGTAGTCTAATTGGGAGTAATACTGAATTTAACCCAATTGAAATTAATAAGCACTTTAAAAATAATATATACGGTTAAAAGAAAAACATAAAAATGACCTTGCCTTTCACATTTATGCAGATAACATAAGCAGTGTTGAGAATTTTAGCATTTGTTGTTATTTTAGGAAGCTATTTATTAATGATTGTCTTTAGGGTTACAGAAGATGGAGAGCCTTATGTTAGAGCAGATGATGAGAACTATGAAAATGATTCTGTCCGCCAGCTAGAGAATGAGCTCAAGATGGAGGAATATTTGAAACAAAAGCTTCAGGATGAAGCTTATCAGGTAAAAATTTTAAAAAAGGAGATAACAAAATTATTAAGGTTAAATTAGACCTGACAAATGACACAGTACTAGATTTTATTTCTGTTGCTATCTAAAGTATATGCTTTACATGGCAATGAGGCTTCAGATTCCAAATAATACTGAGATTCACTCATTCACTCCCCCGACCCCCCCCCCATTGATGAATAATCAGTAAGTACCTTGTGTTCAGAAATGAATAAGGGTGACATTAACCCTCACAATCTGTTATTTCGTGCATCCCGAATGCTGGTAACATTCTCTATCAAGAATGTGCTTTGTCAACAATTTTTATCCACAATATGGGTAGAGGTTGATTCACACATACATGTTTAGCACTTTCAAGCTGTAGAATGAAATGGTTTGCATGTGTGAATGAACCATCACAAATTTCATTTCCAAAGGCAGAACTCTTATGTTGTCCAGTATCATCACAAGCACAGTGCTTTTCAATGAAGCATAGAAATGATCTCAAAAGTCAACTAGGAATTATGCAAGGAAAAGAGAGGCAAGGGTTTTTTGTATTGATGTTGGGTTTTTTTTTTTTTGCATCCTTCACCCCATTCTACAAGCATACTGCCAAAAAGTACCCACAATGCCTCACTGATGCCATATTCCAAGGAATTCAGAGGATTGTCACCCATGCCTGCTTAAATTCCAGCATGAGGAGTTCAGTAGTGATTCTGTCTATATATACCCAGCATATGTCAAAGATAGCATTGTACCATAAGGTTTGCAATACTTGGCACAATTAGCTGAGAGGAAGCTACATTAACATCACAGTGTGATGCAGCAGCTAAAAAGGCCAATGCAATTTTAGGCTGC
>CM034706.1:56199296-56212234 GCA_020142125.1 Phrynosoma platyrhinos | reverse complement strand
TTTGGATTAGGTCTGCTTTAGACCCCGTGTGATAAGGTCCTATGTAAACACTAGAGCATTCATTGTCTGGGATACTTTTACATCCTACCACTTGTTTGGAGGCACAAGTGGAAATAATCTTTCACTAATTTAGGCTGGGGTGTCCACTACAGCCCTTCCTGAACAAAGAAGGCCTCGTCATAGTCATTATTGTTCTAAGCAATACTCCACTTGTTTTACTGAAATGCACTGTACATGTTGCTGTGGGGTAATATATAATTAAAACCAATATATTTAAAGTGCAAGAAGTCTGAATTTGCAGTGATGTGCCTTCAGGGCATTTCATCAGGGGAGCAGCATAGGCTTTATATCATTTGTCCCCCTGCTAATACATATCATATAATATACAAGTTTGACAGAGTGTCCTTGTATATTGTGAAAATGACTACCACCAAAATTCTGTTGAATATTTCTTGACAGGAAAGCTGCAGTCAAATGAACAACGAAAGTGATGTAAGAACTGATGAGAAGGAGAGCTGCACCTATATGGATGACAGAGATAACCTGGCTGCCAGCTTCACTGAAGAAGTGAAACAAGTGCAGCACCTCTGACATACGATAACCAGTTAGATCTGAAGACTGTAGCACAGTGCTTTTTTTTTTTTTGTTCTAGAAGTTGTAGTTTGTAGGTGTTTGTTTTGAAGAAGAAGAAAAAAGACTTTTATTTAAAGCTAACTTAATATCAGCTACATCGTATGTAACATGGCTCATTTACTGGTGAAGAACACAGGCTTAACAATGCTGCTGTTACAATTAATAGCAGTACTAACAAAACACAAGCCCTTTGCACATCATCTTGAACCTGTTCAGTTTACAATAACGATAGCCTTTCTATTAGGAGTTTGATTTCTGAATAATTTGAAATTTTAGAACACTTTCCTACACACTGTACATTGTTTTTCCACAGGGGAAATTTTAAAACAAAGCATTTAACACTGAATTATTATACTCTTGAGTGTACATATTTATAGCCCAAAAGCTTAGTACTAGGCAGTGGCTGCAATCCTGAATCCAGCTGCATGTGCTACAAATCCTACCAATATCATTGGGATTTAAGTCCATATGACTAGATGCAGGATTGCAGTCTTAGGTTGAAATTTGTTTTACAGTCTTTCTGCAAAAAAACAAAAAACAAAACACATAAAACAAAAAATAACAGATTTGTACAAAATGCACTAAGAAGTATCTCTATGATTTAGGGCTACTACATAACTTAGGAATGTTTTCTTTCAAAGTAATTTAACAAATCAGCCATAGAAGTTAGTGTAAATATTTTCTTTCCAAATAGATATCATATACAAAAGACAGCATTCAAAGGATATAGAATCTAGTTTTTAAAATCAGCACAGATCTTCTTAAAACTGTGAACTATGTTTTGAAATACTCGTTGCTAAAGCTGTTTATAAACCACAGGTGCCATAAAATCCCTAAACTAATGTTATGTATAACTTTTCATAGTATTATTTAATTGCTGTTTTAGAACTTTAGTAAGCATGTGTTCTTTCACATTTCTCCATCCTTCATATCCTGTTTGTTGAGGCCTTCAGCTTTAAATGTACAAGCTTTAAAAGTGCGCTTGCAACTATTTCCTTTTATTTCTGAATGTGCATTGCCTTAGCCAGCCACCAGATGTTCTGCATGCATTCTTGGAAGTGTATAGTGAGACTTTCTTTCAGGGCTGAATGGGGATATTAGCTATCTATGAAAAAGCACAGGAGGAAAGTGTGTCCATATATATATATATATATATATATATATATATATATATATAGTTACAAAAGTGCCCCTTTGAGTAACTCTTTGTATCCTGTTTTACCAACAAGAGGGATGAGAGAGATCATAGGCCTTCACTTCCACCAGGATTACTATAAAAAGAGGAGGGGTTGCAATCATTTGCATTATTATGTGGTAAGGCTGTAGATCTTCACCTGTTGCATTCTTACATGGAAGAAAGAAGAATTTCAGAAGTTTTCTTATTGTTGAGCAAAATTATGAAGGTTTGGTTGCATTTTCAAAGATTATTTTGCATTTTGGGACTTGTGAAAAATTTGTTTGCACACACACAAAAAATTAAATCATTGGCTGATATCCTGCATCATCAGACATAACTTTGATGACAGAGCTCTTGAGTGTACATATTTATAGCCCAACAGTGCCACCCACAAAACCCACCTTTTCAGCCTATCTATGATCCAACCAAAGGGCACTGGAAAATGTCTTCAGCAGTCTCCTGATCACACAATGCATCAAGAACAGGCAGTTGGAGAGACCCCTTGGAGTCTTGTTGCAGTTGTTTGTCCCAGTGTGCCCCGTGACCAGGAGAGTCTGTGCCTTGTTCAGCAGCACCTCTAAAATTCTTTGGCTGAGGTGATGCCAGGCTGAAAAGGTGGATTTAGGCCAGGGGTAGGCAACCTTTCCCCTTTAAGAGCCGAGGGACTTCAGCTCCCAGAAGCCTCAGCCATGTTGGCCAATAGTCCCATGTTGGCCAATAGCTCCTAGGATTCTGGGAGCTGAAGTCCCTCGGCCCTTAAAGGAGAAAGGTTGCCTACCCCTGATTTAGGAGGTTGACATTCGGTCGGTAATTACTTACATGAATCTCCAGTAGTTATCAGAATATTAAATCTCTTAACTACTGAATAGGGTGGCAACTAATATTTCTGTACGAAGCTCTTTGTATTTTATGTCTAAACATACACTAAGAGCAAATTTTTTTAACTCAAATTTTGTGGAAAAGACCCAAAATGCAAAAAAATAATAATAATAATTATCTTTCTGGATAAGAACAAGAACATTTAATATACAGTAGTCCCTCCTGGTTCACAAGGGATCCGTTCCAGACACACACACACACACACACACACGAAATAGAAAAATCGTGGATATTCAAGCCTAATGGTGGCACGCTCCCATGCACGACATTTTGTCCCTCCTGGCTTCCTGTTTGAGGAAACTCAAAACCACGATTGGGAAGGGACAAGTGTAGTTTGTATCTTCACAATGCAGTGAATTGTAGCAGCTAGTTACAGTTCATATAAGTGAAAACAATAAGTGATGTAGAAATTGCAAAGGTGCCATTAAGTTATTTCATATATGATGCAGTGTTAATATCCAACAGTTTTTGAACTCTATTCTATGTCACAAATTGAATAGAAACATTATAGAAAATGTCTTAACAGTGCTATTCCCAAAGTGTGCATTTTATTTTAGAAATTTCATTTATCTGGTGATTCCATAGGGTATAAGCATTAGATAAAACGTAGTTGATTATATGGTTGCCACTACTTTTCATGTATGCACCGAATCATTGTTACCATTAGCCAATTTCCTCCTTGTGTATATTGCAACATTACCTCTAAGTAGTAAAATCACAGAATTCAGATAACTTAGAAAATAAAATACACTTACATAGACACACAGCTGTGCCCCCAAATTGCAATAATTAATATTTACTCCTGTAATATCTGCCAACCTGACATGATATGTACTATACATAACCTGTGACAACTTACCTCTCCAATACTCTTCTCTCAGGAACTGGATATTCTCTACTAGTGCTTAGCACTTATCTGATAAAACTACTAAAGTAAATCTTGCTGACAGCTCAGGACCCCAGCCAGTTAGTTCCTGAAAAGAGACAAAATGAGTATACCACAGCCATACCTGAATGATCCCAGTCCAACCACAGAACTACAGTTGGAGTAATAACTATGTTGCTTTGATGCCAGCCTTTATTTGTATACAAACGTTGCATGTAAGAATCATGCATGAATCTAACCATTGCAAGATCTGTGTAGCATTATTATTGCCTTCACAACCCAAGTACCATTCTTGCAGTCTGGTTTCTTCACAGAATCCTCAAGCAGATCTCTAGGTGGCCTCTTGTACTCTGGAATGCCAAGATTAAGCACTTTTTATTTGCCTCTCTGAGGGAAAGCGTAGCCCAAGATCCTGCATCGGGAGACATACAAGTATCACATAACTTTGTCTCCACAACTACATCTCCTGATGCTATAAGTAGTGCAGCCCCCACCCCGCCTCACCTTTCTGTGTTCTCAAGAAGTGTGGGGATCAGCAGGGATGTCCATCTATTTTCCTGTAGCTGGACTCACTGTAACATGCATCCTTTGGATCCTCTGTTTGTCCTTGGAGAGTCCCTGAAGGTGATGTCCTTACAATACATTGAGGTACAGGGAAAATAACTGAATGCATCTCCACTGATGCCCTCACTCTCTGACATCCAAATGGCCATGGGAGACGGGGTCCTTACAAGGTGGGTTGGGGAGAGATGTTGGCCGTTGCATGGTCAGAACACAATTCTGATCTATGGAACAACCAAAGAATGAGTTACAATGTTTTAAGTTTGATTTATGCCATTGTAATTCACTGACAGGATGTCAGCCCTGGTTTTATTATGTAACCCAGCAGTTCAGCTGGCAATGGTACTACAAGGGCAATACTTTCCTGCTGCTTTCTCTCCAATATGTGATGGGGAAGCTGGAGTGTGCCACACATCTGACACAGGCAACCAAATTCCTTGGTCAACCAAACACTAATATGCAGCAGGTATAACATTTAATTATGGTGCGCATGCATAAAATCCCACCAACGTAGGTCAGATCTTGTGCTTAATTCCCAGAACTCGTGTGATGCTGAGGCCTACAGGAGTCAGATTTTAGGTTTGTGTATCCAGTTAAACCATGTGCAGATGTGGATGCCTTGTTCCCACACAGCGAGACACATGCATGTAGGAGAGGGGTCAGGTGAGAGTTTTGTCCTAACTGGGCTTCTGTTTTAGCCTACTCAGTCCTTGTCTGTTTGTTAAATGTGGTTTGGATTGTAGATTGTGAACTTTTAAAGTTACAAAAACTGTTAAACTGGCCTTGTATGGGCCAGTTACTGTAGCCAAAAACTTCTTGTGGATTGTCAATGGAATAGTAATAAAGAGGCAGAAATCAGAATGTGTCATTGAAGAGGATTCTTGAATGTTGAAAGAAAAGATGGAGGATAGATTCTCTGTAAGTAGTAATGTTAACTAAAAACTGCATTAAAAGATGTGTGGCCTTTGTTGTGATAATCTGTATTTTCTTATATGCATGAGACAAAATGTTGCACCATTATTTAACACAGCTGTCTACCATTACTTTTATCATCTTCTCTCATTCTTAGTTTCTTGGAATTACTGTAGATATATATTGTAAATACTGCAACTTCAGGTTGCAGCAGTTAGGTTGGTTCAGTACAGAGCAAGGATCCTTGAATGAAAAGCACTCCACTGTGTCCTGAGACGAGAAGGCATTTTTACTTGTGAACCAAAAATGTATGAAGAGATACACCTTGAGGCTACAAACTGTCTGATGTTTTTGACTACTTTTATTTCATACCACTCCAAAAAACTCCACACCACAAATTTTACATTGTTCATTGCTATTGTAAACAGCACTATTATTGTACTGGGTTCTTTTTTTTTTGTATTGCTGTTAAGTATTGTTGTGTGTGTGTGTGTGTGCGTGTGTTCAAGCCTACTGGGGACATGTTATATTTTGAAGTGATTAAACTATTTAATTGTGTGTCTATATTTTGGAATGGAATTATTTCTTCATTAAAAGAAAGAATTTTTAAAAGTAATTCACATAGCCTCAGGTTTGTTTGTTTTTTATGCTATACTGGCTTCAAGTGTGTGCTTTTGCCAATTTTGAATTCTCAGGTGCATATAGATAGCTGAACAAGTATTTATAAATACAGTTTTTCCAGCATTTTCTCCTTTAATAATAAAGCCACTAACAATGAAAAGTAACCAGGAGAAGCATTAACCAGAACAAGACAGAAAAAAGATAAGTTTGCTAACAACAGGATAGCCAAGTATAGTTACATAGATCAAAACAGTCAGAAAATAAATATTTTCATGTAGGCAGCATAATGTTAAAAAAAATGCTACTCCATAAAGGGAGCAGAATGGATAATGTTTTGCCTTGTTGTTGTGTGCCTTCAAGTCATTTCCAACTTATCTCAACCCTAAGGTTTTCTTGGCAAGTTTCTTCAGAGAGGGGTTGGCTGTTGCTATCCTCTGAGGTTGAGAGAATGTGACTTGCCCAAGGTCATCCTGAAGAGTAAAGATATACATCTGAGGACTAAAGTCAGAATCGTCCAAGCCATTGTATTCCCCATCACTATGTATGGATGTGAGAGCTGGACAGTATAGAAAGGAGACAGAAAGAAAATCAACTCATTTGAGATGTGGTGTTGGAGAAGAGTGCTTAGGATACAATGGACAGCAAAAAAGGCAAACAAATGGGTCTTTGAACAGATCAAGCCTGAAAGCTCCTTGTAAGCTGAGATGATCAAATTGAGGTTGTCATACATTGGCCACATAATGAGAACGTATGGGTCACTAGAAAAGACTATAATGCTAGGAAAGGTAGAGTATAGCAGAAAGAGAGCAAGAGAGCCAGATGGATGGGCTCAATCGGGGAGATCACAGGCATGAATTTTCAGGAACTAAGCAGAGCAATGGAGGATAGGGGATCTTGAAGATCTTGTCCACAGGGTCTCCATGAGCTGGAGTCAACTTGAGGGCATTTAACAACAACAAACCCTGTCAGAATAAGGTAGAAATCTTTTCACACTAAGTCTTAGTGATGCTTGTTTTGGATATATTAATCAAGGGTCAACTCTTAAGACAAAATGAGACAACTACCTCTGGCAAGAGATTTGGGTTCTATGAAAATCCCAAAAATAGGGGGGGAGGTTGCCCTAGGCAACATGGGGGTGATTTCACCATGTCTCTGGGCTTCAAATGGCCTTGGTTGGTAAATGTACCATAACATGCATGCAGTCAAACACACACAAAAGGTATCTTGGAGCATTTGGGGGCAAAGTAAATTTAAAAATAAAAATGCAGGCTAAAAAGCAGTCCTGAGAGGCCATACTTTTCCCACTCCATGGTACTTTGGCTTTCAGGAAAAGAGAGAGGTCCTTATGGAATTTTCTTTAGCACCAAAAAGAAGTAGACCTTTTTGGTGTACTATACCTATGAACTTGACTGAGAGGGTAGACCACCACCATGTTCTGCCCCATCAGAGGCAGCATAATGCCTTGGGCTGGTCCTTTGGGTTATTCACTTTTGCAAGGATTTAATAAAGGTACAACAATAAAGTGAAATCGAATGTTCATACACCTCAATGTACCACACACATGCAAAGACACATGTACAAATTTAGGCTGAGATCTTACTTTGCTTTAGCGTAAATATCTGACAATAGATTTATGTTACAATTCCACAGCAAATCCCTGTACTGAACAGCAACAGATCGCAACACATGTGCATTAGTACTCAATGCACATGACTGTCATATAGCACAACTACATGTGTGATGCGCATTCACATGCTGCTGAATGGACTTTTGTGTGCATATGCAATGTTTCCACAAGTCAAACTCTGCTTAGTAGTACAATTTACCCTTGTGTATGTCACTAACAAGATGCTGGCCATATAGACTTAAATCTGATGGAAACCTTGCAGTCACATCCAGGCCTAACCCTAACCCATGACCCTAGAGTTTGATATCAGGGTAACTAGAGTCTCCCACTACTGCTATCTCTCCCCTTTTTAAAAATATTTGATAACCTGCTCTGGAAAGGCATTGTTCATCCTTTCAGCTGGGCTTGAGGATGTATAGTAGCCTTGCATAGGAATGTCACTGTTTTCCCTCCACTTTAGTTTTTCTCCAAATGCTCCCTACCTGCCTTATCCACTTTGAGTTATTGCTCACTTTACAGGTGTATGCATCATTTACATCTAATGCTACTCCTACTCCCTTCCTGTTGGTCTATTCATTTTGAATAGGTTATAGCCCTCAATTACTATCTTTCATTCACAAGTTTCATCCCACTAGGTTTCAAATATGCTTATTTAATTTGCCTTCCTGTGTTCTTGGTTATACCCCATGGATATGCATTAGTAGATATCTAAAGCTGAGGAAGAGGAAGAGAAGGAGCAGTTGCGTGCCTTCATTTCTGACTTATGTTAACCCTAAGGAAAACCTGTCATGTGGTTTTCTGTGGCTGAAACTTGCCAAGGTCACTATGCTTGTTCTCCTTGGATTATTCCCTCTTGCCAATTCCATTCCTCCCCCCCCCCCCGCCCTGTTGCCTATTGGTGAGTTTATGTACTGCTGCCCTAGTTTCCTCTGCACACTAAAGTTATTACCCCTTATGCTTTTTTCCCCTTGTGCTCTGAAATACAGTCCTTATCCCCTAAATGATTCAGCTTTATGTACTCCTGATCAGGTTTGTCAAACTTCTAGCAAAAACTCTCTTACCAACTACTATTAAGTTCAACCATCTCCTACCAAAATATCTTCCTCGTGCAAGTATAGGCCATGACCCAAACCCCAAAATGTTTCCCAGTGACACCATCTACACAGCCAAGTAGTTTTCTCTCATCTTGGTCCATGACCTTCAACAGCAAAGAGTGTTGAGAAAACAACCTGTGCCCAAAGGTCTATCAGCTCCTACTCAGATCTTCCTAAGTGTCTGAAATTAGTTGAAGGTTGTGTCTGACAGTAATTTGATCCCGCTATTCTCAGAAGAAAGTGGTTATAATAAGTGGACTTCATGAGTCTCTGTAATATCTTGGATCCTAGCACCAGCAACAGAGCACAACCTTTGAGACATCATGTCAAGTCCATGTACCACTATCTCTGTCCTCCTTCCTAACAAGAACATATCTTCTTCTCTGGGATGTAAAGGCTGTTCTTCTACCCACAAGAACCCTCCAAAGTCCACCTTCATGTTCTCTGTGGTCCACAACTGTTTTCTTTGTTCCTGTGGCTCAGAAATTCCAAGAAAAGGGTCTTGAATTGATTGTATAGCTACAAAGACACACCATGGTTCCTAACATCTCTGCTTCCATGTGTCACATTCTTTCAAGCATTTTCCTCCTGAATTTGACAGTCTTTCTCATAATCAGAAGCATATCCCCATTGTCACTCTTCAACAAAAAGTTTTCTCATGCATCAATAGGGTTGCCAAGGCTCAGGGAATTCACTACTCTCTCAGGGAACTGCCATGCATCTCCAGACTTGGAGACAAATTGTAGGATAAGTGGTGTTGGAGAAAGAAAAGTCTTATTTCTGTGTATACAGATGCTTCAAAGCCTGGGTACCAACTTCACGTTCCCCAGCTGGCACCAGGGTGCATTGGCACAACACATTGAGAAACAGGCAAAGAGAAAGTGGGTTACATTAGGTTGGGTCCATTATGCCATTTGGAGCAAGACAAGGAGTGGAGCACAAGCACTGCAACTCATGAAGCTTCTTGTTCTATAAGCCCTGATAACAACCAAACAGGGCCTGGACAAAGACTCCCAGATATTTACCAGTCAGCTTTCCACAAGCCACAGTAGCAGCGCATGGCCTGGAAAAACACCCCACATGCCATGTGTGCTGTAAAATCACATGCAATCTCTAGTAGGAGTGACAGCAACTGGAAACCTTTTCTTTTTGTTCTGGATCGTCATTATATCTGATTAATCACATTCTGAGGCCCTCATATCTGTTTCCACAATCAGCTCACCCAGACACAGTTCTGACATATCTCCTAACCCTACCCTGCTCCCCTGTGATATTTCAAGTTCCTGCACTCTGACAGCACAAGGGCCCATCCCTGTGATATCACAAGGACAACCATTTCAGATTTTGGCTTTGTAATCTTTGGGATGCTGCTGACCTGGCAACCCTACATTACAGAAGACACAAAAGTTCACAAGCAAGTCTCTAAACAGCTCTGTCAACCACAGCTCCCATGCTGGTGACTGCTAGCTCTCAACCAAGTGATTCAGTGGCTTCTGAATCACCTAACACATTATAGAAATATGACTCATGGAGCTCTATATAAACAAACAGAACTTACCTTCAAGTAAACATTAGCAAGTTACCTGTGATAATTTATATGTTGACACTCGAACTCAGGCATAGTACATTCCTTTTCTATAACAGGTGTGCCCAATGTAGGAAGTTTCACATTCCATCTCCTGTTTAATCATCATCCTGCAAATACCAATGATATATTCCCAGTGGGTTTAAATAAGGAATTGCTTTGCAGGCAGGGCTCATCTCATGTGGATTTTGTATATCCATTGAGTAAAAAAATAAATGCATTAATATTTGCTTTTGTTCTTACAGCTAGCCAGCCTTAAGAAAGGAGAAGCCCATAAGGTAGTACAATGTGTTTCTTTACATAAGAGTGTTTGGCACCTTTCCTTGCAAATACAGGCTTCCTTTTCATCTTATCTAGTCTACTGATGAAAGACGTTCCCTTTGTACATAGTGTGCATACAGTTAATGTGGCTGATCCTTCAAGTAAGATTAGTTTACACTATCCAAACCCTTCACTACTCTCAGGAATGGATTATGCTTAGAGATGTGAGACTCTTGGAATTTGAGGGCCATAATTTAAGATTTGGTTGGCATGGTTATTTTTGGTATGATAAAGATATCCACATAAAAAGTCTAATAGCCTAGAAGCTATTGGAACCAAAATCAGTTTAGTCAGCAGCGTTGTAAGAGGCACATTGTTTTTATCCTGTTCCTACAATTCTGTCCCATATATTAGTGGCAGTCAACTAGAAAATGACAATCATTGTTTTGGGTGGCATTAAGACTAGAGCTTTAAACAGATTTGTTACATGTGATACACCCACAAAGAAGTTATTTTTTGATGAGACAGTTCTATATAATTTTCCTCCATTTCTTCTTCTTCCTTTCCCTCCCCTTCTTCCATAAAAAGTCATAGTTTTGTTCTGTTAGGGTTTAAGAAGTGGGCTCCATTATTTGGTCCATGATTTTCATCATTCTGAATTCAGCAAGCACCAGGAAAGGCTATAATAATTGAAAAAACAAAATTACTAAAGAACTTAAAGAACTGCATGGAGGCCCAAATTGGAGGGAAAGGATAGTGTTTTCTGCTGATTAGAAAGATTCAAAATGGATCCAACTTTTTTTTTAAAAAAAAAGTTCATAACCTTAGCTCCAATAGATTATATTCTTAAATTAATGTACCTTTTCCTATCGAATTTTGTGGTGCACAGAGTAGATAAGCAGGCATGTTTTGTTTTAAAACAATTTAGTCTCTCTCCTCATAGAAGTACATCAATTTGTTAATTAACATTTGTTAATAATAATATGTTTGTAAATACCTCTCTCAACTTGTAATACTTTTAGGGGTTTTTTTCTTTCATTTTATATTAATGTAGTGAGCAGATGTCTTCATAACTGTGTTAAAAATAATTGGCACAAGCATTCTGCATACAATGCAAGGATCATTTTGATGTATTTTAACATTCTGCTGCAACACAGTACTGGTAAAAGAAAGAAGATTCAATCCAGAGTATGGATTCTCAAAATATCAGCTTTTAATACACCCACAGATATAATTTAAGAATAGCAACATGTTCAATTTTTTTCCTTCTGTAAGAGAAATCTAGGACGTTATCACACGTGGGCCAGAAAGCGATAATAAAGTAGAAATGAGGCATTCCGAAAATAAACCAAAAATAAACCTTGATTCCGCAAATGGCTTTCACACGTAATTACCTTAATTGCGAAATTAAAGTAAGCGCATTTAACATTCACACACAAGTGAGAAAAGCCCATAAATGTACTAGAAATGAGCTTCTTGCACATGCGCAGATAGAGGAATGCTCGCTGGAACCATGGAAAAAAGCAGGGAAATGCTCCCAAATGCGCATTTGCTTTTCACATTACGGTAAATGCGAAATTACCTTAATTTCGCATTTGCATTTCCTCCAAACAACCGAATTTCAAAAGATCTCAGATAACACCAGTTTCTGTCCACTTTCTGTCCAGTTTCTATGCAAAGTCATGTGAAAACGCAAGGCACAAATCCAGTTTCTGTTTGGGATTTGTGTGGATTAACCAACAGATTTGCCCCGTGTGATAACGTCCCAAGATACTTTAACTTCCCATTGCAATTGCTAAAGGTTCTTGCCTTGCTTATAATTCTGAGATAGTTCTTGGTTTTGCTCCTCCCTCTCCATGCTTGAAGTGGCCTGTCTGCCTCTCCTCTCAATTATTTAAGATTAATGTTGAACAATCCTTTGTCCTTCAGATACTTTATAAAATCTGCAAGAGCTATCATGGACAGGACAGGCACTGTCCTTGACAAGATAGAATCTGGAAAGTTACCATTAGAGTCTGATCCTCCCCACCCACCACACAGACTAGTTACATTAAAATTACAATTTTTTAAAAAAGTACATATTTGCTTGTTATTCAACAGTAACTGTAGGGTTTCCACCTGGGCAATCCTGCAGCTGCCACCAAATGTGGAGGTTCTCCTAAAAATGTGGGGGTTCCTCTCAGAAAATCTGTGGCCAAATGTAGGGCTTCTATTCCTTTAATCCAGCAAATACAAAAACTCCACAGTGCTTACCGGTACTCTGATAACCAAGATTCTGATCCTTGCCTCTGTCACAATATAAGGACTCCCTCCTTTATATAATATTGCCTATAACCGTATTGATCATCAATTAAAAAAAAGTCCATGCTCATGTATTGTTGATTCCCATGAGCTCATACTAAACTGATGTTCTCAGAGACCAAAAGTGTATAGAAACAAAAGCAATTATTTATTTACAGAAGTTAAACATAGCAAGGCAGAATTATTATTACATTTAGAATACACACACATACACACATACACACACACACCCAGTTAACTCTGACCTTTAAAAACTATTCATTTATTCCTAAACCTGACTGACTCTTAATCAAAAATTTTTTTAAAATACTCTCACACAGACTATCCAAACCCTTCACAACTCTCAGCTCTCTAAGGCTGCATCCACACTGCAGAAATAATCCAGTTTGAGACCACTTTAA
>CM034706.1:56173777-56184793 GCA_020142125.1 Phrynosoma platyrhinos | reverse complement strand
GAGGAGGAGGAGGAGGAGGAGGAGCGGAGGCAGGAAACAAAAGGCAGCAGGAGCCGGCCCAGACGGGAGACGCCGCTCAGGCCCAGCAGGTGAGTGCGGGGAGACCCCTGTCGCCCCCAAAGTGGCCCCGAGAAGCCGCCCTCCATTTCAGCCTTCCCTCCAAAAGGTCCTACGTTGGGAGCAGGACGAAGCACCGCGCGTTTGCATTGCTAGGAGGAGCCTGTGTGCCTGTGTGCTTTGAAGCTTTTATATGTTGTCGGGTCCTCCATTTGGGGTGTGTGTGTGTGTGTGTGTGTTTGCCTGTCCTCCATTTCAGCCTTCTGGCCAGGAGGGAATTCCAAAAAGTCTTGCACTCTGAGCTTGCTTAAGGAGCACGAGTTTACATTTCTAGCAGGAGTGTTTGTTTGTTTGTTTTTTAAGCGTTTATATGTGGGCAAGTCCTCCCTTTTATCTTGCAAGGTCCTCCATTTGGGGGGGGTGCCTCGTCCTCCATTTCAGCCTTCTGTCCAGGAAGAATACCAAAAGGTCCTACATTCGGAACAGGACTAAGGAAGCACGAGTTTACATTTCTAGGGTGTTTTAAGCTTTTATATGTGGGCAAGTCCTCCCTTTTTTCTTGCAAGGTCCTCCATTTGGGGGGCGCCTCGTCCTCCATTTCAGACATGTGTGCCGGAGGGATTCCAAAAGGTGCTACATTCTGAGCAGGACTAAGAAGCATGGGTTTACATTTCTAGGAGTGTTTGTAAAGCTTTTATATGTGGGCAAGTCTTCCTCTTTTTCCTGCAAGGTCCTCCATTTGGCGGTGCCTTGTCCTCCTTGGGAGTGAGGACATCTGGTCACCTTTTCCTGGAAGGAAGGAAGGAAGGAAGGAAGGAAGGAAGGAAGGAAGGGGGCTCCTTGAGCTGTTGGCTCCTGGCTGAGGAGGGGACTGTGGGCTTGCCACGCTGGCACCGGAGGGAGCCTTCGCCCGTGAAAGTGAACCTGGGGAAAGAGAAGCCTCTGAGGGGGAGAGTTGTTGTTGTTGTTGTTGTTGTTGTTGTTGAGTCCTGAGGGGTCTTTTTTGTGAGGCCCCCGCCCTACAAAGCCAGGCCTCTTGGCCAAGGAATTGGCGCCCTTGCCAAGGCAGGGAGGAGTTTGTCCAAACAAAGCTGCCTAGTTGGGATGGAAGCCTGGTCCTCAGCCTCCTGCTCGGCTTGCCAACTTGTGGTTGTGGGTAGTGTTGTGTGCCTTCAAGTCGTTTCCGACTTATGGCGACCCTCAGGCAACCCTGTCGTGGGGTTTTCTTGGCCAGGTTCTTCAGAGGGGGGTTGCCATTGCCTTCCCCTGAGGCTGAGGGAGTGCGACTTGCCCAAGACCATCCAGTGGGTCTCAGGGCTGAGAGAAAACCAAACCCTGGTCTCCAGAGTCATAGTCCAGTACTCAAACCACTAGGCCACACTAACTCTCTAACTTGTGATGTGGGGGGGGGGGATATCCATGATCAGTGGAGCAAAGGGAGGCATTTGTTAACAGTGAATGGAGAGCTGTGGTGTTCTGTTCGGTCAGGATTAGGCAGGGCTTCATTGGCAGAGGATTGTGTCTGCATCAGTGGACCAGGATGCCCAGAAGAAAGGGGGAAAGGCCACCGCTGCTCCTGTCCTCTCAAAATCCTCGGCTTATGCAGCGAAATACCTGATCCCCAGCCAGAGACAAAAACACCTGTGAGGAGGCAGAAGACTTGACAGCTGGCAGCAACCCTACTTGCTCTGTTTGCAAGGGAGGAGGCGGCATGGCTTGCCTGGTGTCAATACTGGAGCTGAAACATTAACCATGACTTTGCCAGATCTTGTTAAACTCAACAGCTGGCTGTTCCACTGCTTGATAACTAAGCAGCGTGCTTTTAAACTTTTTAAAGGTTCTCTTCCCCTCCAATTTATTCTATCTTCTGGGTTGCATCCGCAGCGCAGAAATAATCCAGTTTGACACCACTTTGACTGCCAGAGCTCAATGCTGTGGGATGCTGGGAGTTGTAGTTTGTTGTGACATCAAACTACAGTTCCCAGGATTCCATAGCATTGAGCTGTGTCAAACCAGGTTATTTATCCAGTGTGGATGTGGCTTGAGTCCCCCAGCCAACTTCTTGGAAAGCAAGCACACACAGCCCTTCCTCAAAGCTCTGTGAATGCTCCCCACTTTTGTTGTGTGCATAAGGATGTCTGGGCAGGGGTACTAATCCACTAACACTGTGATTCCCAAATGTTGGTCCTCCAGATGTTTTGGACTTTAGCTCCCAGAATTCCTGACTATTGGCCAAACTGGATGAGGTTTCTGGGAGCTGAAGTCAAGATCATCTGAAGGACCAAAGTTTGGGCAGCAGAAGGCTAGTTCAGAGCTCTGAGGGGCCAAACTACATGATGATAATCACACCTTTAAATGGGTGTGTTTCACCTGGCTACTTCTATTTTGGAGAGACAGCAGCTGATCCAGACTGTGGAGGGGGCTCTTCATTGATTTTCTGCTAGAAATGCCTCCCTCCCTAGCTGTATTTTTGAGAGCCAGTGTAGTGTAGTGATTTGAATGTGGGAGGCCAGGGTTCAAATCCCTGCTTGACTGTGTCAGTATGGGCAAGTCACACACTCTCAGCATCAGAGGAAGGCAGTGGCAAACCTCCTCTGAACAAATCTTGCCAAGAAAACCCCATGCTCGGTTCATCTTAGGGTCGCCATAAATTAGAAAGAATGAGTGTGGTGCAGTGGTTTGAACATTGGACTACAACTCTGAAAACCAAGGTTCGAATCCTCTGTTCATCCATTAAAATCCATTGACCTGGACAAGTCATGCTCTGTTAGCCTCAAAGGCAGGCAAAGGCAAACTTCTGAACAAATCTTGCCAAGAAAACCTGTAATTGAGTTGCCATAAGTTTGAAATTATTTGAAGGCACACAGCAGCAGCAGCTGCATTTCTCTCTTGTAAATGTTATTTAAAACAAGCTACCTTTGATGAAAAATATGAGTCAGTGGGTGGGAGTTTTAAATAGGAAAATGGTCCTGATTGTAATAATGTAGGTAGATTTCTCTCTAGAATAAACCAGATCCGTCACTCTTCTGGATAATGTTATGTGTAAGTTGGCCTCTAGGGTTTCATCCAAACCTGGAGAAGGCGGTAGGAAGGGATGCAGAGGCTCTCTGATGCCTGCATGCTTAGCATAGCAATTCTGAGGTCTCCAGTTCGAGGTTCTGCTACTGGTTTAGATGTATTCTATCCCTGTTTTGGCTTATTGCAGAGTATGCATGCAGGTGTCTTGCACAGATATCTTGCACAAACACCAGGGACTGGTAGTATTACCTAACTCATGGATCCTTGCTGGATGATGCCATTAGAGCAGGACTTTGGGGGAAATTTTGGAGCCCCATTTGGCTAAGGGAAGGGGGCAAAGGAGGCAAATGCAGCAGATCCAGATTACTGTATCTTGAAGTAATGAAGTTATACCCATTATTACTAAGCCATTGAGTTCAGGGTCTAAAATATCTTAACTGTACCAATGTTTGGCCTCTTTCACGTGGGCAGGCAAAAGCACTCATGCACACAAAAATAACTTTGGCAACCAACTAACTTGGGTGTTGAAGTATGAAGGGGAGGCAGGATATTGATTTCATTTGGCATGGGGATCTACTCAACAGAGCTATCTATTTTGAGATGTTCTCATCTTGAGAAGGAGATGCATTCATGTCCAAAATGCGAGATACAATTTGGAAGTGGGGAAATAGAAGCTTCTCACTTTGCATATGCCCAGGATATTTCAGACTGATCTGTACAGAAATCTCCTTACCTAATCAAACTGTATATGACTAAAATACTGGATGCCATAGAAATTAGCAGTGAAAACACACACACCCCCCACAGAGACTATTCACTCCCTCGCCGCTTGCCTTTCAGTGGTTTAACTATGCAGAGGTAGGCATTTTGTGTATGGACAGTACTTCTGCTCAGGGTAGAAATAATAAATCTTTGGCTGCTTTGAGTTACAACCTTTCTCAGGATTATTCTAGCAAACACAGCTGATTTATTCATGCTAAGTGCTTCAGATCTGGTTGTTGAGCTAGAGAGCAAGTGTGCATGTTTAATAAAAGATTTAGTGAATAAAATGCATGCCTATTTGAATAGAACATTAACTCGTGTGACCTCAGCAGCTAGTTAACATCCAAAATTCCCCTGTGCCCTGAAGTACTCTGATGATGTGTTATCTCCAGATGGTCTCAGGGCAGTAGGTATGTAGGCTAGGTTTCTCTTTCTCTAGGAATGGTTGTTGTGCCTGCCTGATTAGTGGAGTCTAGGAAAAAATAAAGTGGCATTTTAAACTGAAGAACATAGCTAAAGAATAACCTGAATAGTCTGATTTCTATCAAATTCTTGTTTCACATGGGGGGGGGGAGAAATAAAACACAAAGTAGTGAACTTTTATAAAAGGTACAAAAATACATTTGTAGCACTACCCCCCCCCCATCCTTGTACTTACACTCTAATCAAATTTGCACTGAATGCAATAAATGAAACATTGTTTTCAAATCTATAAAGAACTCAAGATAAATTCTAAATGGTTTCAGGTCTTACATACCTTGAGGATTGCTTTCTTCTGTATGCACTTTACAGTTGGCCCTCCATTTTGTGGGGGATCCGTTCTCATAGAACTCTTCTATGATCCTATGATTCCATGAATTGAATTATACTCACAAGATCTAGTCTACTAGCAGATCTATGAACAAATACAGTGGCATCAAGGCACACTACATATATTAAGACAATGACTTTGGGCAAGCCATACCTTCTCAGCCTCAGATAGCAATGGCAAACTCTTTGAAGAAACTTGCCAAGAAAAACCCCATGATAGGTTCACCTTAGGGTTGCCATAAGTCAGAAATAAATGGAAGGCACACAACACACATACGTGTATGCGCGTGCACACAAACACATCTGTTACTGCACATGTAACTAAAGGAATCTTCTCAGATAGTGTTTTGAATGTAGGGAAACTGACTTTTGGTAAGCAGATTTATTACTTTGACATATCAACACTAGTTGACCACTGTAAAGATCTGAAAGGACTGTACCACCTCACCCAGTCCTTTGAAAATTTAGGGCAAGGGACATAATTTGCATCATTCTGGATCCTGTTACATTGCTATCCACTCCCACAATTGTATAACTATGCTTTTTAATCTGAGGCTTTAATATCCCTCTGTACAATACTGTATCTGAAGAAGTGATTTTATATCTACAAATGATCATGTTTAAATAAAAACCAGTTAGTCTTAAAGGTGCTGTTATATTCCATCTTCCCCCTCCCATTCTCCTTTTTTGCTTTAAAAAAATCAGTTTTGTAAATTACATCCATACACTCTAACCACGGTGATTAGAAAAAGAAAGATTGTTTATGGCATTTTCAAGACAACTTCTAAGAGGCCTTTTATTACAAAATGACATAAGCTTACAACCTGTTTCATGAGATGCATATATATATATATAAAGTTTGTTTCAAGGTTTCATCAAGGATTTCTCTTTATTATTTCATATTATACAATTAATATCATAAATCCAGTTGTTAGATCCAACACAAACAGACTGATTGTATCAATTGGATTTACATATAGGGTCTAAAACACACTGCAGATATAATCCAGTTTGAGACTGCTATAACTGCCCTGGCTCAATGCTACAGAATTCTGGGAACTGTAGTTTTGTGATACATTTAGTCGCCTTTGTCAGAGAGACCTCTGATGCCACAACGAACTACAATCCCCAACATTCTCTAGCACTGAGCCAGGGCAGTTAAACCATTCTCAAACTGGATTATTTCTGTAGTGTGTTTTGGACCTAGGTTGACAAGTCAGTACTCACATAAATATAGATTCAGTGGGTCTATTAGAGTTGGGAATCGCAGCTGAATGTAGACTATGTGGCCAAAATAAATTATCGTATCCCTAAAGCAGAAGGCAAGGTGCTCCCTGCTAGAAGGACTTGTCAAATTCAAACAATATGAATAATTCACTTAAATGAATACATCAGATGTGACTACCAAAGTTTTTTTGTCTTTGGCAGATACCTTAGTAGTTTCAGCATTGGACTATGGTTCTGGAGGCTGGGGCTTGAATCCCTGCTGGGCATGGAAACCCATAGGATGACCAGAGAGTCACACTCTCTTAGCACCAGCGGAAGGCAGTAGCCTAATGTGGAATTTCTTCCTGTAGCTTGCATTCATTGGTCCAGGTCCTATTCTCTGGAGCAGCAGAAAACAAGCTTGCTCCATCCTCCATTCATTTGTTTCTCTTTCTAGTTTTCCTCTGTAATTTCCTGAAGGACTGCAACCTGTTCATCCTTTATTGTATGTCCAGGAAGGTTGAAATGTTGTGCAATTGATTTTTGGGTATTGCCATTTCTAATGCCAGTTTGTGTCCATTTACTGCATTGAGACTGTACTGCTTTTCCATGTAGAACATAGGGGGACATTGTTGGCATGGGTTAGCATATAGCACATTGGAGGAAGAACAAGTAAATGCCCCTCTGATGGGCAATATTATTGGATCTGCTAATTTTGCTCCCAGAATAGATGTGGGGACAGAGTTGGCATCTGAGTTTGTGTCAGGGTCTGTCTGTGTATTACCATCCATGTTATATATCCTATTATAAGTGCTGCTACCTTCTTTCCTTGGCCCACTTTCTCCCTTCCTACTTCTTATGCTGCAAGAGACTAATGCTGCTACTTTTTTGAAATCTTTCTGAAGGTATCTTAAATAGGATAGTTTAGTTAATAGGCTAAGATAATGCCATATTTTTAAGATAGTGAAACTTCCATTTTCCTAGTTTAGTTTAACCCCTTTCTTCTCATTGCTCACTTCCTTATTTTGATTATTTTCTATGCATATTGTCAGTCCATGTTTTATGGCTTTTAATTTTGTAACTTACTAATTACATCAGAAGTGGGAAATTTGTGGCCCTACAGATGTTGTTTGACTATATTTCCCACCAACTAGCCAGTGGAGCACATTTTAATGGATTGTAGATGTTCTAGTCCAACCAGGTCTGGAGGGTCAGAGGTTTGTTATGTCCACATTACTTGGTTAAGACGGTTTTGACACTTGAAAAATAATGTAACTTGGACCTGACAGTTTATCAAGTCAGCACTATTATATTGTCAATTTCAAAATAAATTCTACTATTATAGCCTATTTTGATGAATGTCAGTGATTATACACATCAATAATATATTCCTGACACAGTATTAATCCTTTTGGTTACATTCTTGAGTTGTTCTACATCCTTTATATAGAGAAGAAGAATGCTGAAATACTTGCGCATATTTCACGAGGTGGATGTGTTAGAGGTCAATTCACATTTATCACTGCTTTTGCTATGTTGGCAGGATGCACAGATTTCCCAAATTCTACACTTGGAATACATTGTGGAAATGTGCATACATTTCCTTTAATTTACTATACTATTAGCATCAAGGATTTATTCTGATTTGGTTTTTTCCAAAACACAACATGTACTAGCATGTTAATGCCATCTTTATGCTTCAGTTTTCTCAGGGACAGTGGTTGCCAATTTGGCAGCAAAACAGGAAGTATCTAATTGTTTTTTTAATTGCCTCTTATCATAGACATGTGGGGTTATTGCCTCTTGTTTTATGTAATGCTTTCTATTCCCTGTGTGTTGATGCTACTTGTTTGTTTGGACTAGCAGTATATTTGATGTCTGACTTGTCTGTGTTCAGTATGTCAGCATGCCAGTCACTCTTAAAGCACTGGGAAAAGCAGTTATCTGAGTGCTATTGTAGTCAAAGGGTCACACAAGGCATGCTCAAGGACTATTGACTAATACTTAGAATCACTGGCTGATATATTTTACTAATAGTAAGCTTCCTTTCAAGAACCTGATAAAACAGCAGAGCAGGTTGCAGTTGCTGACAATATACAAATGATGCTGCCTTGCAGAAGTTATAGAGGAAATTCTCCTGTGATTAAGTCAATAAAAGAAGCAACAAGAGCACAGTTATAAAAGTGCACAAATATTTTAACTGGTTTTTCTTAGGGTGCATCATTAAGAAATAGGCTAAAATGAATTTCTCCCCTCCCTTCCCCCTCAATGTATTTTTGTCTTAATACACTATTTGTATTATTACTGTATTACTTCCTATTAAATAGAATAGAAATATATTTGCAGTAACTGAACAGAGAGAAGTTAAGCAATTCCTTTTTCTGTTTACATCAGTGGAGAGACACTAGGAAGATTTACTATTTAGTCTCTATTAGTAATACCAGAATGATAGCAAGGATCAAAATAAAGTAAAAATTAAAGTGAGACGGTGAAATAGACCTCTTTTAGATTAATGCTGCACCCACACTACAGAAATAATCTACCTTAATTTGTATGTCTTAATGCAATGAAATTATGGGAACTGTAGTTTTGTGAAACATTTAGCCTTCTCTGTCAGAGAGAGCTCTGATGCCACAACAAACTACAATTCCCAGAATTCCATAATACTGAGTTAAAGCATGGCAGTCAAAGTCGTGTCAAACTGAGTTATTGTTGCAGTGTGGATGCAACCTAAATTCTGTATTCTACAGACACATCTACCACAAGCAGTGAAAAATTTTGCTTATATTACAGGGGGTTTAATATATTCTTTCATCTCTGTATAGCAGATCTCTTTCTGTGAAGTCGTAGGCTTTCATGGCCAGCATCCATAGTTTTTTGTGGGTTTTTCGGGCTGTGTGGCCATGTTCTAGAAGAGTTTCTTTCTGATCTCTTTCTGGCGGGAAAACCACATGCTTTTGCGCTTATATGCATTTCCTCTACCTTGTCAGAAAAGAGGATATTGTGATTCAAGACCAAAGTGCAAGCATCAGGCAGGTTGCTGATTCAATTTTTCTTATGAATTAACATTCAATAATATCTTAAATAATATATTGATATTTAATTTGTGAGACAGTGTGCTTGCTAAAAACATAACACATTCATAAATGTAACAAACATTAGCTTTTAATGGAGAAAAAAGCTTCTGAGGTGAACATAAAATTTAACAACATCCATCCAGGTTTTGGGATAGTTTTATTCCAATACACAAAAGAGCAACAAAAGAGAAACATAGTGGAAAAGGGCAATAAATCTTGATTTAATTGCAAATACTTGGTACTGAAATATGCAGTCATTACAAAGTCCATTTATGAATAGCACTGGAAACTGCGTCAAGCCTGATTTCAAAATAAAGAGTGTGTAAGTCAGACTGAAGTCAGTCAAGCTATGCTGTACTTCAGATTCATTTCTGTGCAGCTGACTGCACAGCCTATAGCCATTGCTCCATTATTTGCATTGTGTGTAGCCATATAAATGATGGCTAGAAATATGTAACAAGTTGTTCAAGCAATTAAATTGGCACTTGAGCATTCCTTCTCAAGTGATGAGAAGTCAAGTGATGAGGACAACTGCATGGATATCAGTTGTTAGAATGCTTGGGGTAAAAGCAAAGTAAGATTGGGATCCTAAAAATAAGCTAACTTAAGAAAATTCATCCACCAAAAGTTCCAGTCCCCTTTCCTGCTGCACTCACCTATACCTGTTGAAAAGCCCAACTGAAGGATTATGGGGAATAATGTGGGATATGGTCTTGGAATTTGATTGGTGGAATACCCCAGAATTATGCTATTTGTGTCCAAAAACAGGTTATCTTATATATATATATAAGTTTCATTTAGTTCAGTGATGTTTATTGCTAGGTAAGTGGTAAGCAGTACAGGGTTGTGGCCTCCAGAAAGTTAACTGGGAGGAGGAAATCCTGTCTCCTTCTCCCTTCAATAACCCTCCTGCCCCATTAATTCACTAGGCCAGTGATGGCGAACCTATGGCATGCATACCAGAGGTGGCACACAAAGCCCTCTCTGTGGGCATGCACACCATCACCCCAGCACAGAGTTCTCCAGAGTTTGTTACTAGAAAGTCAGAGGGACATGGCACTTTGCAATAAATATGTGAATTTAGGGTTGCAGTTTGGGCACTCGGTCTCTAAAAGGTTCGCCATCACTGCAGTAGGCTCTCACAGACTGTAGGATGGGGAGCAAGTGGATGTTAGAAGGGAATGAGAAATTGTGTGTGTGAGGGAGAGAGCTTTCTTATGTTCATAGAATCATAGAGTTGGAAGAGACCACAAGGGCCATCCAGTCCAACCCCCTGCAATGCAGGAACACCCAATCAAAGCATCCCCGACAGATGGCCATCCAGCCTCTGCTTAAAGACCTCCAAGGAAGGAGACTCCACTACTCTCCGAGGGAGTGTGTTCCACTGTTGAACTGCCCTTACTGTCAGGAAGTTCCTCCTAATGTTGAGGTGGAATCTCTTTTCTTGCAGCTTGCATCCATTGTTTCAGGTCCTAGTCTCTGGAGCAGCAGAAAACAAGCTTGTTCCCTCCTCGATATGACATCCCTTCAAATATTTAAATACGGCTATCATATCACCTCTCAGCCTTCTCTTCTCCAGGCTAAACATCCCCAGCTCCCTAAGTCGTTCCTCATAGGGCTTGGTTTCCAGACCCTTCACCATTTTAGTTGCTCTCCTTTGGACACACTCCAGTCTCCAGTTTAACATACTTTATGAACCAACCCAGTGTTTATAATCAGAATAGTGCAAATAAATAGTTATTTTGTATAGTGAAAGTGGTTTTGCAACATTCACTAAAACATTTGTTTACAGAGCAGAGAGTGCATATTTAATTTACATCTATCACGTTAGAACTGCAGTCCTAGATGTTTCTACTCAGAAATGAGTCCTATTAAGTTCAGTGGGAGCTTATTCGCAGGGATGTGGCTATAAGTGGATATTCTTATTCTTATATCCACTTGCCTGGGAATAAGCTCCCACTGAATTCAGTAAGACTAAGAATATCTTGGGGGGGGGGGGAGGCTCACCTTCATAAGCAAGAATTTCTTAATGAACAAGACTTACCGTATTTTTCGGCATATAAGACACATTTTTTCTTCCCCAAAA
>CM034706.1:56150812-56173677 GCA_020142125.1 Phrynosoma platyrhinos | reverse complement strand
GGGTGCGTCTTATATGCCGGAGCGTCTTATATGCTGAAAAATACAGTACTCTGGCCTCTTTAATGCAGCTTGCAATAAATGTGTCCAGCCAGAGTACAACTCACAGTGGGCCTGTCAGAAGGAAAGAATGCCTGCCCTTATAATCTGTCTACCAACAGCAAACTAGAATCTACATACATACTGTTATTCCAAAGGGATACTTTGAACCAAGATTCAGACATGCAGACCTGCTGACATTTTGCTGAATCCTACTTTTTGTGACAGTTTTTACCCCAATGGGCTGTACTTCAGAACAGAAAGTCTCTGAGGGTTTGTAAAAAGAATAAAGTATGCAGGAGAGGAAAAGCAATGGGTGAAACTTTAGTTTTTGCATAAATTACTATTATATTTTATTTTTGGATTCGGGCTCTTCTGACAGGTTCCCTTATATAGAGCTGATGAAGGCTGGTTATATTAACACACTGGAAAATCATGGAGCCTGCCCTAGTAGCAGGCAACAAACTCAAACTACATCTAGCCCTGGATATGCTTCAGATTTACAGGGACCCTCCTTTGAACTTGCTTCACTTCATGGGTTTATGTCAAGAGTTAATTTGTTAGTATGGCAGGCAGCTCTTATCTTCTAGCTGCATAAGTGCTTTCCTTTTAAATATGAATAAGAAGGCTGAAGTCTGATTTAAAAATAGGAGTTTCTGGCAATCAGCCATCTTTCTGTTGCTTGTGGTGTTTATGGTTAAGTTATTATTAGTTACCCCATCAACAAAGCTAGACATTGTACAGAACACAGAACTGTTGGGGAAGCCTTCTGAATAGGTTTTAAAGCTAAGCAAGATCAGCATGTCTGTATTTGATAGCAAAGATACAGGAGAAAAGGGATCCAAAAAGCCTTGAGGAATTATTTAAAGGAAGCAAGAAACTGTAATGAATAAACTTGAGAGAGCAGCAGAAGAGAAAAAAGCATGGCTGAGGTAGAAGCCAATACTAGCCCTATTTTGTCTACTGTTGATTGTAAGACTTTTAGGTGAAGATGCTCTTGCTTTAAATTTTGTTTAGCATTGGACACTCTGGTGGCATTACATAGACCTAGAATACTATAAATTATGGATTCTGAATAGTTGATATACCTGTGCTGAGCAAATAGTAGAGAAAATGAAGATCAAGAAAAAATATGAGGTAGGGTTGTAGACAGTTTCAGAGATAAGAATTAGGAACTGGGAGAAAAAGCATAACCTTGTGTAATAATACATGTGATCAATCTGCAGAAATAAAGAGGGAGAGAGAGCTTACAGTACTTGTTTCCTTTTCCCCCTTAACACTTTTAGTATGCTGACAGGGGCTGTCTACTCTCTTCATCCTTACTTGTGATTTGGAAATGGGTTGTTTGAATGGCCTTTCACTCTTACATTTTTAGTAATTTCAGATAACATTCTGTGCTCTTTTAATAATCTGATATCTCTGACATGAATTATCAGAGAGCAAACTCAACTTGTGGTTTTAGAGTAAGAGCAGAGTTCCTGCTCCACCCATTATGCCCCTCTCCAATACTACAAAAAGAATTTGTTGTTGTTAACTGACCTTGTGTCGATCTCGACTCATGGTGAATCTATGGATGAGACATCTCCAAGACCCTCTGTCCTCCACTGCTCTGCTTAAATCCTGCAACCCCTTAATACCCGTGTCAATAGAGTCCATCCATCTGGCATGTGGCCTTCCTCTCTTCCTCCTTCCCTCCACCTTCCCCAACATTATCGTTTTTTTCAAAGAGTCCTCTCTTCTTATGATGTGTCCAAAGTACGACAGTCTCAGTATGGTCATCTTGGCTTCCAGGGAAGTTTTCAGTTTGATCTGCTTTAGGACCTACTTGTTTGTCCTTTTGGCTGTCCATGGGATCCTCAGCATTCTTCTCCAGCATCACATTATCTCAAATGCATTGATTTTCTTCCTATCATCTTTCCTAACTGTCCAGCTCTCACATTCATACATGGTAATAGGGAATACAGTGGCTTGTATGATTCCAACTTTTGTCCTGAGTTGTATATCTTTGCATTTTAGAATCTTTTCTAGTTTTTTCATAGCCACCCTCCCATTCTTAGTCTTCTTCTGATTTCCTGACTGCAGTCCCCATTTCTATCAATGTTTGATCCCAGGTGTGGGAATTCTTTTACTATTTCTATTTCTTCATTGTCTAGGTTGAACTTATGAAGGTCCTCGGTGGTCATTATTTTTATTTTCTTTATGTTCAGCATTGAGCCTGCCTTTGCATTTTCTTCTTTGATCTTCCTTAGTAGGTGTTCTAGGTCTGTGAGGTTTTCTGCTAGTACTATGGTGCCATCTGCATGTCTTAGATTGTTGATATTCCTTCCTCCTATTTTCACTCCTCCTTCATTTTTAACTATCTGTGGTGGAGCAGATTAGGAGAAGTGCTGCTATATAGGGGATGTCCAGCCAGGAAACGTAAACTAGGGGGACAACTATGGAGACTCATAATGCTTAGATAAGGGAAGAGCAAAAGATACAAAAAGAAACAAGTAAAATGAACGAGAACATAAGGCTGTTGACATAGAGATTGGGGGGAAGATGTCTCACTATACATATTGACTTGGGCAATTCACATGCTAAATCCAGATTGCAAATTCATATATTTTTATATGTAGTGGATCAAAAGTTTGTACATCTCATAAGAGATTGCAAATGACAGAACATGCTTTGTTTCCCTTTAAAGTTGCATTTTTCCCCTTTGAAAGATCCTTATTCACTGACGTACAGACAAGTTTCAAAAGATGTTCCCCTGTTCACTTATTTAATTTGAGAAGGATCAGGTATGAATTTAAGACTGCTGTGCTCCTGAACTGGCTTATAAATTTGATTTATGCCTCATCATTTGTATTCCACAGGGTTTGTACCTTTTATCTTATCAAGATTTAAAATAACATAGCAATGTAGTAGGTCCCCATAAATCAGTAGGCAACCTGAAAGCACATACACATACACACAGTATCACTTGAGGCTCTCTTACTGCATACAAAACAATGTCAGTACTAGATCCAACTCAAGTTGACCCTTGGAATCAATAGAACGAGTGTTCTTATGTCATTTAGTACACTAGAAACATGTATGGTCACTGAGGAATATGGCGTAATCTGCCCATGAATTGACACTGTGATAATTTGCACTTGCAATTTCTTGCTAGCATTTCTTCATCCATAAGGAGCTGCAAGTAAATGATGACACAAAATGTTTTTAGCTTATTCTGTTTCCCACATTACAATGTTTTATAACTTACCTTTCTAAATTGATTTTTTTAAACTTCCCATGTTTCTAATGGTTCTGTAATTCTTCTATAGTTGGAATTAGAAATTAGATTTAAGGCTGAAACAGAACAGTATTATTAACAACTGTATTATGTCTAGTCCCAGTACTAACACAAGAGGTAGACTATGAATTTCAGAATGAATTCTGATGCTTCTCCACAGCACAGTGGAATTTTAGGACATTACCCTTAAGCATGTAAAACAATATGCAGGATTTTGGTCCAGTGTCAGTTGTGATAGTCAGTGGCATCTCCATCCCTGGAGTTACCTGGTGCAGGGGGGCTGCTGCGGAGGACCACCAGGGAGGTGAAGCCAAAAAGGTGTGCTCACCCTCCTTCTTTGCTGCAGTGACAGTTTCTTCCTCAGGAGAAAGCCACTACTGTGGCAAAGCCAGGAGGGGTGCTTTCGCCTCTGCTCACCCTGCAGTGGGAGGAGGGCCCAACATGGTGTCACTCTTCTTCTGTGTTGTCACCCAGTGGAGTCTGCATCTCCCGCACCCTCCAGTGATGCCACTGTGATAGTGATTATGTATTTCTGTATGGCCCCTCACACACCCATTATTTGTGTTAGTCCATACCATTAGGCACTGTTTCAAAAGGCTACTGCAAAACCATGATTTGAATAAAGTTGTAGATAGCCATAGGGTGGGGTCTGAGGCTTTAATTAAAATCACCCCACCTTTTCCACCATCACTTGAACACTACATTTTTGCCATTGTAGTCTTCCACTGAGGCCAAGTTCTGTACATATCAAGCTTACCTGTGGTATAGTTTACTGATGCTCAGACATATCCAACTTGTATTCTTCTCATAAATGAGGAATTAAATGGAAATCATTGTGAAAATATGAACAGTTATGTTCAGTAAATTTCTGCTGCATCAAAGAGAACACAAATATGTCTTGACTCATATTTTGTATGCCTAATATCAGAATTTTAGGCTAGCTTCTCCTGTGATTATATTGGTGCTTATTCGACAGGCAGGGATAGCTTTGAAGCCTGTAGCTGGTCTTTTACCCCTGTCAAATTAACATCAGTAATAAATTACAATTAAGCTCATTGCTGAATTTCATAATCTGACATGACAGAATAAAATTAAGACCACCCATAATTTTTGAGGAAAGTAGATGGTTTGGAAAAGTTGGATTGGAAATACTTCTTCTTAGTTTGCACATTACCACATCTATCTATCTATTTGAATATGTTACTTTAACAAAAGTACTTTTTTTTACACATCAGTCTTAAATTAAAACTGCCTTGCTATCTGTGGCTGCCCCTAGATTCTGGAACTCCATTCCCAGGGAGGCCAGAATGGCCCCCTCCTTGTTGTCCTTCCGTCTGCAGGCTATGACCTATTTATTCAGACAGGCTTTTAAAAAAGACAGTTTTTAAAGAACGGGCTGGGGTATTGTACTGTTTGAAACACTTTTATCTTTTAAAATGCATTTTCTTTTAATCGGTAATCTGTTTTAATATTGTAATACCGTAATTTAATTCTATTTTAATGCATCACTTTTGTATGTTTCTAATTGTACTGTTGTTGTTTTTAATTTGTAAGCTACACTTGAGTCCCAGTTTTGAGGGGAAAGCGGGATACAAATAAAGTAATAATAATGAGAAGAAGGAGAAGATGGTCAAAATATTTAAAGGTCAAAATATTTAAAGGCATAGACATTCGCAAGCACTAGAGTAGTGTTTTGCAGTTATTCTGGTAGACAAACCACATTTTTATTATATAGTGTGTTATGAAACATGAAATCTGGTCTAACAGAATATGAACCATAAACATATATACATTTCATACAAGCTCTTTACGATACCCCCTTCCTGGTTTTAAAGGCTAGCTAAATAAAAGTGTAGCAAATGTGTAAGAAATGTAGAGCTTTTATCGAAATGGCCCCACTGCTCTTTTGTTCATCTTATCGAACTGATCTCCTGGTCTCACCCAATTTGATTTGCAGGACTAGTACTCAAAGTCCATTCCTACTTCTTTATGCTGTAGTGGTTTGAGTATTGGACTATGACTTTGGAGACCAGGCTTAAAGTCCCCACTCAGCCACTGGGTGACCTTGGACAAGTCACACTCTCTCAGCCTCAGGAGAAGGCAATGACAAACCTTCTGTGAACAAATCTTGCCAAGAAAACCCCATGATAGGTTCACCTTAGGGTTGCCATAAGTTGAAATGACTTGAAGGCACACAACAGCAATGCATATCTCACTCTCCCACCAAAATCACCTTCAGTTTCTTATGCTATAAACCCACAGAACAAACAATAAAGAATACTACTCAAAAACAAATCACTAATGCAGACAGCAATCTAGCAATAGAGTAATAAATGACAGCAATGAAGAAGGGCTATGAGAATCATCAAACTAGCCACTATTCTTGAGAGCTAGAACAAGTGGGCTTTGAATATATTTCTATAACCAAGAGACAAAATGCTTCAGACAACCAACTTCTGAGTTCAGGTGCCATAATTTTTAAGGCTTTCTCCTGTGCGCCTTTCAAATCCATCTTGCACTTTGGTTAACAATCTTTATACAGGCCCTGAACCTAAAGATGGCTCATATAGTAGCAACAACAAAATCAATTTTTATTGGAAGCTTTCACATATCATGTGAGGCTTTCCAATTTATATTACCTTGTTATGCCCAGCTCAAGGTACTACTCTGAAGTATTTGTATGAAAGTGACTCTGCCCTCTCAACTATTTTTGAGATACAGCCTCCCTGCCCCCACTGTGTTAATTCATGATGGCTAAGATAGACAACAGGGAAGAGAGGGTCAGTGCACACCACCAAGTTTCTGTATGATACTAGGACATTTTAAAAGTGATTGTTACTGGGTGTCCATTCCTCCATTTAAAAGGTTCATGAATGGAAGCTTCTCTTCTACATAGAATCTTGACATTCAGACTACGGTATGTTGAAAATGAGTTTAAAAAAACAAAAAGAGGGAAGTCAATACAGAGCTGCAAATATATTTGCTCACATCAGTATCTTTTCATTATCCTGCCCACCACCAGTAAATAACTGAATTAATAAGAAGACAAATCCCTAAAATTCTTATCAAAGCTTAGAAAAATTAGTGAAAAATACAACCGATCTGAGATCACAAAAGACATATATTTCGGGACTGCTTTTATATTTGGGTTGCAAAAACTTAAAGACATTAAAACAGGGATGGGAATTATGTGGGTCACTGATTAAATTGTATGTGCTCATCTGTTTCCATTGGATATTGCAAAGCCCAGAGTGTTCATTTGGACTCACAATTTTACAAGTGTCTTGCTGACACTATGGGACTTATCCCTCACCCATGGTCAGCAAGAAGTGGAGGTGGGACAACAAGGAAGAAGCTGTGGCACAACTGGATGTGACTTGTGCTTTCTTAATAATCCCTAATGTTATTATTTACCAGTGGCTCGCTTCCATATCTTTCACCGTGCTTTTCTGGCATCTGAGATTATTGTACTTTGGACATATCATGAGAAGACATGGTTCCCTATAAAAGGCAATAAAGCTTAGCAAAGTAGAAGGAAAAAGTAGGAAAAGAGGAAGACAACATTCCAGATAAATAGATCTGGAAGAAGCCACAAGTCTGAGTCTGCAATATCTAAGCAGGGTTGTTGATGATAGGATGTCTCTCATTCCACAGTGTTGGCATAAGTCAAAGTTGACTTGATGGCAGTTAATAACAACAGATTTTCTAACTTATGTCTCAGATTTTTTTTTACCTAAGAAGAGAAAATTGGATCTGTGATTCTGAAAATATTTGGAATCACTCACTTGTAGTTCTGAAATACATGTGTGTGGTCCCATTCCTTTTTGCTCAGAAGTATGCCTTTCTCTGGTCAACTGAGTTTACTCTAAGGTAAATGTCAAATGATACCACCCTAAAACTTGCTTTCTGATGTACAGGGCCCTTTCAGTTTGAGGCAAAACTATCTTTATCAGTGTTTGCCCCATCAGAAATAAGAGTATCTTAGAAAGTGAGTATTCAAGTTAGTTGATGAGAAGGTTCAGAATTTTAATTGTTGATTTATTTTTGTTGTTGTTTTGTTTATTATTATTATTATTATTATTAAGCTACAGTGACTTATTATTAAGCTACAGTGACAATGCTGACTAGACCATTCTGGGAATTGTACTCCAACAAAAGGTCCAAGCTTTAGAATGAAAATCTTAGGGTCTTTGCAGGCTGCCAGGAATAGTGCACTTTAAATTGAGGCACTGCCCTAGCTCAGTGTTAGGGAATCATGGGAACTGTATTTTATTGTGGCACCAGAGCTCTCTGGCAGAGAAGGCTCAATGTCTCAGAAAAAAATGCAATTCCCATGATTCCCTAGCACTGAGCCAGGTCAGTGCCTCAATTTAAAGAGCACTATTTCTGGCAGTCTGCAAAGGCCATTAGTTCCTAATTCACTTCAGGAAGGAAGTGAAATTTAAACACAAAGGAAGTATTGTTTAAAGTGGTAGCTGGTGGGCCACAGCTCATGCAGCCCTTGTTAGCAAGTAGTACATAATCCCTTAAACATACAAGACAACGGTCAGATGTTAGGAACGTGCCTGGATGTTGGAACTCTGCCAGTACCCAAAATAGCCCAGTAGTAAATCCTGAAGAAAATATTAAGATATTTTTCTGAATTCAGTGATGATGTTACACACTTTCACTTTTAGTGGACAGCCAGAATTGCTTCCCCATCTGGATGGGTGATAACTTTAAAATAGAACAGCTCCAGACAGCTTAAATATGTAGGAAGAACTGGAAAAGCAAATTTCCTTTGGCTTTTTAAAAAATATCTTTTTTCTTAAGCTTCTGAGCATCCAATTAATTGCATAGGGACTGGGGGGAACTAATGTAAAATATACATTTCAGAGGATCTAATTTAGCGATTGGGTGGGTGTGTTTCTGGTGTGTAATTGGCACGTTTGCCATTGCCATCTTCTGAGGCTGAGAGAGTGTCATTCGCCCAAGTATGACTCACCCAGTGGGTGACTTGGAGGCACACAGCAACAACAACAACAAAATTAGCATGATTACCCAATGTATGCCTAGACCCTCTATTATTACTTTATTTTTATAGAGAAGGTGAAAGGAAGGATTGCATAGACCATAGATCAGGTTTTCCCTGGGGATTGCCACAGTTTCCCTGTTTCTATTTTTCATGTTCTTAATCCATTGTACACCACCACTATAATAATACAGCAGCAAGGGAGATTGTTGAAGTGTATTGAATTGCACTAGTGCTATTGCAACAAATGATGTTTTAGAAAAAAAATCAGGAAATGTGGGGTGGAGAAAAGTGCTAACAGCCTCCCAGGAACTAGCTATATAAGGATATGAGGTAGGGAAGCATTTGTGAAAGGTGAGATAAGGTCATATAAAATTGCCCCCAGGTGAGAAAGCTATGTGAATGATCACTACAATCTTGGGACCAAAACTGAAGTGTGAAAGGTAACATTACACTCTCAGTAGCATATTGATGGTATAAACCAGGGGTAGGCAACCTAAGGCCCGGGGGCCGGACGCGGCCCCCCGAGGCCTTTGGACCGGCCCCAGGTCGGTCCTGCCGCTGCCTGCCATGATGATATTGATTATTGTTGAAATTACTTGTTCTTGGGGTTTTCTTGGCAAAATCTGCACAGGGGTTTTGCCATGGCTTTTCTGGGGCTGAGTAAGTGTGCATGCATATTTTTTATTTTTATTTTTATTTTTATTTATTTATTTATTTATTTTTGGTGCTTCGGCCCACCAATTGTCTGAGGGACAGCAGCCCAGCCCCCGGCTCAGAAAGGTTGCCTACCCCTGGTATAAACCCTGCTTCTCTGGCATAATAGGGGGCTAGTGTGAAAAGGCCCTTAGTCCAGACTTTACAGCCAATACCTGTTTATTTGATGGCAAGAGAGCTTAGAACCTTTAAAGGACAACACTGCATTTGGAGTTGGAATAGTAGCAGTAACAAAGGAGTGTAATGTCGCAAAAAAAATTAGAAGGGGAAAATAACAGTAATCCATTTACCTCTTGGATTTCTGCCTCAGCACAGTTTTGATTTGTCCTAGTTGAGTGAAAAACTGCATGACTAATTATTATCTTTGGTCTCTCTTGTTACTCTCTCATGTTCTGTTCTGCATTAGATTATGAACATTTTACCAGACTGAAGGAAACTAGATACATGTGCATATGCCAGCATGGAAGTATTATTTTAAAAGCCTAAATATGTACACAGAATCTGGAAGTTTAAAAACAATACATTTTATGCAAAGAAAATAAACTGTGTATGAAAAAGCATATGAAAAATGTGCTGTATCCAGTTTATTTGGTATTCTTGAAGAATGATCCTCTGCATATTTCTTGAAAAACAGTGGGGCTGACTACATAACACCGAATCTTGATTATGGTATCAAATGGCATCTCTAAACTTCTAACACAGGGGTAAGCAACCTAAAGCCTGGGGGGGTCGGATGCAGGCCCCCCCCTGAGGCCTTTGGACTGGCCCCAGGCCGGTCCTGCTGCCGCCGCCACCGCCACCCCCTGCCGCCGCCGCCCGCCATGATGATATTGATTATTGTTGTTATTACTTGTTCTTGGGGTTTTCTTGGCAAAATCTCCACAGAGGTTTTGTCATGGCTTTTCTGGGGCTGAGAGAGTGTGCATGCATATTTTTTTAATTTTTTAATTTTTAATTTTATTTATTTATTTATTGTGCTTCAGCCCCCCAATTGTCTGAGGGACAGCAACCCGGCCCCCGGCTCAAAAAGGTTGCCTACCCCTGTTATAACACCTTCCTTTCCTAATGTGACATAAGAACTGTGCTCCCTTGTGCTTTCCAGTCAAGAGCTGCCAAGTATATCAGTACATCCTTCAGACAATACTCTGACATTGCTAATAATTCCAGGTGTGGATATGTCTGATACCTCCTAAGTGGAAGGTAGCTCCTGTTGGTAAATTGTCCCTGTCTGCTTCAGTAAACTGTTGTCCATCTGCAGATTTCATCAAGTTTTTGGGTGGAAATAGAAATTTAGTAGTCTGATTTCTGTAGTAACAAAAGAGAAATGACTCTGCCATCCAGGTGCTGGAAAATTCTGAATGTTTTAAATTTGAAAATATCTGAAACACTTTTATCCTGCTTTTAAAATTAATTTTCAAGGCAACTTACATTAATTAAAGTTGAGTTAAAATAGTACATTAAAAATAAAGCTGTAGTATAAAGATTATTGACAAGATATCTGTTCAAAATAAATAAATGTAGGCTGAAATAGTTCCATACATGTATTACGGTTCAGTGGGTAGATGTCAAAAAACAACAACACATCTACAGCTCTGTGCTATATTGTGGAGATTAAGCTGGCCCTCATTTTTAATTGTGCCATCAAGCAGATGTCACAAGACAGAATTCTGGAGTTCATTTAAGTACCATAGTGACAGTTTTCCTCTTTTAACTATCACTCTGTGTAATTGTTTGTGTTGGCTAATTATATTTATAAAAACACATACATACTTTAGGATAAAAGTTCTAGTAACTGTAAAAGTGATGCTATCTGTCAGAAAATATAAACATTAATTCCTCATCTGTCTGTCCTCAGTGTATCTGTGTTTAAATCACATATTATCACATTACATTTGACTGCTAAAAATATTTTTCATAGACATATTCTTTAATTAGTTGGCATGAGATGGGGTTCTTACCATTTTAACCTATATTTTAAAGTTTGATATATGTATTTTCCCCAACGGACATGAGTTTATGCTGAATTTGATTGATATTTTAGAGAACAATGGGCCTCAGTCAGCAAACAAGTGCAATGGAAAGTAAAACAGAAGAATACTGTGATAAGGTTTCAAAGTGATAGAAGCTACAGCATTGATGTCTTCTTGGCACACACAAATGTGTATCTGAATGAGGGCCTGAATATTGTTTTCATCTAATTGAAAGGAACTACTGGTTACTGGCACCACTTTTGTTCCTTGAAATAAATCACACTGAGTTGGATGCAGCAGTGATTTGCTTTCCTTCTGACTGAAAGGAAAGCAATCTCCTTCATATGTCCAGACATTGTTGTTTATATCTTGAACAGCATTACAAAATATAATTTCTTAATATATTTCTGTACTTAAACACTTCCTTGGTATTGTATCATGGTTTTTTATTGTTGTTTTTTAGTAATAGCTCTATTTGGCATAGAATTTTATATTGCTTTGTTGCTGTTGTTGTTGTTGTTGTTTTACTCCAAAGGGCTTCCATCCCCAGTAACAGATCCACAAATTAGAACTGGTTACATCAGTGAATAAATTTCCAGAGTGCTCATCTGTAAAATGATGATGCTTGACTTTGACCTTGAGCAAAGGGCTTAAATCTGGAGAGGCTGAATGGGGAAGGTTAGGGAACTAACATACATGTTAAAAAAGAAATAATTTAATTCATCCTCTCCCCCCCCCCCTTTCCAACCTTCCCACTGATCATGTTTACAGTCTGGCTGTTCAATACTGGGCTTGATTGTTGTAAGGAACCTTATTTGTTTAGCCTCTGTGTCCATACATGGGGTAAAGTCCTTTACTTGACCTATTGCTACCTAGAGCAAATGTGGAAACCTCTACTTATTCCACTTTCTCACTACCACCAAAGGTGAGGTCTTTTTAAAACTTTTATTCCACTTATTGTCCCCATTTGTGAGGATCTTTCCTTGTCCCTATGGTCAATGTGTGAGAAACTATTTTTGTAATCCTACCACTGGACACCACATGTGAGACCCGCCATTCAAGCTGTTATTACATTCTGTTACATTTACCTTTGTGACTCTTTTAGTGTGGATACCTTTATTCCAACTCAGTCATCAAAAATACCAACCAAAATTAATCACAGAGACCCTATGTCTGACTTTTCACTATCCTAATAATGCTATTATGGTATCCTGAGAATATTATAATATTTAATATCTATTAAACAGAAGATAGACATACAGGTCAGTATTACTTTGTGTGCTGAAAGATATGGTTTACTTGACCTATTGAACAAGGTTCAGTGATGCTGAATTAACTTATACACCTATAGCAATCATTCACAGTACACCACTCTCTTCTGACTAAAATTAAGCTGACTAGAAATCTGTCTGAACCCATTGATGATCATCTCTGTCACTTCTGAACTCCTCTTCTACTCTAACTGACCGTAACTAACAAATTGAACAAACTGCTCAACTATAACTAAACTAGCACACTCACCTCTCCAAATCACATTCCTCTCAAAACCAGTCACCAACCACCTCCAACACAATGTACTCTTGCCCCCTCCCAATATCTCTACTATATATAGAATCATTGAATGATAAAATAATAGAGTTGGAAGAGACCTCAAGGTCCATCAAGTCCAGCCCCATTCTACCATGTAGGAACACAGAATCAAAGCATCCCCAACAGATGGCCTTCCAGCCTCTGTTTAAAAACCTCTTAAGGAGAATCCACCTCTCAAACAGCTCTTACTTGGTGGTGTCTCTGGCCCTGGTGTCACCCAGTGTGGAGGGTGGGCTTCCAAGTGGGAAAAGGACTTCCAGGAGTAGCAGCAAAAGGGGAACACTGCCCCTTGTCTGCTGCTGCTGCAGCAGCCCACTCCACTCATGAATAGAGTAGTGCCACGGCACTGAGGTTGGGAGGGCTGTGCTCAGTCCTCTCCTTCACTACTGGGGAGTTGTTCTCCTCATGAGGAGAGCAGCGCTGTGACAGCGAGATCAGGAACGGTGCAAAGGAGGCCCTGCTGCCATGGCAAAGCCATGAGGGGCACACATCCTTCTTCTGAACGTGGGCTGCACCCCCCTGGTGATGCCACTGCTCTTACCATCAGAAAGTTTTCCTAAAGTTCGGGTGGAATCTCTTTTGATGTAGTTTGAACCCATTGTTCTGGGTCTTGTTCTCTGGAGCTGCAGAAAACAAACTTGCTTCATCTTCAGTATGACATCCCTTCAAATATTTAAACAGGACTATCATATCATCTCTTAACTTTCTCTTCTCTAGGCTAAACATATCCAGATCCTTAAGTCACTCCACATAGGGCATGGGTTCCATAACTTCCACCACTTTGGTTGACCTCCTCTGGACATGCTCCAGCTTATCAATATTCTTGCATGCATACAATACTTAACAATACTTTACCTTATTTCCACTACTTTACATTCAATAAAGAATTGGTGGTGGTTTTTTTTCTGTTTCCTTGCCCATTTTGAATTTGGAATAAAGAAAATGCCGTGTATTCTGTAAATGTATGGCACTGTATATCCTAGAAATTGTGTCTGAATTACCTACCCTATGCTTCATCTTGCATACTCAACAATACGTTGTGTATACAGAATATATAAGTATACCTCCATTAACAAAGTAGATGTGTTCCTGGGCCTTATTTTAAACTAGAAATAACATGGATCATTCCATGCATCTGAGGAAACAGATCAAGTCTACGACAGCTTATGCTATGAATTCTTTCACACAGTTAGTCTCAATGGTGCTACAGGATCCCTTTACATATGGAAAGAATAGGGATGGGTTCACCACAAAAAAAGAAGAGCAATTCAGCATGTTTCAGCAAAGCTTTTATTCACTACTATGTTGTGCACATGTAAATTGAAACAATTAGGTCAGGTAAGCTTTGCATAGGTAAATAAAAATATAATTTCCAAAAGGCACTTGAAAGCTTCTTCCCAAATGCATCTTGAGATGATTTTTTTATCAACAGCCTCCACTTTTCTTATGGTTTCAATTTTGGTGGCAAAACCTATAGTTCTTTGTGTGTGTGTTTTAACATGCTAGCTGTTGAGGCAGGCTAATCTACTTTCCTCTTTTCTTTCTGTTTTGCTCTCCACTCATGCTCAGTAAAGGACTCTAGGGGCAAAGGGTTACCTTGCCTGTTGTACATAAGTACCGAGCCCTACAGTACAGTACTACCTAGAGTGCAATCCCATTCTTTCCCAAGTAAAAGTTTCTGTCACTGTTTACGACAGATAGTGCTGCTGCAAGCCAATGCTGAAAGTCTGTCTTTTTTTAGCCTTCCATCACTACCCTCCCAATGCCAATGCTGCAAAAAATGTCCAGCTAGACAGAAAAGAAGAAAAGGGGGGCTGAGCTGGGCTGCTGTAAAAATACTTTGTAAAAGGAAATTCTTTATGAAAGGATTTGTTAACTGAGGTATGCTTGTATAGTAATCATCTTGCATTATGGGCTTACATTCATCTTCACCAGAGAACATTAGGGTTCACAGATCTCAGGACTTGCCCTGGAATACCCAAGCATCAGGGTGAATTTGAATGTAAGAACACTGTCGTTAAAAGAATGTGTGTATCTCTGACTCTGTGTATGCATGAATTTATTGTGCTACTGCAGCCTAGATGCCCTAAAGCAGGGGTAGGCAACCTGTCCCCTTTAAGGGCCGAGGGACTTCAGCTCCCAGAAGCCCCAGCCATGCTGGCCAATAGTCCTATGTTGGCCAATAGCTCTTGGGATTCTGGGAGCTGAAGTCCCTCAGCCCTTAAAGGGGAAAGGTTGCCTACCCCTGCCCTAAAGCAATGGTTCCCAAATTTTGGTCCTCCAGCTGTTTTGGACAACAGCTCCCAGAAGCCCCAGTCAGCTTGATTAACAGTCAGAATCTGCCTGATCTTGGAAGCTAACAGCATCAGCTCTGGTTAGTTCTTGGATGGGAAACCACCAATGAATACCAGGTGCTGTAGGTTATAGTTCAGAGGAAGGAGGTGGCAAAATCATTCCTTGCCTAAGAAAATTCTATGAAATTCATGTTGTAGCCATCAGGTGAATTGAAGGCACATAACATACACATTGCAAGTCGCTTTGGAGTGAGTGCTGTAGATTTCCCAGGGTAACTGCCTGGCCAGTTCCTTCCTTCCCTCTTCAAGGATAAGATGGTTTAATACAGGGATAGGCAACCTTTCCCCTTTAAGGGCTGAGGGACTTCAGCTCCCAGAATCCCAGGAGCTATTGGCCAACATGGGACTATTGGCCAACATGGCTGAAGCTTCTGGGAGCTGAAGTCCCTCGGCCCTTAAAGGGGAAAGGTTGCATACCCCTGGTTTAATGGTTTAAAAATTCTCACAAATTAGTAACAACTCACTGTTTCCTGGTGTAACAACCCCACTCCTGCTCCAGAGTAGGAGAGGGGACCTGTGAAGATAATCTAGCTGCCACCACACATTGATTTATGCCCTATGTAACTCAGTAGAGTAATGTCAGAAGTTACTGAGGGCTTTACTTGCACCTTCTCCACCTCTGACTCTGCAAAGACTTAATCTAGTCCAGCAATAATTATTTTGGCAACAGCCCTGCAAGGTCATGGGAAGAAACCTTTTTTGGATTTTGCTATGTATGCTCTTTCAAACTGGTAATGTCCCAAAGTGAACATGGAACCATTTGCTAGAGCTTGGAAAAGCTACTTGATGCGGGTTGCAATACTGACCAGGAATTCTGTAGGGTGGTTAAAAAGGAATGTTTCCAAGTCCTGTCTTTTATATGCAAACTATATACTTTCCTGGTGAGCTGTTATCTCAAAGGATATCTTAAACGTAAAATAAATAATGAATCTGGAATTCTGTAGGATTGACAATGCCTCTCCCAAGCTGGGACTCAGCTCACAGCATAGTTAAAACTCACTACAGGTAAACATGGTGAGTATCTTTTCTTATAAGTTAAATAATTAAATGCACTATTTATTAAAACAGCACAGATGTAAAACAGTTTAAAATTATTAACTGTATTTGATCTCCTGGCAAACAAGTGGACTGTGCTTCATTCCCACCCCACCCCCTGCCCCCCATGTAATAAAGCATGCAGCTGGATGGGAAAACCTTAGTGCAATTGCCGAAATTGCTGAGGCATCCCCTCTGGTAAGCTAATGGTTAACAATTATATTTCTTTGTATGGTAGTTATACTTCAGTGCATGGTCACATGGTAGTGGTGAGCATCAGTTGCTTCTCCAAACTGGTCAATGGAGAAAAACAGAGTTGGAACAGAAACATGAAATTGAGACCTTTTAAAGCAGTTCTCCATTGTGTATGAAGAGTGTATTCTTCTTATTGCTACTTTAAAAAACAAACTCCTGAACTAGTTTTCCTTTGTGGTTGCAACATCACAATGGTCCCAAACTAGATTAGTTATCACATGGGTGAATGTAGTGTGTAGGTGGGTATGTTTGAAATGCACCAAAAGCCATCTCAGTCTTTTATGATATATTTTACATGTTTTATGTTTCATTATTTTAACTCTATTTTATCAATAAATTTTCATCTATTGGGTGGTGAAGAAATAAAAAAAAATCCTTCCCCTTATCCACAATGTTACAGACCACTCCAAACTGGTAGGTCCAGTGGTTCTTTTGAGCAGGGAGATGGATTAATGTATCAATATTGTTACATCTAATTTGGCAACAGTAGTTCACAGCTAGTATTGGTAAACCCCTCAATAGCTCTGTGTTACATTTGCAAAAGACCACCTTGTATTTTGTGAGGAGCTTTGGTTTTCAAAAATACACTGGTTATGTTGCTATATGTGAGAATAAGAAACAAGATGTATGATGCATTGTCTGTGTTGATATGATTACTTACTCATGAAAGCGTTAGAGCCATCTGTAGATAGCATGATGGGGAAGACTGACAGCTCTGCTTATGGCCTTGGGCAAATTCTATAGATCTTGGTTGTCTTAGGTACTGCAAGCTCTTAACTCACTATGGGATTGTTTGAAGCTGAAAGTATTTGTGATGAATTCTTGGCAGATTCACAGATGATGAAATGTGCTGTCCCTGGCACTGTATGTCAATGGACACGATATTTCTTAAGAATCATAAACTGCATGTATTACAGAGAAGTAAATAAAGGTAAAAAGTAATATATCTTCCACAGAAAAATGTTCCTTATTTTACTGCTGCTATGGATGTATGTTGGGTGTTTACTAGATAGCTGTCATAATCTAACATTACCAGTCCAATTTTAAGAAATATTTCCTTGGAACAAAGTCCCACTGAGTTCAAAGTCACTGATTTCCCAATGTATACTTCAGATTGCCAGCAATTAGCAACATATTCTTTGCTGACATATCTGTCTGCCAGCACTAGAGTAAAGATATGCCAGACCTTGTGACAGCAAGAATATCTTTGTGACAGATACTAGAAAGAGTTATTGGCCCTTATTCATCTGTGCAAAATGGGCTAACATTGGGTTATTTAGGCCTATACAGACTGCCAGAAATAATCCAGCTGGAGACCACTTTAACAGCCTTGGCTAACAGCTAGGGAATCATGGGAACTGTAGTTTATTGTGCCACCAAAACTCTCTGACAGAGAAGGTTCAGTGTCTTAGGAAAAAAACTACTACAAGGTCACATTTTTCACAGTTTGCTATTGCTTTTCCACTTTGGTGACTGATCATGAGATATAGCAATTACACTGGAGCCTCTCTTTTGGAAGGGCTGCTCTCTAATTTGTGTGTTTCTTTGTCCAGTAAAACAAAGTCCCACTGAAATTAATGGAACTGATTTTCCAGTGAATGCTGGGAGAATCATGGATGGATGGTTCTTTACAAAAGTATCACTTTTGTTGTTGTTGTGTGGCCTCAAGTCATTTCTGACCTATATTGACCCTAAGGCGACCCTATCATAGGGTTTTCTTGGCAAGACTGGTTCACAGTGGGTTGCCTTTGCCTTCCTCTGAGACTAAAAATGTGTGGGTAGGGATTTGAACTGTGATCAAAGTTCTGCTAAAATGAATCAGACTCAGAGGTGCTGCTAAATTCCTTCATCTCCCCTCTTTTCCATTTTATGCTGAAACAGACTAAGGGCCTTTGCAGACTGCTAGAAATAGTGCAAATTGAGTCCACATTAAGGATTAGGGTTAGTGCTAGGGAATCATGGGAATTGTTGTTGTTTTCTTTTCTGAGACATTGAGCCTTCTCTGTCAGAGAGTTCTGGTGCCACAATAAAATACAGTTCCCATGATTCCCTAACCCTTAAAGTGGACTCAATTTGCACTATTTTTAGCAGTCTGCAAAGGCCCTTACATAGCTATTCCTTTGAGCTAACTGAAAGTTTTTAACTTTTAAAAAAATAATGTTTCTTGTTACATTACAAAAGCATTATGATTACTTCTTAGTAGGGACTCAGCCCTACATAAAAACCACACTGAAGGACCTCAGGGGAGGAACCAGATTAATCCTGTGATGCTGTCATCATTTTGCTATGTAGTCATGGCATGTTGTTCTGGCATTCTTATGCTGTTAGAGCACTGTGAGGTGGAATAACAGGGGAGTAGCAGCCATGTAGCTTTTATAATGTAAGAAGTGGTTCATAGGCTGAGACAATGAATAATGGTGAAAGAGAAGACTTTGGAACATAAGATGGTTTTTTAAGATGAGGTTGAAAGGTTCTATCTAATAATGTTATTGATTGAATTCAAACATTTGCTTGATGCCCTTTTTCATCCTGTGTGTTTGGGATAACAACTATAGATAATAGCACCATAATCATTATACTTTAAAATGCTTAATAAAATTACAACATTAACAGAAGTGTAAGGCAGCAGCTAAAAGTATATAGCAGGCCAAGGCAACTTAAAACTCCTATGAAAATAAAAGTGTCATAGCATGGTATCAAAATGACTATAGTTAGAGAAGAAGTTAATATTTTCTTTCGCTTTTATATTTTGTTCTTTTCAAAACAGGTCTGAATATCCCCAGAATCATCTTTGTGTGGCTAAGCAGACAGAAAGGAAAAACCAGGCTGTTCCTGGGTTTTCCCAATTCAACTGCTGTCTACACACCCTGCTTCCAAGGCAGGGTGAACACCCACAGGCAGTCCACACTCTGTGGCATCAAACTGCATTTTTTTTTTGCCTCCCCTTATGCATGTACACCATTGCACGCAAACATCACCTGTGACTATGAATTACCTTCCTTGTCCCACCCAGCTGCCATCCTATTAGACACCCCATGTGACCAGCCATACAGTTGCATGAGCAATATACCACCTGTACAGTGCATTGGTGCACCCAGTGACACATTGGCAAAGCAAAATCATAGAGGCCCGCCGTACATGCCTCTTTTCCCTCAATTCACCCCATGATCCCCTGTTGGACTGTCCAGTTTATGTATGTTTTTATTACGTCTATTGCATTATTAGCTACCAGACATATTTATTGTAATTTCACTTCATGGGGGTGGGATGGATCAGTGGTGCAATGGATCAATGATGCATCCGGCTCCTCACACGTCTGTATGTTCTACAGAAGAAAAAAACTGTATGGCAAGCAATGACGCTGGTGGCTGTATCTCACTGGGCCCAGGGCGCATGCTCCAGACTGGTTCTATAAGCCGCCTAGGCCTTCTTGCATTCCCACACTCGCATCATGCAGTTTATACACCAGTGCAATAATGCACATTTTCCATGTTAGAGCAGAGCTTAAGAAGTTTTTTTTAAAAAAAATAAAGCTTTATTTTGTTCCGTTTTTTGCTCCAGAGTGTGGGTTTGTCCTGGTTTCACCCCATTTCAGCCTTGGGCATTGTATAAATAGCTGAGTTTGAAATAGGGTGAAACTGCTTTTTTTTTGCCAGTACGGGCAGGTCCTCAATCTTCTTAATAATTCTGGGATTGCAACTAGCACCTTTTGAAGGCTTTCCATAATGGTGAGTCACAATATATATGTGTGAGTCCTCTCTCACCTATGTTCAGTCATTGATACTGGAACCTCTGTTCAATGCCTTGGAGATTATAATCAATCCTAGGGTACTGGTTGACCAGGATTTCTTGTGGTCAGGATTCTGGAGTATTTCATATTTTCCCCTACCCTTCTTAATTGGCAGAAGCAAAGCAAAAACTGTAATGCTTCACACCCTGTAAGTTATGACTAAACCCTTTAAGGACAGAAGATAAAGGCTTGGCTTGATTTTTGAGACAGCTAGAATGTGGGCTGTTTAATTACTAGAATAAGATAGAAGCAGAGACTAATGCTGACCTGACCTGATTTGACCAGTTTGGATGAGGATGAGGCAGGCATCTATTTGTAAACCTCATAAGGAGAGAATGAACAAATTTGGGCATAAAAACAGAAACTTGAAAAAGTATTTAGCTCTCATTGTGTATTTGTTTCAGAGATGCTTTTGTAGAGTGGAGTGAGAAGGAATTCTTGGGCTTTTTCATTTACAGATTTGCACAAGTTGACTGTGGCAAAAAAGTTATCACATATCACTTGTCAAGGAACCCAATCCAGTGGGAGCTTTCTTTTCCATATCTCATGTACCCTATACAGCTCACCTTTACACTTCTTCCTTTACTTGTTATAAAGACAGGGTGGGCAAGATGTGATTTTTCCAGTTATTGTAGGACTGCAACTCCCATTAACCCAAACCAACATAGCCATTGCTGACATATCTGTCTGGAAATGTCAATAGCTGCATTCCAACAACATATGGAGGGCTAGAAGCAGCTGTTTGAAGACTTCTGAAACTTAGGTGATGAAAAATAAGAGTTTTGTTGTGTCAATTGAAGGAACAGTGTGGCTGACCTATCTAAGCAAAAGCAATATGTAAACCTATGTGGCCTTTCCGAACATAGCATTTAGATTCATGTACAATTTCAGTTCATTTGTTTTTAAAGTAGAATCTGGCCTGGCACAAATGCAACATGTACAGAAATCATATCTAAAAACTAATGGCAGATAATACTGGCTTAGGGTACAGTCCTTATCTAAGAATGTCACTGAATGCTATGGAGTTTAAGTCTCTTGGTAACCTGCAACGCATTAGGAGGGATATTTTACTCAAATTGTTAAACAATAACAGAAACAAAATGCTATACATACATACATGCAGTTATAACAAGGAGTGGCATCTGTGTGGCATATCAGTGAGAATTGTTCAGTTCTGGTACTTAGTATAAATTTATTGAGGTCAGATTTCTTTCATTTTAATTTTCCTTTGCAGCAGACTCAGATTGGTGTATTTGGGGTTCAGGTAATAAATCAAAGGACTTCCCACAAGCCTAATGTTTGTCTTTGCTTACTATATCCTGCATGATTAGATTGTGCAACTTTGCAACACTATAGGGGAACATTGAGGGTAGCCATTACAAAACATTATTTGAGGGTAGGTGGTTTAAAACATTTGGCAAGCATAACAGTTATCTCCAGAGGAGCAGTTTTATGAACTAGTACAACTTTCCCAAATTTTGTAAACTGAAGTTGATGAGAAGGATAATACTCAGAGGTAAAATCAACTGCTTTGTAAGCAAACATTCCCATATTCAGTTCTAACATGTCCCTGTAGATCTGCAAAAGCCTGAGAGAATAACAGCAAGTTGGCATAGAAAAGATGTCCAAGATGAACCAATGTGGGCTGACTCGTAAGAGCTGTCTTCTTATTTTTTGGCATCACTTTATGAATATTAATAATTAAAATCTCTCAGTTTAACACTCCATATAATTAAGAAGTTTAAATGTACACCTTGCTGAAATGTTGTAAGTGTTAGAAAGAGGATACTGGTGAAGACTTGGTATTTGGGTAAAAGTTTTGATGTGAGGGAAAATGACAGCTTCCATTCAGAAGAAATTACACAATATAATGCTGAAGCATATATACCTTATTTTCCTGCGTATAAGACTACTTTTTAACCTGCAAGATCTGTGGTTAAAGTGGGGGGGTCGTCTTATATGCCAGGTATAAGGATAAGGAGGATAGAGGTGCTAAAACTCTATATTTTGACTGGAAAATGGGGGGTCGTCTTATACGCCGGGTCGTCTTATATGCCGGAAAATATGGTACTCATCCCTCCACATTTGCTGGGGTTAGGGACACAGGACCCCCGTGAATGTGGAATGTGGAAAAAACTACAGAACACTATGGGTTTTTTTTCCCGGAGAGAACACCTCTCTAGGAATCTCTAGGTCCTCCAGTGCAACTCTGTGGTCAATATCTGCCAGACATTGATTGTAGAATTGCACTGGAGAGCTACAAATGCCTAGTGGAGTGTCCTCTTTAGGAATCTCTAGGTCCTTCAGGGCAACTTTTGGTTAAAATTGACCATAGAGTTGAACTGGAGGACCTAGAGATTCCTAGAGAGAACATATTAATAAAATCTGTGAATAATCAAATCCGCAAATGTGAAAGTTGCAAATGTAGAGGGATGAGTGTAGCTGCTGTAGAAAGGGCAAGTAGGTAAAGGTTATCTGCAGTTTACTTGGTGAGTTTAAAACTATTGCCACTCAAGAGGGGAAAAAATTCTACACCACGAATCTGGAACTTCCTGAGATGCATGTTGTTTGTAAGATGCAAGGAGACCACTTATTTATCTAGTGACCACAACAGGAAAACTATGGGCTAGTCAACTGCCTTAAGTAGCCTACGTACAGTAAATTAGTGTGGTGTAGTGGTTTGATAGTTGGACTATGGCTCTGGAGGCGAGAGTTCCAATCCCCATTCAGTCATGGAAACCCACTTAGCCTCAGAAGAAGGAAAGGCAAGTCCCCTCTAATCAAATCTTGCTAAGAAAACCTCATTATAGGATTGCCATAAGTCAGAAAT
>CM034706.1:56114201-56126292 GCA_020142125.1 Phrynosoma platyrhinos | reverse complement strand
GCAGTGGAGAGAGAGAGAGAGAGAGAAGAAGAAGAAAGGAAAAGAGGGTGGTTGTGATGGTGGTGCACTGCCTGGGTGTGTGTGTGTGTGTGGAAGAGAAAATGGACTCCTCTAGATTAAAACTGCAGCCTGGGATGATGTTAAAACCCCCAGATTGATGGAGCTTTGTAAGAACTGTGGACCCTGATTGGGCAGAAAGCTTGACAGCAGAGGTCAAGGTGTCAGGAATACGCCTAAAATTACCTCTCTTTTTAAAAATAAATCGCCAGTTTGGAAACAAGGTGGGCTGAGTTGCAGTTTCTCAAAGGATATTATGCTTTTTGGATAGTGTTTTTGGCTGTACCTTTCTTGCAGGGTACGCTGACCTTCCTGCCTCCCTTTTAAAACAGTGTACCACATTTCATTATTCTTTTTTTTTAAATAGCGTACTACATTTCATTATTCTCCTCACATGGAGGAGCATGGTGGCTATTTTCTTTGTCCCAATTTCTGAGAATTTGTACAAAAAGAAAAATAATGGCTTGGCGTGTATTTTTGGCATCTGTCTTCTTTTTTGCTTTTCGTTCCCCCCCCACACACACACATTAACATATCTCACAATATGTTCCTGCAGATAAGCCCCTTAAGATGGAGCACTATTCAGTAACGATAACAGTCTAGCTGAGGATACCAGTAGTTTTGAGGGGTTTTTCTCTGCTGCTCTGCATTGCAAGAAGGTGTATAATGATAGTCAAAGCAATGTTGCTAGGCATATCCCCTTTGAGCTAACATCCTTCCTCTCTTTCCCATCCCCCATTCATAATTTCGGTGTGTGTGTGTGTGTGTGTGTGTGTGTGTGCGTTTTGAAATGCTCATGTTATGAAGCAAGCTGCAGGAAATGAAACTGTCCTGAAAACCGTTATAAAAATATTTCACTAAGCTATAGCATGTATTGAAATGCTGAATTGGAACAAAAAAGAGCGAATATGTTTGCTCAGCTGAGCATTGGCTAGCCTGTGAATATTGGTTTGAAATAGTATTGTGCTTTTCGCCATCTACTCAGTTAAAATTAACCTGACTATGGACTCTCCTCCTCTTTCTGGCGTAGGTAAAGTCAGAAAAATGTTTGCTTGTTTTTTAAGATTAAAGTGTTTAATTGTTTGTGAAATTTTTGTGCTTTCCTCCTGCAGAACAAGAGACACATACACATGCATCCAGTATAATAATAATAATAATAATAATAATAATAATAATAATAATAATAATTATTTATATCCTGCCCCTCTGCAGAGTCATTCATATGACTTTATGAATACCCTAATTTTTTAGGCCTGCGCCAATTTTTCTTTTTTTGTTGATAATGCTTTGTATCAGGAGTAGATGGTTTTGGACTACAACACTCATATTCTGTCAGCATTGACTATGCATAAGCTCTTATGGGAGCTTTAGATGCCAATGATCCTGAGGGCCACAGTGGCCCACCCTTACTTTAAAAGTGACCTCTTTTATATGCAGTGGCAGTGGGAGATTAAAATATAGTTGTCCCTCCATTTTCATGGGGGATCCGTTCCAGACCCCCTTGTGAAAATGGAAAATTGCAAATATTCAAGCCCCATTGGCTTGAATGGCAGTGCGTGCCCATGGAGGGGGCATCCTATTTTGTCCCCACCCCCATTTGCCGCCTGTGAACACGCAAGGGACACAGACACCAAGTCTGCGAAAATGGAGGGGCGACTGTATAGAATAAAATTCCAAAACCTTAATTCATTTTATTTACTTTTTAGGAGTCTTAGGGCCTTTGCAGACTGCCAGAAATAGTGCAAATTGAGTCCACTTTTAGGGTTAGGGTTAGGGAATCATGGGAACTGTATTTTATTGTGGCACCAGAGCTCTCTGACAGAGAAAGCTCAATGTCTCAGAAAAAAAACAATTCCCATGACTCCCTAGCACTAACCCTAACCCTTAAAGTGGACTCAATTTGCACTATTTCTGGCATTCTGCAAAGGCCCTTACTGATAGGGAGATAAAGGCTCTCATTTCATATATTTTTAAAATTCCTCTAAGCATTTTCTCTTAGAGAAAGTGATATCAAATTGCATCTTTTTGCTAAACTGTGGAAATGGATAACTATGTAATTTTAGTGTTATCAGTATGCCTTTTGGGAGGTTATCAATCTGTTCTTTTTTGTTTATAAGCTGTTAACCATGTTTTGTTCCACTGATAGTCCATTACAAGAAAATTAAGTAAACAATAGTATATTGAACACAACTACTCTATATGCAGATTTTTTAAAAAAGACTGCTTTTCCCAGTCATAATGGAGATTTTGTAATCATTACAATACAAACAAGAATTTCATTTTATAAACATCCTGTCTAAAAACTACTTTCTACAAACAACTTTATACTGACTGATCTTAAAGGTGCCATGTTGGTGGTTTTACTTGCAACAGAATAACATGGCTACCCCCTTTCAAAGCAAATTGCTATAGAATTAGCTTGCTGGTCAGCATGAGAGAGAATGTAACTGTTATATATTACTTGTCGGTAACTGGATATTCTTTCTAGCAGCCTGATAATACATGCCAGTGTGGGATCCTGTTATCAAGACATTTATCTGCTTTATAGGGCAGTAGACTTTGGCTTTATCTTCTTACCTCCTTGGTGATTGTATTAAGATATTTTGCAGTTAACATACTATTAAGTATTGCCAAACTAACTGGAACTGGATGTTGGGTGCAGTGTTCTTAAGTTGGTGCATGTAGGTTACATCCATATTTAGGTACATGCATTTGGGTTGGACTTCTTCTTCTTATTATTATTATTATAGTTTATTTCTAAAGCACTGTCAATATACACAGTGCTGTACAGAGAGAAAATCAACATAAAATAGAATAAAAACCTGCCGGAGGCGTACAATCTAATACAAACAGTAGGCAAAATAATAAAAGTCAATTAAAACAAAAAACAATACAACAGTTAATTAACAACATCCACTGTCTACCCAAATGACAGGAAAGTATATGTAAATGTATATCAAACAGTGTCTGGGAATGCATCCCTGAACAAGATGGTCTTTAACTCTGATTTAAAAGTAGACAGAGAAGTAGTGACTAGTGTTTGAGCGGGAAGAAGGTTCCAGGAGTGAGGGACTTCCTCATCCTTCTTCTTCATGGCAGTTCCACCAGCCCTAAAAGTGTTATACCAAGAGTGGAGCTGTGATGTAGAAGAAGGAATTCCTCAGAATCAACTAGCCTCTAGTTGATTTTGAGGAATTCCCTCTTCTGTCTGTTCACAAAAGGAAGTTCTAGATCCAGTCCTCTATGATTTTGTACAACTCATTTCACAAGATACTCTTTCCCCCTCTCTTCAATCTATTTAGGAGAAAATTAACAAGTTAAAACTTTAAAACCCAAATCCATGAATAATCCAAGGAGTGGGATCTGAAAGTGGTAGATCTGTGGGTTCATATTTCACCGTGGTGCATTCTTAGCAGCCACCATGAAATTGTCATTACTTTTGTTGGTCTCATTCTCTGAACCGTGCCAGAATCAACTGAGATGGAAGCCTATATATGAAAGTGAAGAAATAAAGTAGTAATTTGTGATGTTGTAGGATGCCAACTAGGATTATGCTATATTATTTCCTGTGTACTGACTTCCAAAAGAAAATCTATACTTCAATATGTTTCATACAACTATCATGCAGTGCTTGTAGATATCCTGCTTACTTTCAAACCAATCCTGTGTATGTGTTGCAAATAGAAAGGATGTCTGAAGAGGCTTACTCCCAGATAAGTTTCATAAGATTGTTGCTTACATCACAGTCTCTTGAGCTGAATTACATTGACAAAAATAAGACTCATTCATAAGGTCACATATGTTTGAAGGAAATGGGTATCACTTGGAAGAAGACAAATTATTTAAATAATTTTCAGTCTTTTAATTCATACTTTTCCTGTACAAGTGTGTGTATTGACTGGTTACATTAACAATTAAAAGACATTGGTTTTCAATCAAATGGAGCTGTAGGAATCTAATCCAAAGTGCTAATCATATGCCTTTCAAATTACAGAATATATGTTTGCATAGAAAATTTTAAAAAACACCTCTCAATTTCACAGATCTTTCAACTTGGGGTAGGCAACTTCTTTAGCTCCATGATGACATCTTGCCCCCTGGAGCCCACGCAGGTCTATCTGTCTCCCCACCCACACCCCAATCACACCATATTATTTGTAGCTGTAATTTGGCAGTGGCAAAAAGAAATCGTCACTTCCCTTTAAGAACAAGATGTGCAGGAATGTGGATCAAAACACAGTCATTCTTCTGGGAGGATTCTGGAGTTGGACACACACTCCCTTCACCTTGTTCTTGAAGGGTAGGGTCGCCATATTTCAGTTCCTCATAACTAGGCATCTTATTTGTGTATTATGTAAATTATTATGATGCATATTATTAATTTGCATTCTGATTATGTAAATTCAGCACATTAATCATTGAAGTTTTTCTACCCTTGTGTTTCAACCTCAGTGCCAGTCTAAGAACTCCTTTTTCTGGTCTCCCCCCCCCCCCCCATTTGGTATGAAGAGAGGGAGGCTTCCAAGGAGCCCCGGAGAGTAAAGGGACTCCATTTATTCTCTTGAGGCTGTTTGGAAATGAAATTCCACTGTGCTGTCTAGCGCTAGGCTCAAGCCACCAACAATCACTACATGATACGAGGGCATCACTGCTTGCCTCCTTTCCTCTTCTACCTTCTAGACCTGTCAAGGGAAGGGAGGAGGGAATGGAAGAATAAGGTGCCAATGCTACCCCTGTGCAGTAGCAACCAGAGCTGCAGGGTGAGATGAGGCTCCCACTAGGGCCAGTCTTCTTACACAGTTTCCTCCTTCATTGCCACTGCCACATTTTAACATATTCATTGGCATGTGATAAAGGAGAAATCCAGGATTTACAGCTTCAACTGGGACATTTTTTAGTCCCTTCAATTCGAGATTTTCCAAATTTTCTCGGACAAATGGCAACCCTATTTAAGGGACATGTTGTTTTTCTGTGACAGCAATTTTGACACTGAGGAGAGCAGCACTGCAGAATCTGGTGGAGGTGCACGCAACCCACAGCTGTGTGTTGTCAACACCAAGTACACATGCAAAAATCCTGTCTGTACCTATCTAAAAGAATAGTATTCATTTTAATATAAATGTCTCTGAATAGACATGTATGGAATTGCATAAAATTAGTCAAGTTTATAGTTTGGAGGTGCAGGAACAAGCTGTGGGCTTGTTTCCTTTTCAGCCTTTGGCTGCAAATGTGGTTTTTCCGTGTAGCACTTATTAGTTTACTATGATTTCTAAATTGGCAAACCATATTAGAACTAGAAACTTAGAAGTTTATCACGGGGGGGCAATTGGAAGTATAAAAGGTGATTAACCCATGATAATCCTGCAATTGTGCTAATGGTTTTTACACAACATTGTGTTCAAAGTGATATTGTCCCATGAATAACCTGTTATTATTGTGCAATTACGCTAATGGTTTTCACACGACGTCGAGGTGAAATGTGATTAAAGTACCATTAACCTGTGAATAACCAAGCAAGAAACAGCAGCAAATCATTCACTGGATTTTCCCGTGAATGACTTTTTGCTATTTATTAGCTGGTTATTCCCTGGTTATTCACAGGATAATGGTTCTTGTGTTAATCTCATTTTAATCGCATTTTAATTGAACAATTTTGTTCGGTTAATCACTGTTTAAAGTCCCAGTTTCCCCTTGTGTGATGAACTACTTACTTGGTTTTCTTATTTGGAGGGCAAAACTATCCATGGTTTGTAAGTTCGGAAATCATAGGAAACTATATTACTAGGCAAGAAACATAAACATTGTGCAGAAAGGGGAAGAGGGAGCATGCAAACTTGGACGCCTTTCCTCCTAATTTTTAAAGCCATGGTTTGGGGACTATATAATCAAGAGCTTGTTGTTCCTGCTTGTACACTCTAAACAGATAAATAAAATGGTTTTGCAGATTATTATTTGTCCAGGGCTAACAGTATATTTTCCTCAATATCTTTCTGATGATGATTTTCATTTTGGATGTTTACAAAATGCTTAATGATTCACTCTTGAGATACTTGCAATGGACATGTTAACTGAAAAACAGATTGTAAACAAGCATTGTGTGCCTTATTTTACCAGCATTGCCTGCATTTTTTTTAAAATGGAAGGTTATGCTACACATCTCTTTATCATATGTCTTTTGGAGATAAACAAATATGCTTTATTCCTGATAATGCTTTTTTCTTGAGTCACCTTCCATTGGTGTAATCCTTAAAGATAGAACTTAGTATCTAGGTTGGAGAATTTCATTTTCATCAGCAGCAATTCCCAGTCCTGTATTGTAGAGTTAATTCTGACAACCAGTCTTTACTAGATTAGAAAATCGCTGCCTTGACTAGAGAGTATGGATAAAAGATGTCCTCATAACCAGGGCCCACAAAGAGTGGTTGGCCAGTAAACCAAGGGAATATTTGTATTTGGCAGACCTCAAAAGTCTTCTAGCACTTTAAGGGCAGTGTCACAAGTTTCATATACTCTTTCTTTCTCTATGTCTCTGTATTTATGAGATAAGAACAGACCTCTCATTGAGCCCTCTGGTACATATTTTTCTCAGATGAAGTGGGGAGCAGAAGAGGGAAGAAACAGCATAAGTACATTTCCTAGAACTTCTGATTTATGTTGTAGGGATTGAAGCCTGTGTAGTATTTTTGAAAATTGTGTCCTCCTCTAGTACCACATTTGGCTGTAGTTCTTCAACAATTTGGACCTCAATGATTTTCTTTTACATACCGGTACTTGAAATGAAATAGTACCATCATGGGATGGTTGTGCCTAACACGTAGCTTGTATCCAAATTAACTTGGAACACTCATCACACACACACTTTATTGCCTTTTTTAAAGTTGGGAATTGATTCAAATTGATCTTTGAAATGTTTAATAATACACGCACCTCTTTTCTTCAGGTGCATTGCAAAATGATACATTTAAGAACTTCAGTAAATTCAGTTTTTAAATTAAAAACATTAAATTATTCAAAATGATTATGAATTTAGAGGTCAACATATGTTCTTGATTCACAAGGTTAAATGCCATGATGTGCTTGTGGGAATATCAGAACTTCTCTGCAACTAGCCCTACAGAGTAGTTTTTAGGGTGCAGAGGAAGCTGCTGGAGGGGGAACTCTGGTTATTAGTTCAGAATGTGGAAGCTCCTTCCATGAGCAGAGCAGAAGCAGACCATTGCATCCTGCCCACAGTAATGCAGTCTTCTTTCCAAACAATCTTCTGACTTGGCAAGGCACATAAAAATGTGGAATAATTGGCCACAAAAGAAAGGGGGGGGGGGGAAGGCAGATGAATGCAACTGTGACTCCTGAAAGCCCCTAGGAGAGGAACATAATGATGGGCTGACTTAAGTTCCTTCCCTAATGGACTAGTTAGAGAGTGGCTGGGAGTTCCCAGCTGGCTTTCAGGGATCAACAATGCTATGTTAGTGTATGGTTATACTTGGGAGAGAAGTACCTTTATATGGACACTCCCATAGTTTACAGGAAAAAATGCTTTGTGTTTTATTTATATAAGAGAAGGTTTATTGATTTTTTGAGAAAGATACTTAGTTGGTAATGATAATGTTATATAGCTGTCCCAGCTATTAGACAGAATAGTAGAAAGCTTTTACAGTAGGGGAAAATGACTTTAATTTATTTCCCCAGGACAATTCTGTGGATTTATATTTCCTTTGCATTGCATTTTAGGCTTAGGGGACTGTTCCGATGCTGCCCAGCTCTTATTTTAAAATACTGGAAATGTCAGTAGAGCTTGGAAAAATAACTTCTTTGGGCTGTAGCTCCCAGAATCCCCCAGCCAGCATGCTCTGGATGTTCCTAAGATAAACTTCTATGTTGTTTTTTAAGCTAAATCACTGCATGATTACAGTGGGTTGGGAAACACAAGAGTGTTATAGATGATGTAGTCAGAAAACAAGTAGGAGTCCTATACCTATCTTCCTATTTTATCTTTTCAAAAATAATACTGCTTGTGATTTCAAGTGGATAAATCAAGATTTTATAGTTGGAACCAGCAGTGCTAGATGTATTGGTAAGTTCCAGCTAGTTATGCCTGTGAGATGAGGCTTTTCTGTTCTGTGCCTTCAGATCATTTCTACCTATGGAAACCCTAAGGCCGTGATGGCGAACCTATGGCACGCGTGCCAGAGATGGCACACGAAGCCATTTTCCCCAGCATGCAGAGGGTGATGAGAAGAAAGAGGTGTGCACCTGCTCCTCCTCTTTCCCAGCCATCCCAGGCCTTCAGCTGCCTCTCTAGAGACAGCTGAAGGCCGGGGATGGAGGAAGAGGCATGTGCCTGTTCCTCTTCTTCCCCCCTCAGCTCCTGGGCCTTCAGATGTCTCTGGAGAGGCAGCTGAAGGCAGGGAGGGTGGGGGGAAGAAGTCCCACCCCAGAAGTCCCACCTCCAGAGGGTGGAAGTCCTGCCCCCCGGAGAGCAGAAATCTCTCTCCCAGCGGAAGGCCTTTTATTTTAGCGCTCGGCCCCTAAAAGGTTCACCATCACTGCCCTAAGGTGAGTGTGTGATGGATTTTCTTGGTAAGATTTGTCCAGAGGTCATTTGCCATTACCCTCATCTGAAGCAAAGAGAGCATGACTTGCTCAAAGTCATCCAGTGAGTTTCCATGGCCAAGTGGAAATTAAAATACTGGTTTGACAGAGTCCAGCATTGAAACCACTACCCTGCACTAGCTCCCAGATGAGGCTTACACACAGGTATTTTAATTCTATAAAAATAAATAAAGCAAATGTAATCATGGCATTTATGAAGCATTTGGAATGTAGTTCTTGGCAGTGAACAGGTTTAGTACTGAACCAAGAATAAGTCTTGTGGGTTTTCCATTTCCAGCTTCTTGGTGGGGAAGGGGGCGAGGGACAGGATTCTTCACAAACTAATGTTTTTAGACTAGCCTTCTCCAATGTGTGTGCCAACTCCCATCAGTCACAAATCACTTGTGGCCAGGGATAGTAGTAGTAGTCCAAGATATCTGGAGATATCTGTGTCCTACCAGCTCCAGGCTGGAGAAAGCTGTTCTAGATAATCTTTAAGGATAGTAAAAGAAAGCTGCATTGTAACCAGGTTGCAAGGTTCTAGATATACATGGTCAAATCTATATCATGAAGAACATGATGCAGCCTCCTTATCAGGCTTCTAGAAAAAAAGATGTGCCTTATTGCAATCGTTGCCTAGACCTTCAAGCTGCAGAACCGTCTCATCCTGAATACATTAATATGTTCATTTCTTCTTCCAGATGTCATGATAATCACATTTCCCTCAGAGATTATTCTAAATAAAAGAGCAAATAAAAATGAATAATATATGAAGAAAAAGAAAAACACATGTAAGACCCTATTAGGTTCAATTTTGCTGGATCATTGTGGGTGGGGGCTCACACATCCCAGCCTAGTCTAACATTTCTTCTTCCATAGCTCATGATAATCATATTTTCCTCAGAGAATGTGGAACTACTGACATCATATGAATAACTGAGAAGTGGGATCCTCTTTTTCCATCACCCATTCTCAGTGTTATGAAACACAGACATACTCACAGCAAAAAGAAACAACCTCCCCTAAAGCTTAGGAATTCTGAAAACACCCTGTTAGTGTTATAGAAGTGACTAGAGCAGGGGTAGGCAACCTTTTCCCCCGAAGTCCTCCTTTCCACTTTCCTCCTTTCCTTTTGATTTTCAAAATGGCGGAGTACTGTGCATGCGCAAACAAGTTGAGGCCGTCATTTTGGAGAACAAAATGGTGGCCGTGATGCATTTGCGCATGTGCAGTACTCCTGCGCATGCACAAATGCGTCGCCGCCGCACAGAGGCAAAAACGCACGCCGACACGCGGCGGCAGGGGTCTGCCTGGGCCGGTAAGTCCGCCGACCTGGGCCGGAACCGGCCCGGGGGGGCGTAGGTTGCCGGCTCCTGGACTAGAGTGTTGCATGCTGTCCATCCCACTGTTAGTATTTTGTTCTGTTTGAATGAAGATAGAAGTGCCTTTTGTGCTTTACCAGTTACCCGTTCTCTGCCCTGGATGCACATGCTTCAGAAAACTATAGATGTGTTTAAAACATTTCTATCATAGTTCAGAATATTATGACTTCATCACAAGGATTGTTGTATTTCAGTTCAGTCAGTCTGTTTTAGACTACAGTCATATAAACCACTCACTTACTTGGTAAGCATAATATAATTCACTGATACTTCCAAATATCATATGGGATTCTGAGATCAGAGTACAAAAATCTGAGAACATGGAAACATAAGTAAAATGTAGGGATTGAGCTGCCTGGTTATTTTACAATTCAGTCCTATGGTTTCTGGAAGAATATTCCAAGGGCCATAGGAGATTTTGGGCCTCACTTTTGGTTGGGGGTGGAAGATTGTGGCTTTCCAGATATTTTTGGCTTATATCTCACATGAGTCCTAGCTAACATCACCACTATTAGGAGGTTAAATGAGTTCTACTTTAACAGAAACGAACCTGGAGGGCCACAGTTGCCTACCCGTGTTAGATCTGCTGCCAGAGATTTCTGTGTTGCACCAACAGAAAAATATACCACTATCTCTGCTCCTATGGTGGTTCTACAATAGTATGATCTGGAACAGTAAGAGATATAGGGGATCTATAGAATCCTAAGCCTCCTTAGTTATCCAACACATCTCTGAGGCAGCCTAGTCCTAGGAACTGTAGTGATTCTTGAGCTGGCATAGTTTAATTCTCCCCCCTTGGAGTCAGTGTAAATGGAAACTCAAACAAATGTAATTCAGTGGTGTCAAATGGTGTTTGTTTGTTTGTTTGTTTAAAAAAGACCCTACCCACCATCTCTCACACTCACTACTGTGAGCTGGTAGGACACAGGAGGTTGCATTAGCTGCACAATAGATTCTCCTTCCTACCTGCCACAGGATTTCTTTTTTAATATTTTGATATATAGTGGCAAGCATTTTAATGGAATTGATTTGTGCACTACAGCTCCCCTCTGCAGTCTCCAAAATGCTTGTCTTGATCACACAGAATGTAAACATTAATCAGTGAGGGGAGGATTAAAGAGACAGTATTTATAGGAAATCCCACAATAGTGCCAGCCTGCTTAGAAGAGTGTCCCATTTTGGATTTAGGCTCAATTTTAAGCTTGCTTTTGTCAGAATATTAATATTTGTGCTGGCTCTTGTTATCTGAGAAAGCAAATACAAAATGGAACCTACAAAAATAAAACTTGATTTTCCATAGAAATAAATTATTTATTATTGATAACTTACAAAGCAAAAAAAAAAAGCGCTTCAGCTTTTATCAATTTCAGTTTAACTGTTAATCTCACCTAATACTCCAATCGTAAACATGTTATTTAGGATTAATCCTCACTTATTCCTTTTGAGCACTCCTTAAAATGCCATATGAGTCGATGATGCTATATTAATAAGAATGATTTTCAATTATGTTCATTTTTTCCATTTAAAAATCTTTGAAATTGAGAAATATCTCAGCTACTTGATCCTATAAGTATGTATCAGGGCTAAATTGTATCCTGAAGAAAAATTGCTGAGGTATTTTTACCTGCTTCAAAATGTTCTTTATTGTTACATCAGTTTGAAGAACATGTTACTTTCTTTCTTGGTCCCAGTATAGCGTAGTGTTTAAGCAACATCTTTAGCTCTTTATTCTTTACTTTAAAGGTGAAAGTAGAAGAATACTGTATTTTCCGGCGTATAAGACGACCCTCAACTTTTCCAGTTAAAATATAGCGTTTGGGATATACTCACTGTATAAGACTACCCCTCTTCCAACGCACACCAAATAAAAATTTAAAAACATCAGATTTGCTTTCAATATGTTAATTTTAATTCAAATGCTTATGACATGCAGGTACTTAGCAGGAAAACTGTCACTTATAAACACCACAAACTACAGCCCCCATGTTCCCTAACATTTATTTTTGCAGTGTGTTTTTAAAAAATAGTCCAGATTTAAATGCTGCTTTAAAAATTATTTC
>CM034706.1:56081373-56108327 GCA_020142125.1 Phrynosoma platyrhinos | reverse complement strand
CTGGGATTCTGGGAGCTGAAGTCCCTCGGCCCTTAAAAGAGAAAGGTTACCTACCCCTGTGTTATGCAGTGTACATGAGGTGAATATATATGGGAGATCCATATATATAGATATAGATATTCCTTCATGTGCCCATTTCTAAAGATGTGGGTTGGTGACTCTCATCATCCTTCTCCATTACCTATATTGGCTAAGGCTGATGGGAATGGGAGTCCAACATGAGTTGTCCACCCCTTCCCTAAAGGTCATAATCTGATTGTATTGGAGACGAGTTTTGTTGGTGCAGCCCCAGATTTGGCCTCTGTAAATCCAATGTGCAGATGCTATATTTTTTCCCTGTCTCCCATTAATGGACCCCACAAGTTGAAAGAAACTGATGAATGAAAACCAGTCATCTTGCATATGTTATCTCATGGTGTAGGAGACGTCCCATTAATTGTCACAAAAATGCTAGAAGAGTCTGGTATGTGCTGAAAGCAATATACAGAAGGGAGAAGCTTGAGAAAACTCCTAAGGGCACTAAGTGGGTCAAGAGGTTGAATTCATTCTAATTCTCTCCAGAAGATGACAAAATTATGTCTGTGGTATGGCAGACTAAAACAGTGAGACTCAGAGTTGTAAGAAACAGGAAAACTGTAAAGTGCACAGGGGTATGTGTGACTTTTTGCCTAGTGCTAAACTATAGCATAAGGAAATTCCATTCAGCCACAAGAGGTTGAAAATGGAAGGAAGAAGTATGTGTTTGCCTGTCAGCCTTCTTCCTAACTCTTACATTGCAGTTTTAGCCTTCAGCCAGGTTATCATGTTAATAAGGCACAGCCGTACTAATGTCGGAATGGACATATGTTGCCTAATATGAACCAGTGTATAAAACTAGACCTTCCATTACGGCTCTCACACACATCTGCATATGTGTGCATACATTCTTTCACTAGAAATACCTTTAAATCATCTTTGCCACTATGAAATCACATTAGCATACATTTTCCATGCTTGCATGTTCCACATTCTTGACTCGTGTCACAGTCACCATTTCTACTATATAGAAATGCCCATGGCTGAAATAAGACATTTTTTTTCCTATGGTGAAAAAACCCACAGTGTTCAAGACTGCATAGTACACACATGCTAATAGAGAAAAGCATTCTTCAAGGGAAATGTGAGGCTCTCCCAGATTGGGCTAAAGAAATATGAATTCGTGAGATACAGCTCCTTTGGTTTTGCAGGTAGGTGTAGTCTCTGCATCCCCTTGTTCTATTCTTTTTTGTGGCTGTTTGTAGTGATTTCTTACATCTGCATGAGGGTTCTTCCAAAGGTATAAGGGCTTTTTTAAAACCAGGGTTTGATTTGCTAAGGTGATCTTGTAGTTTGAAGGGTAAATTTTCTCTTTTGTGTTACAGAGTGGTAGTGCAACAGTGCTATTCTAGTGTGGCACTATAGGACAATAACTGTAATATTTTTAAAGGAGGAAACAAGAAGCTAACATGTTGTTCTGATACATCTTGGGACTAAATACAGACATACTCAGGTGTGGAAATAAAATGTTGCAGCTGGTGCTGGAAATTTCCAGAAAATGATCTGGCACAACAGAAATGTAATTTAGATTTTAAAAACCCTGTGAACTACAATTGCAAATACTTGCTCCATCTGGAGGAGCCATTTGTCAATAATTTCTTATCTTTTTTGTGCTTGAACAGCGTTCTAGATCTCTGGTTTGCTAAGCTGAAAGTTTGTGGCCAGACATGGTCAGCTGTTAAATCTCTTAACAGCTATGTCTATTTTGGAGCTGCAGGCTGAAAACCTGATGGTATAGGAGGGAAAGGAAGAGCCAGATTGCTTTCTGTCTTAAATATATGAAGCAATAGGTTATAAATATGTTATGTCCATGGTTGCAAATTATCATGAAAGCTTTCCCTCAATGTTGCCAAGAAGTATGATGTAAGTACATTGTATGTTCTCTGGCATGCAAAATTAATTCATCAAAGTCCTGCTGAAGTTTCTTGCACTACTGTGGAGTAACTAGGTTGGTTCAGCCTTCTGCAACCTAGTATCCTTCAAATGTGTAGGATTACAATTCCAATTATCCCAAACATGGAAACCTTGGTGTTAAGTGGAAGCAAAGAAATTGACCTCTTACTGAGTCAGCGTAATGACCATGTTGACTGGAGATGAAGAATGTTGTAGTCCTGTACATATGTAGAATGTTGGGCTGTGGGAAGCTTATTTATATTGCTAAAAATTGTGTGTGTGTTTTCAGAATATATGGATGTCTAATGGATTTGAACTCTTCCTGCATTACACAATTCGCTTTATTGCATTTCACTTTTAATTGAATTAATTTTCTTTCAATTTCTGGTATCATACAATTGTCTTGAGAAAATACTCTCAGTTGAGATGTCACTATAAAGGAGAAGAATAAATTAAGTAGAGAATATGTTACCGAAATTATATTAGCCTTTTATTTCCAGAGAGTTTCAAGCTGTCCTTGTAGATTTTTTTTTACTACGTGGAAGCCCTTCGGAAGACTTTGTATCATATGACATTTTTAAAGAAAGATTTACATTGTAGTCATTCTTCTACCTCAGCAAGGACCACAAGGCTAAGCTGTCAAACTTTAAATATATTTTAATTTTACCAGCATAAATAGTTGACTGTTGGCATCAAAATGGCATAAATTCAATCACCAGTCTTACACCTACCTATCTTATTTTGCAGTTGGGGGATGGCGGTCAACGTGTATTCTACCTCTATAACCCAAGAGACTATGAGCAGACATGACATCATTGCATGGGTGAATGACATAGTAGCTTTAAACTACACAAAAGTTGAACAGCTATGTTCAGGTAAGATCTTCATATATCCATGACATTTGTGGGGTGGATCAGAATATAACTAAAACTATTCTCTGTGTCAGCTTTGTATCTGTGCATATTAGCTTTTGTATTTGTTTGCTTTTGAAGTCTATCTTTAGCTTCCCAAATTACAGCAGTGATGGCAAACCTTTTAGGCACTGAGTGCCTAAACTAAATGGCCTTCCAGCACCAGATGTTACCCCATGTCGTAGGCTGGATTTCCACAGGGAATGGGACTTCTTGGGTGGAACTTATTCTCCCCTGCACCTTCCCAGGCCTTCAGCTGTCCCCCCACCTTGCACTTTCTCAGGCCTTCACCTACCTCTTTGGAGGCAGCTAAAGACCTGGGAGGAGGAGAAGGAACAGGGGCATGCCTGTTCCTCCTCCTCCCCATGCACCTTCTCAGGCTTTCAGCTGCCTCTCCAGGAGGAAGAGGAACAAGTGTGTACCTTTTCCTCCTCTTTCCCACTCCACATGCCAGGGAAAATGGCTTTGCATGCCATCTGTGAAAATGGCTTTGCATGCTACACAGGAATAGGGGTTTGTGGGGATTGATTACAAATTCAGATAGCCTGCGTGTATCTGAAATTTTGATCTGAATGACTGTGATTTCTTGTTGTTTGTTATTGTGTGCCTTCATCCCATTTCTGACTTTCTGAAGCCCCTAAAGTGAAAGTATCATTGGGTTTTCTGGGCAGGAAGTGCCTACAAGAAGTGGTTTGCCATTGCCTTTCTCTGAGACTGGGAGAGTGTGATTACCACAAGGTCACCCATGGCTGAATTGGGTTTCAAACCTTGTTCTCCTGGACTTCTAGTCCAACATTCAGATCACTACACCATACTGGCTCTCCTCAAGGACTGTGAAGGATAAATATAAAAACATAGGTTTTACACCAAATAGGAAGACAGCATGTGAAGAAATTCAGGAGAGTTCAGAAATATTGAGAACTAGTTTCAGTACTCATTAATTGGTTTTGTCTGGTCTGCAGTTGTTTTGTTAGTATTGTAATAGGACATTGGCCTTGGTTAAAGGTGGCTTCTTACTTCCAAGCTTGTTCTGAAAAAGCTTGTGTAGAACTCCCTTTTTATATATGCTGATACTGGCATGGTTGCAGTAATTTATGTAGCATTTCATTATCAGTCATAATGTCTAAATTAGAGGTGGACTTGCCTAAATTTGCAGGTGAAGCTCAGGCCCTTTGGTGTTACATCATTGCCACCCTGCTGAAATTTGATGCAAAAATTCTGCATTTCCCTTAAGAACAAGCCATGAAAAGAGTACACACCTTGTATGCTTTAAATCAAAAATATGTGGCTTTCACAATATGATTAGCAACTGCTGTAGCATGGCCCAGGTCTTTAAAAGATGGTGAACCACATCGCTGTAATCTTCATGAGCAGAAGTCTTTAGACCAGGGGTAGGCAACTTTTCCCCTTTAAGGGCCAAGGGACTTCAGCTCCCAGAATCCCAGGAGCTATTGGCCAACATGGGACTATTGGCCAACATGGCTGAGGCTTCTGGAGCTGAAGTCCCTCGGCCCTTAAAGGGGAAAGGTTGCCTACCCCTGCTTTAGACTGTCTCTGAAAAGTGTGAAATAACCAAAGATGCTCCTGAGACCATGCTGATAAGATTATATTTAAAAGTGGTCTAATTTACTCAACTCTAGAAGGTTGACATAATTAGAAAACAGACACTTAATTCTAGTTTGCATATAGATTCTTTGCAGTAAATTCTCTATGCATGTAGTAATCTCTAGAATAATAAAAACAAAGAAATAAGTGAAATTGTACACTAATGTTTCGTTGTGTATATAGGTTACAAAAAATGATTTAGGTGTTTGAGTTGCCTGGTAGACATTTTAGTGAACACAGAGAGCTCCCAGGGGCAATGATGTGAAATGAGGTGGGATGTAATGGACTTTAAGTAATCATCATTATACTGCTTCAAGATATTTGTAATGTATACTGGATGAGTCTCCTTTTTTTCTGGTTTTGTGTTTGACATTTGCTGTGCATGGCTCCATTATAATGTAATAATCAGAGAGAGATGCTAAATAAACTGGACTGATGGTGAATCCTTGTAAGCATTGGAAGCATTGTTTCATGTGAAAAAAATGGAAACCTTTTGAGTGGTTTGGGGGTCCAAAAGAGATTGGGGATCATTTGGTCTAAAGGCTGCACTTTCTGTACCCATCTTGTATACTGTCTTGACCATGTCTCTATCATGATATATGTGAATTTTTAAAAAAGTTTTCATGTCTATCAAGGATGTGAGAGTAGTGTGAATACACGATTATCTAGCTGCTACAGTACCATGTATTCCAGTAGACTGGCTGCATCCGTACTGTAGAAATAATCCAATTCAATACTGCTTAAACTGCCATGGCTCCATGCTGTGGAATTCTGAGATTGCTAGTTTTGTGAGACATTTAGCTTTCTCTGTCAATGAGCCCTGATGCCGTAACAAATAAAAACCCCAGGATTCTATAGCATGGAGCAATGGCCATTAAAGTGGTGTTAAACTGGATTATTTCTGCAGTGCGGATGCAGCCCTTGTCATACTTATTATGTCATAGATGTTATAAATGTAGCTATTATAGATATTATATGCCTAGATATTACTATGGAATTTTTTTGAAATATCAAAATAATTGGAAATAAGATGCAGGATATTGCAGTCAATGCCATATATTGTTGAGTTTTGTGTGTATTGTTAAGTACTGTCTTGGCTCTACTGAGAGCCTGAAGATTCTGGTAAATGGAGACAGTTTGAGATGAGGGCCTGTGCCAGCAAACCTGCCAACGGCTGTTTGATGTGAAAGCTTTTGCACCTTGGGACTTGGGTATTTTGCTGCATCGAAGGCTGATTGGTAGGAGTATCTGACTGACTTGGTTCACTCTGAAATATATTGTTTGGCTTTTATCTGGATCAATAAAGTTGCATTTCACATCTTTCTTTCAATCCAGCTCTGGCATTGATATCCCTGGATCACATGGTGATCCTGCATATTCAGAGCTTGTCCAAGTGCTTTTGCTGCTTTAGGCAGAGCAACAAATAATGCTTCCCTCACCCTTCCCTTAAGCACTGTGGTCACATTCTTCTGGTACCTCAAATAAAAAAGGCCCGGTAGTAAAATGTGATAATACTAAATTAAAAAACTAATACCTTGATCAAAACTCCTCCATTCAGCCAACCACACGTCAAAGTTTATGCAAATCTGAGGCTTTCCTACAAAGACTATATGGACTTCCCAAGATCCACAAGGATTCCATTCCACTCTGACCCATAGTAAGTGCCATTAGATCCCCCACTTATCGCTTGGCCAAGTATCTGGCCACACAATTACAAACCCATATAGGGCAAACCGCCCACTACATCAAGGACTCAGCTTACTTCATAGAAAAAAATCAACAGCCTCGAACTCAAACCTAGAGACATACTAATCAGCTTTGATGTCATCTCCTTGTTCACCAAAGTCCCCATAATGGACACCATGGCACTCATCCAACAAATTTTTCCAGAACACATCACAGCCCTGTTCAAACATTGCCTCACCACCAGCTACTTCCAGTCGGACAATGGATTCTACAAGCAGAGAGATGGGGTAGCCATGGGAAGACCTCTGAACCCTGTGATAACAAACTTTTAGATGGAACATTTTGAAAAGCAAACTGTGGAAACAGCACCAAAAAAGCCCACTACATGGTTCCGATATGTGGATGACACTTTCATCATCTGGAGCCACAGAGAAGAAGATCTGACCATGTTTTTAAACCATCTGAACAACATCCACCCAAACATCCAATTCACCATGGAAAAAGAAAAAAGGAGCATTACCATTCTTGGATGTCCTGGTCATCTGCAAATTGAACCAACGGTTAGGCCACACAGTATACAGAAAACCTACACACAGACAGATACTTACACAAGTATCCAACCATCACCGAGGACAAAAAAAAGCACAATAAAAACATTGGTAGACCACGCAAAAAGGATCTGTGAACCTCACTTCCTGGAAGATGAATTGAAGCACCTAGACTGGGCTCTACAGGCTAATGGTTACTCCAGCTCAGACATCAGAAAGGTTGCCAGACCCGAAAAACCCAAAGGAGTGAAGACAAACAACTACCCAAAAGGAAGCTATCATCAGAGGAGTCACAGATGGGATAGGGAAACTGATGAGGAAACAACCTCCAAGTGATCTACAAATCAACCAAGAAAATCCAGCAAATGCTGCGCTCAGCAAAGGACAGGAGACACCCTCTCACAGCCACTGGAGTTTACCACATACTGTGCAGCTGTGGACAAGTCTATATCGGGACCACCAAACACAGTGTTCAAACAAGAATCAAGGAATATGAGAGACACTGCAGACTGGTTCAGCCAGAAAAATCAGCAGTAGCAGAACAGCTTATAAACCATCCTGGGCATAAAATGCTGTTTGAAAACACTGAAATTCTGCAACATGCCAACAACTACCAAGTCAGAATGCACAGGGAAGCCATTAAAATCCATAAACACCTGGGCAACCTCAACAAGAAAGAAAAAAATCCTTAAAGTAAACAAAGTTGGGCTACCAGTCCTGAAAAACACCAAAATCAAGACCCAGCAAATACAAATGAAAACCACCCAGGGTCAGGGAGTTTCCCAGCAGACAGTGGATCATTCATTAAATAGACACCCTGAGGCCTTGCCATTCAACAACAGAACAATACACAGATTAACATGTAAATCGCTTCCCCTCAACCAACAGTATATATATCCCCCTTTCTTCCATGCCAGCATTCTCTGAAGATGCCAGCCACAGATGCTGGTGAAATGTCAGAAATAAACTCTTCCTAGAACACGATCTCATAGCCTGAAAAACCCACAAAAAACTATGAATGCTGGCCATGAAAGCCTTCAACTTCACATTAAAAAGCTAATAGTTTGCTGTCCTTTCATGATACTCAGACCAAGCTGCCTAAGGCAGCTGTATACTGACCAATCTTGCCATATGCATTCTTGTGGGACTTGCCTTTTAGACATACCTCCTTGCATGGCCACTGTGAAATGTGCTTGGTTTTACATGAGAAACTAATAAACAAGTCTGCTTGGGTTGCATCCCTTTTGCAACTCATTTAACAGTTCAGTCGAGCTGCAGTCACATCTTTAAAGGCAGATCAGGGGTGGTGTTCTAGAGGAGAACAATGCTTATTTTTCCTACAGCAATTGCTCTCTCACTTGTGTTACCCCCAGATGACATCCTAGAATCAAATTTTCTGTATTTTTATTGCCAACACAGTTTTACAAATCTTGTTGAGCTCTACCCACTGCTTTCCCCTGTACCTGAATAGGTTGTGGCTTAGAGGGAATGGCCTTCCCAGAAGACCTCAAAAGACAGACAGACTCATATTAAAGGACACAGTCCTTCAGATAACCCGAGCTGTTTAGGGCTTTATAGGTCACAACCAGCACTTTGAATTGTGGCCTGAAAAGGACCATCAGCCAGTAGAGCTGTTGCAACAAGGGAGTTGTGTACTGGAGGCATCCGTAATTAACAGTAGAGCTGTAGCTCTTTGGAGCAGTTAAAGTTTCCAAACATTCTCCAAAGGCATCTCCACCTAGTAGCATGTTAACACTCATCCAAATGGAATGTAACAAAGGCATGTGTCACTGAGGCCAGGTCTGTTGTCTCTAGGAATGAAGTGCAGGAATACAGTTGTGTAAACCTGCTCTTATTCAGCACTAAGAGCCACACAAAAATGTTTCACAAAGCGTGCAGAATCACATGATGGGCTACAAGGTATTTATTTGTTTTATGGTTGAGATTAACATAATACCACAATCAATTTTCATATGAAAGTTTCTACAGTGTTATAATTTTAGGGAGGAAATATGCCAAAAATGTGGAAGCTGAATTAATTCCAGGGCTAGGGGGAAGGGTGTTGGGAATCTGAATCTTATTATCAGTGGCAACTCTTGTTTATTTTTCCTTGATAGGCTGATAGAAATATAACATTAGTCCTCCCATCTTTTTTGTTTTGCAAATGGATGTTAAATTTGCTGAACTTTAAGAATCTCTCATCAGCCACATGGCCAGAAGGAGATGGTGTTAGCCTTCAAAATATGCCCCTCCATACCATCTGAACTGAGAGCAAACAACAGCAAATTGGAGGCCTTTGACAAACATCTTCAGTTGTTTTTTTTCCCTCCTGCCTAATGAAGAAGCCAGTGGAGCTTTGAAAGCTTGCAACATGTAATTGTGCATTTTGGTTGGCCCAATAAAGGTATAATTGTTTGGTGGATTTTTGATTTACTATAATGGCCAACACGGCTACCCCTGGATATTTATTGGTTTTCCCAGATTGTGTTTATGAAATGGGGAGGTGAGCTTAGTAATATAGATAACCAACCCTTTCCCTTCAAAATGATTCCTCTCACTTCATCACATCTAGTTAAAGGTAACTGTCCCTCACCTGAAACATAAATATGGCTGACCTTGACTTTATATTCTTTTAGCCAAGGTCTAATATCATGATTTAAAGTTGGTCTCAGATCCCAGTCAAAGGAAATCAGTAATTGTTTTTATGAGGATCTGAAAGCTTTCTAAATTAATTTTAGGATTATGGCAAAATTCTGCGACCACAGTTTCTTTGAACTGTAAGCCTGAAGTTGTCCCACTGTTTCCACTTTAACACAGTTGTAAGACTGCAGAAGACAAAGAAATTAATTCAGATGAATAACTGCCTGCATGCAAGCCATTTGGTAATATGCTGCAGTTTTTGAACTGCTGTGCTAGCTGCTAGTTTGGTCCTTTTTTTTTTTCTTTCTTATGAAAAAAGAAAGAAAGAACGTCCCTTGAAGTGTTTCCAGTCTTCATGCAGCATAACATTAACCCTATAATATATCTGCATTTATTGAGGACTTCAAAGGGCAAGCGGATGTGGGAAGCATTATAATATTCAGGAGCATTTTTTAGCATTAACAGTGAACTACAGAACAAGTCAGATAACTGGAATGTATAAAACACTTGAACATTGTGATATTTTGAGGGATGGGTTGCCAGCCAACTAAACCTATCCTGGCTGATTGGTGGCATCTGGACCATGATTTTTTTTTTAAAGATACAAAAAATATTATTATTATTTTTAAAAGTGTCTGTGTGTGTGTGTGTGTGTACACACACACATACATACATACTGTGTTTATTTTGCATATACATACATCCAGAATCATGAACAAGCTATGGGTATGTCAAGGTGCACAAACATTTGTGTATTTGTTTTGAAAATATTAAGGGGTTTTGTATGTCTGTAAACATTTCTTTCAATTATTCATAAAAACTCAAGGGGTTTATCAAATGCTTAAAAACAATTATTTGTTTGTCTCCATTAATGAAAATAGGCAAAGCTTTGGGGCTAAGCAAATCTCCAGGACTGGATTGCATTTTGGGCCCACACAAGCTCTTTTTGAAGGATAGGGTAAAATCTCCCTGTGGAAATCAGTAGTGTTCTCAACTGATTGCAGTAGGCAATGTTGAACTTGCTAAGTGATCCTAAATGATTAGAGGGACCAAATACAAGTGGCCTGTAGTTGAAGACCGTTGGGAGAAGAGGGTCTTAAGCCATGACTGTACAAATCCTGTACAAGCCTAAGTGACAACATACCATAAGAATTGCTTTGGTGAATCAGACCAAAGGTCTATCTAGTCCAGCATTCTGTTCACAGTTGTCTGTGGGAAGACCACCCCTAGGATTTACATGCAGTTTGATCTGCCATTTCATACTTCCCAACAACTGATTTACACAATTTTGCTGCCTCTGATACTTAAGGTGATATATATTCTTACTGAAGAATAATTGATGGCCCCATTCTCTATGAATATATCCAGTTTTCCTCTAAAGCCATCCATGTTGACAGCCATCATTACATCTCCTAGCAGTGAATTCCACACTGGGTCAATGAGGACATGCAGCAATCTGTAGTAACCCTAAGACCCTTTTCTTGAGGTGTATTCAAACTGCAGAATTAAAGCAGTTGGACACTATTTGAACTGCCATGACTCTATCCTATAGAGCAGGGGTAGGCAACCTTTCCCCTTTAAGGGCCGAGGGACTTCAGCTCCCAGAAGCCTCAGCCATGTTGGCCAATAGTCCCATGTTGGCCAATAGCTCCTGGGATTCTGGGAGCTGAAGTCCCTCGGCCCTTAAAAGGGGAAAGGTTGCCTACCCCTGCTATAGAGTCCTGGTAGTTTGGTGGACCACCAGAGCTCTCTGACAGGTCAGGCTGAATACCCCACCAAACTGCAAATCCCAGGATTCTGTAGTATAGAGTCATGGCAGAGTGGTCTTCAACTGCTTTAATTCTGCAGTGTGGATACAGCCTAAGTCAGTCACTACCAGTTCAAATCCCATGAGTGTAGGTGAAGTATTTTTTTAATTGACCTCAGTAGGCATCACTTTCCGCTTGTTTACACTGAATCTTATTTGCCATTTCACTCCTAATTCTTCCACTTCAGAGTAATATTTTGGAGCTCTTTTCAACAGTTTTGTTCTTCAATGTGTCCTATACAATTCAATACATCTAGTAAACCTGGACACCTCTGTACTTATCTCTACCTCTGGATTGTTTGTGAACAAGGCTGTTGTTTTTTTAATAGTATTAATACAGATCTCTGAGACACCCCAGTACTGACATTTTTCCTATCTATTTGTATCTTCTGCTTCTTGTTCTTTAATTATTATTTTTTTTATTCACAAGAAGACATTTATAACTGCCAAATGTGCTCAAGGAACTATTGTGGGACTTTATCAGAAGACTTTTGAAAGTCCTGGTTGGTGCCCTTTATCTTGAGCTGCAAAAGATAGCCAGCCTTGCAGAAGTCTGAGAAAGAGAGAGGAAATAGTGTGATGCAGGCAGTCATAAAATGTCTGCTCAGGAGTGGAGCCAGTCAAAAAATAATGGCAGATGGAGTCAGAATTTGGTGTGATCATATTGCAGTTATGGGATATCATTTTTATTTGCTATCTATTCCCATTTTGAAATATATAAATACTTTGAACGGGTATTTCCTTGTAGCTGCAAATTCCATAGTAAAGCTTTTTTTCAAAGGTAAATACTGACCTTAGGTTGGAAGGATATCTCCTTATTTCAGGCTTAATTTGCTGATCCAGATGCTTTATGAGAAAAATCCTTATTTTATATATTTCCTCCCCTATCCACAAGATTCTTAAAGTACCCTTACTCATTTCTTGCCATTTCTCATCTTCACCCTTATCCTCTATCCCCTGCTACTAGTTTCTTTCATCCCTGCTTGCCTGCCTCCCTGCCTGCTCCTTTTCCACTCACTATTTCCTGTTATAGCTTCCCTCTCTTATTCTCTTTCCCTTTATTCCCTGTTTTTAAAGTATTATAATTTAGCATTTTAACCTTTTATCTCTTTCCCTGTAATCACATACAAAACTGCTTGGGATCTTTCCCCTTGTATTCCCCTCTACTCCCAACTTCACTGTCTGCTACATACCTTACTCATTTCCATCTTATTACCCTCTTGCCTCATGCTCAGCACACACAGAGGGATGTGGTGCTGCTGCTGGCCTGTGCCAGTTGCCCTTCTGAAGTGGAAAAGATGAACCTCTGCAGCTAGAAAGTTTAGCAGCTGCTCCAAGTGGTCCTTCTTTTCTCAGTCTGCCCATCATTTTATTTATTTCATTTAAAATATTTTCCTACTTTCAAGCTGAAGACAGTGCAAGTTACAAAATAAAAATGTAAAACTAATTAAATATAAATTACAATTATTTTCCCCTTTCTAATACTTACCCCATTTTGCCTGCTATGGCCTTTCTTTCTAATAGCAATTGCTCTTACAGGTCTCTGTATGCTACGTATACTAAAAGGCTGCAGCATTGAGTCTAGCCCGAAAGTGGTATAAAACACCTTGTGCTTGAAACAAAGTTAGAGAGACAGCTGTACTAGTAGGAAATAGTTAGCATCCAATATTCACAAAACAATGATATCTTTATTGGGCCAACCAAAATGCACAAAATACATGATGGAAGCTTTCGAAGTTCCACTGACTTTTTGATCAGGCAAAGGTGTTAAAAATCATAGAGGAGAAAGGAAAATAACATGTTAGAGTCACAGGCCTACATTTTGTCAAAATCTTGTTATTGTTTTCTGTTAAGATGGTATGGAGGGATATCCATGCAGACAGGCCCTCCTTCTGGCTTTTACCCCAAAAGCTGGGAGTCTTGGGAGATATGAATTAATATAGCGTAGGGAAATTTTAATAGGTCAAATAAGAATACATCTTAGCTGGGACAACATTCAGCTTGGGACCTTTCCCTTTGTATATTCCAAATCACACAGAAGTCCAGAGGCAATTCCAAATAAGTTTTGTAGTTTTATTAATAAAATATGCACACACATTCTCCTGCAAACACAGAAGAACTAATGAAGCAAAGGTTGGAGATGGCGAAAAGTGGAGGCCTTGCTAATGGTAATACTATACCAAGCTTGAAGCTTGGTAGCAATCAAGGGGGGTCCAGAATGGAGATGTCTCAATAGCAGCTGTGGCAAGTGGGGTGGCTGGCTTATTGAGGAATCTAGCAGAGGTCGAACAAGAGATTCTGTCCTGCTTCAGACTAGGCTAAATTCTATAATAATAATAATAATAATAATAATAATAATAATAATAATAATAATAATAATAAATTTTATTTATAGCCTGCCCCTCTGCATGGCAATCGGGGCGGGTTACAGCATTTAAAACAAACAAAGTTAAAAACATTCCCTCATCCCCTGATCCAACCCTCCCGTCCCCTTAAAACAGAATTAAACTCTAATGCCTAGGTAGTGGTATATATACACTCAAAATCATGTCCTGGGGCAACTATTTCAGGATGAATGGATTACCTCACTGCTAAATGGTTTTCCCAAGGAAGAGAAATGTTCAGACAATTGTTGTGAATTTCTCAGACTAAGGAAAACTACTACTGTTGGAAAAGAGTCCTTTGTCTGTGTCTGCACAACCACCTTCTTCAGCCAGAATCTCATCATCGTCCTCCGTAGACAAAGGGATTACACTGATGACTTTGGGTGATCTCACTGTGGTGGGTGCTGTTGTTTCTTCCCATGCTTCAACCAAATATGGTATGGCAAGTCTCCACAGTGGGGTTGCCTTACCAGGTTACCCACCTCAGCATCCCATTTAATACTAAATTGATATCACAATTGAAAGGGGTGATTGGGGGGCTGATCTTATGGGCATGTGGATTCTGAGAGAAAAAGAGTTGTACAGTCCAGGAAATAAAATTTAAACTCCATTAGCAAAACAAAAACAGGTTTCCTTTGAGATCCAGATTGCCTCTGTGAGGCTTGTTGTTGTTATTGCGTGCCTTCAAGTCATTTCTGACTTACGGTGACCCTAAGGCATGGGTGGGGTTGGGTTTTTTTTGTGTGTGTGGGGTTTTTTTGGGCAATATTTGTTCAGAGGGGGGTTGCCATTGCCATCCTTTCAGGCTGAGAGAGTGTGACTTGCTCAAGATCACCCAGTAGGTTTACATGGCCAGTGGAGCTTCAAAAGTTGTAACATATATTTTGTGCATTTTGGTTGGTCACTGCTTTGTGGATTTTGAATGTTACTGTACTTTGCTGTATGGCCAATATGGCTACTCCTGGATATGGTAAGGTATAGTAACCCTTGATGAAGAAAAACCACTGAGGGCCATTCCCCAATACATGTTAAAATATATATAAAATATGAAATATGAAATATATAAAATAAAATATAGAAGCAAGCTATAAATTTGTAACTGTTGTATCTAGTGCCTTAGGAGGTAAGGTGTGTGTTTTGGTGCTGGTATTGTTTTGTTTTGTTTTTTGCACCATTAGCAACAATTTTACCACTGTGTAGTATCTTCCAATGAGCCCAGCCTATGTCTTTCTCAGTAATGCGTCCTATTTCATTCTGTGGTCCATGTCATTTTGGAAGCTAAGCAGAACTTCTTTAGCAGTGACTAAGCAGTATACCATGCCTGCTGCTTCTTAGGAAACCACCATCACTACACTACATTTATTTTTTTATGATCATCCAACGTTTCATGAGTCTCGGCTGTGCGCTTGTCTCCACTAATGGGTCACAAGGCCCATGATTTATGAAACCATGAATGAATGCCATAAGTGCATGCTTTTCCTTTCCCTTGGTTGATCTTCCCTTCTTGTTCAAGTTAGAACCTCCAAATTTGAACAAAATGGGGCACAAGCCAGGATCAATATGCTGAAGCCAGTATGCAATGCTGGGCACATTTCAGGATGACTGCATTCATGGTGTTCATTAATAGCTTCATAAACTGTGTTTTATGAGGCCTTCAACAAGGCTGTGTGAATATAGCTGATGAGTGGCAGAATATCCTGCTGGAAATACAGGGGAGGCCCCACATGGGAGAAACCAAAGCACTGGCACTATTTGCAGATCTCCATATGGCTTTATATTTATGAAAGAAGAAAGGGACTGAATATGTGCAGTTGGTTAATGGAGATGTGAATAAGCACAGAGTTATTTGGCTCCAAAGCCTTGTGACCCATTTTGACAGCAAATTGGAATATCCTGAACTGTACTTATTTGAGATTTTCCCACTGAAGTGCGTAAAGATATACAGAACCCAGCTCTATTGCCTGGAGACCAAACATCTCTCAATAAGAACATTGCACACACCCAAATGTAAGAATTCTAGGGCCATTTGAGTGCATGAAAAGGGATTCCAACTTTAATTTTCAAAAATGCTAAGTTGGGCTGTGGACTAAATTTAGACATTACAGTACTGAGATCATCTAACACATCACTATTACAGCAGACCTCTCAGGAAACACAGAAGACCCACTCTGCCTACTTAGTGGAGACAAGCACATAGCCGAGACTCAAAAAGAAATATGCATATGGCAAGCAGTTTTTCCTTTGTATGCTTTCAGCTTAGCTATATTTGTTTAGAATTGTGTTCTGTTAAAAGGAATTAATTACATTATGCTTGTTAAAAAGTGACTTTTGGAAGTAAAAAAAAGTTGTATCCTAGTTTTCTAAATTGAGAACAAAAACTATAAATATTTTTCTATACCACCTCCAGTCCACAAGGGCTTCCAAGATGAGGAAGAATAAAAAACCAATTAAAACAATACAAAGATTTTTAAAAATTAAACACATGAATTTTTTTTAAAAAAATCTCCTAAAAGCAGTCTAAAAACAATCATAGAATCTAGTTTTGAAGCATTTAAAACAGCATTTTCAAACACTGAATGCCATGCAGAATAGCACTATTCTGGCTGCCCGCTAGAAGCTTAAAAGAGATGGGGCCAAGCCTAACTTTCTTGGGTAGGGAGTTCCACAGGCGAGGTGCTTCTGCAAAGAAAGCCTTGATAAGTCTGTTCACCAATCTAATGAGGTGTTGGGACACAAAACAGGGCCTCCTCTGAAGATCTCAAATTTCTGGCAGGCTCATATGGAAGGAGGCAGTCTTTCAAACATCTTGGCCTCAAGTCATTTATTGCTTTGTAGGTCAACACTAGCACCTTGAATTGAGCTCAGAAGTAAGTTGGAAGCCAGTGCAGTTCTTGTAGAACTATTGTTAAATGAAGAAAATGAGAGATATACTCTTTGTTGAGGATAAAACGTTAAGTTGTACTGCTGCTCATCATCATTTATTAATGCTTAGCCTTAGACCAAAGGCCATTTACATACAAAGTGTTAAAATACAATACAATATATAAGAACAGCATAATAGAAGTACAACATAAAATAAATTACATAATAATCTTGCATGTAAAAGATTTAAAATTCATTTTGGTTAAAATATAGACAATAAAACTATAATTAAATGAGAGCATCCCCAGAGCAATCAACAGCAGTACTGACAATATATCTAGCCCGAATCTTCATTGCTGCCAGGGCAAAAAGAGAAACCTTACGAGTTACCATAGATTCAGTATTGAACAGGAAATTTTTTAAAAATTCTGAAACATTATTAAAATCCAGAAAGAACAGATCCCCCAGAAATTTGTCTCTAGGTTCAGAATATCATGAGCAAGACAACAAATAGGCAAATCCTCAATTTTTGGGGCCCCACAAATGCATAGGTGGAGAGCCAAAGGGGATTGTACTGTTGTTAAAAAGGCATTTATTTATCCTGCTGATGCTTTTCAGGAAAACCCTTCATCAAGAGCTTGTTCTTCTGTTTCTCTCTTTCTGTGGCCAGAGTTTCTGACACTGAATCATAACATTATATGGTCTCTAAAAAGTACATCTGACATCAGTCTGGCTGATACATTTTGCACTAGTTGCAGCTTCTGAACACTTTTCAAGGGCATCCCCATGTAGACAGCATTTCAATAGTCTAGTTGAGTGGTAACTGGCATGAACTACTGTGACCAGATCTGCCTTCCCCAAGAAAGAATGTAGTTGACACACCAGCAAAATCTGGGAATGGCGCTCCTGGCTATCACTGCAACCCAGCTTTCCAGAAGCAGTGCTGGGTCCAAAAGCACCTGCAAGTTACAAATGTTTTAGAAGGAGAGCAACTCCATTTAGAACAGGCAATGATCCCAATGCCAGTTTGGTTTTCCCATTGACCGGCACCACTTCCATCTTGTCTGGATTAAGCCCCAATCTGTTCACCCACATCCAGTTCTTTACTGCATCTGGACAATAATTCAGCACTACCACAACCTCCTTGGCATCAATTGTAAAGGAGAAATAGAACTGGGTGTTATCATGATGCTGATGATACCCAGCTCCAAAGCTCTGGATGACCTCTCCCAACGGCTTCAGGTAGACATTGAAAAGCATAGGAGACCATATTGACCCCTGTGGAACCCCACAGGCTAATGCCCAAAAGGCTGAAGTACCACCATCTGTGAATGTTTAGCCAAGAAATTCCAGAACCACTACAAAGCAATGCCTCCAAGCCCTATATCAGCCAGGTGACCCAGAAGGATACTATAGTTGATGGTATCAAATGCTGCTGAATTCTCCAGGAAGACCACTCCCCCATCCAACTCCCAGTGTAGTCCACCCACTAATGTGACCATGTTAGCACATAAGCGTGGACCATAGAGAGGCCATAGGTATATCATTGGAACAGACCTAACTTCCAGGATGGTGGAACAGTAGTTATTGCTACAAATGGCAAAATAGAATTCAACATTTATAATTGTAGAAATTATAGAAATTGTAGAATAAATTGTAAATGTAGAAATTGTTTAATTGCTAATTTGCAGATTCCTTCTTGGAATATTTTCTGACTAATAGTGAAAAGAGAATCTGGAATAGAATTCTGATACAGCTTTAGATCTGATAACTTTTCATTTAGTCTTGAGCAGTGATCTCTTACATAATTTATAATTTACAGTAGGAATGCTGCTGAAACTATGATCAACCTAACTTTGGCAGCAGGTTTGAAATACTGCTCTGGTAGAAATAGACCTGAAATTGAACCAAGTCTTCAAGAATCTGTCAGTGAATCCAGGATATTTTGGAAATGTCTGGAACCTCACTTTGTTGTTAACTGCCATCAAATTGACTTCAATTTATGGCAACCCTCACTAGATCACACCAAACATGCAGAAGCTTCCTCTGAAGTTCCTGGATGGACAATTATGTCTGTGTGTGTCCATTGCATTGTGTGTGTGACACAATGGAAGAGCTGCCCATCTTTAAGAAAGCTTAATGACAGTTCTAATTCTGATCTAAAAGCTTTTGTGATTTGAGATATAAAAATCCAAGCCAACCAACACAGTTTCTGAGCAGAACTTATAATTTTCCTCCCATAGCATATGCATAATGTAATTGATTTCCTTTTCCAAAAGCTTTCTTTTGTGCCTCAATAACATAGAAGCTATCAAAAGTTTTTTTTTTAAGTTTATTAATTTTTAGTTTAAAAAATGGATCAGTGATGGGCCATACTATAAGTGTAGTATGAATTCATGGAATAAAAGGAAACAATATAATCTTACTATTGTAAGATCGATTACATTGTGAATGGTTAATTAGGCTCTTCAGCTTAGTAATGGAGATGAGCACCACCCCCTACAGTCGGTCACAAATAGATAATCTTGTTAAGGGAAAACCTTTACCTTTACCATTACCTTTAATTAGTTTCTGCCAACCTAGCAGTTCGAAAGCATTTAAAAGTGCAAGTAGATAAATAGGTACCACTTCGCCGGGAAGTTAACAATGTTCGATGGAATCATGCTGGCCACATGACCACAGAGTTGTCTTTGATAATGCTGGCTCTTCAGCCTAGTAATGGAGGTGAGCACCACCCCCTATAGTCGGTCATGACTAAACAATATTGTCAGGGGAAAGCTTTTACCTTTAACTAGTCCACAGTTTGATCTCTAGAGTTTACTTGCAAATGTGGATCAAGACAGAGGTGAAATAGATTTTGCTTTTCTACAATGACTGCATTTAACATTTAGTCAAACTGGGAAACATACTGAATTATTCTATTGTATGGGCTTTCATGTGATCATTGCTTCCTATTCGCATACCCTTGAATCATATTTTTATTTCACTTAATACACTGCTTGATCTTAATTGCTAGAGCCTTGTATAGGGCTGTGAATGTGTTGCTAATTTTTCAACATTTGTTTTTGCTTTCTGATCATACGGTCAAGATCCTAGCAGAAGACCAGCACGTGGGTGGAAAAGTGAAGTTATCTTTTTTGTTCTTTTTAAGCTATGCAGTGGACATCTTGGTAGCTTGGAACATGTTTTTATATCTCAGGTTGTTTATTGTCTGTCTGTTTTGTCATCTTTCCTTATATTAGAACTGAAAAATCTTGGAGGTATACTACATTCTTTTATTATGCACTCCTGTCATTGTATCAATGCATAATTTAAAGCATTGTGACCTCCATTGAAAATGCTGAGGCTCTTAAGAGAATCTCAAAGATGTGGAGATTTTGATTCTTTGGAGAACAATGTATAAATCCAGTTACAACACATGAAATCCCAGTTGTTGTGTTTAATTATCAACAACCATACACTTTGGACATGGGTGGACTGGAGGTAGAATAGTTCTCTGAAGGTCTTTCTGATCCAACTTTAGGTTATAAAAGAAGATTATTCCAAATACATCAACTTTGCTGTATTGTGTGCCTGGAGTTGGGAAGTAGAGAAATGCTAGTAAACTGGTTTTTAAATAAATGCAGTGTTCAAAATGTGTGTGTGTGTTTATGTGCCTTCAAGTAACCTGTCAATTTATGGCTACCCCACTAATTTCATAGGTTTTTCTTAGGCAAGAAATAGTCAGAGGTGGTTTTCCCACTTTCTTCCTGTGAAATACAGATTACAGCACCAAATGTATACTGCAGCTAAATATCTCGAAAGCAAAACCAAATGCTTGACCTAAAGTAGCATTCATAAATAAGAATGTTAGCAAATCCCTGCTTCCTGAGTTCTGGAAAGCTGGAATTGTAAAACAAATTTACATTGTTTTGCAATTATTTCTCTTCTTGCCAAAAAGTTACATCATGCATACCTACTGCAAGATGCTGCTGTTTTAGCCTCATCTGTGAATTTCTCAAAAAGCAGGCTCATCGCTGCTACTTGGCAAACACAATGATTCTGATTATCTTCCAGACCCAGTTCCATGAAATTTCTTGGGGGTAGATAATCTTTGGGAACCAAAATACTATGCAGATTCAAAGGGTGACATAGTGAATAAAACATATTAAAAGAAAGGCAGCAAACTCTATTTTAACAGGTAATGTCTTCGAGTTATGTGTATAGACAAAAGTGTGCTTCTTATGGGACAATAATTGGCTTTCATCCAGAAGAATATACTGATAGCAGTGGAATGTGCAGTATCATATCCACAGGGATGGCCTCATCTCCATAATTTGCAGACAACAAACTATGTCAGCTATGACAATCATGATTCTTTGCAGCGGAAAGGAAAGGAAAAAGGCCCTTGGATTTAGCCTCATGCATAAAGTTACTGTTAATTTTTTTTGCTCTGAGAACACATCATCCTGGAGTGTTTGCGGTTCAGGAGTAGAGAGTATGCGGTTATTAGTGATATCTTCTTGTCTCATCTTATGGTTGTTGTTTTTGTGTCGATCTAAAAATGAAACCTGTGTTCACAAAGGAGTTGTCTGGGAACCTCCTCAACTATCTATGAATACTGTGCCCATAAAACAGGCAAAAGAATGACTCTCTGCAAACTTAGTAGCATGCTGTGAAAATGAGTATCAAGATGGCCTGGTTCCCCAGATAGTGCCAGTGCCACTTAAGAGGTCAGGATTCATACTTTTGCTGGGAAGGCAGTAAACATAGCTCCTGAGCTGGCAGGACTCTATTGTGTTGTGGCCTCTGGATGGAGTAGGATAGCGGAGGATTTAGAAATGTCACACCAAGTTTCAGGGCATTGCAATAGGTTTGGAACAGCCAATAATGATTAGTTTGCTATTCCTTGAGCCAGACCTGATAGTAAGAAAGAGGGACAGAATGTTCCTGAACTCTGCCTCTAGGAGGCTTTGGCCAATGACAAATTAGACCTAGGAAGCATAAACTGGGAAGTAAGAGTGTTGTGGTATCATGTGTTAGATATCTGTATCCATCATCCACCAGCAACACAGAACAGTTGCCATGCACAAATGACTGAAAAAGGGAGGTGCTATACTAAGTGGCTGGTAGAAATTAGCAAATCACTTTGTCCTATACAGTGATATGATGTTTAGTCTCAGCAGTAGGCATTGTGTACAGAGATTGTGAAAGCTGGAATCGGTTACCTTATTTACTGATGGACAGGATCTTAAAATGCATCCCACTGGGAAGAGAGGCTTGTCTCTTCTTTCTATAGTGCAATGAAGATACACATAATTGCACAGCTAGAACTTTAGATGAAAAGTTCGCATTGGCTTCTACAGGAATTACCGTAGTCCCTCCCAATTTGTGGGGAATCCGTTCCAGACCCCCCCCTTGCAAAAATGGCGGCTCACAAATATTCGAGCCCCATTGAAAATAATGGCACACACCACCATTATCTCTCTCTCCGCCTTATCCCTCCTGCGAAGAGTGAGACCAAAAACTCGAAGTCCGCGAATGGGGAGGAACAACTGTATTCACATTTTCTAGTGGCAGTCAAGTGATCAGCTGCCTTCCATGCTGCATTCCAAGAAATATTTTCCTTTCTCCCATATCTGTGTGTGATACAAGATTGTTTTTTCCACATTTCCACAGACTAATGGTGTGTGTGTTTCTAAGTTTTTATTTCTGTTTATGAAGTCAGTTTCTTTCTTTCTCCCCTACTTGTTTCCTGCCCTCTTCTGCTGTGCCATGCTGTAGATTTTTAAAATATACTGGGTGCATGTAGTTATGTTTTAGTTTTCTATCTGGGAAATTTTTAAGCAGAAGATTTCTTTTTAAGAGGTCACTGGGCAGTTTAATTGAACACATGGCTACAAAAGAAAGCATCTGTTCTAAGTTCTGAAAAGTTTATTGGTCATGAGGTTTGTGTTGATGGGTAGTGACAGTATCCTTAGGAGAAAACAGAAAGTCCAATTCATTTTTAATTGAAAACACAGTAACAGTTGCTTCAGATGATAAACACTAGCAGTATTTGGTTTGTGAAGCTGTATTACCTGGTAAAATGAACAAAACAAGCCTTCTTGTGATGATATGCCGTAACAGATTATGTTTTGTTTTCTGGGTGTTTTATGCATGTGTGTCTTTATGTGTGAAAATTTAAAACATAAAGTATTAAAAAGAGTGTTGGTTTGTAAGATCTGTGCAGTAGCAGTCAGTGCTATGAAGAGGTAGTATAGAATTTATGCACTCTAATTGGGTCAGAAGAAGTTACCACTCATGCATGTAGCCAACACAGCCATGTTTGTAAATACAATCTGTAACCCAGCCTGTGACTACTGAAAACACTGAAGGCTAAATCAATACCCTAGCGAAAATTAAAGCATACAGATCTTTAAAGGAAATAGTGAACCAATTTCAAAATAAGTGGAAAACGGTGTTTTAATGCTGCTAGATTTGGGTAAAATTTCTTACAGTAACAACTGGTGACTATTCTAGATTTTTAGACTATTGTTTTCTAAAACGGTCACCCCGTTCTTCCCCCTACCAGGAACTATACATTATTAGAGAAGAGTGCTGTAACAATGCAGATAGTTCTGTGGCTTTCCTACTGGAAAACGTCAACCATTCATCTACACAATATGGACATTAGAAATGGCTTCCATGTGAGAGTTTGTGAGCCTGAATGTCAAACGTACCACACTCCTTTTCAACTACTAATTTAATCTATCCATTTGTCATGAGTCCTATGATTCAGATAGATTTAAGAACACCCACTGCTAAAACAGCAAATGCTTTAAAGCTGTTAAAACAATTGAACAGAACCCAAGAAGGAGACCCGCAACACAATTCAAACTTGTGAGATGAATTGTTTTATTTTGCTTTATTGTTGTAGTATGTTTTGTACATAGTTGTTTACTTATAATAATATTTTTCTTTAAAAATAAATGTTAAAAAACAATTACTCTTCTAGTTTGAAAGTTTTCAAGAAATTCCATTCAACTTCTTAAAAAAAAAAAAACCACCAAACTGCAAAAGGGGAAGAATTCAGCTAAATGGACAAATCCAGGGGTTTAATTTTCAGGAAGGTCATACCAGAGTTTGGCATTAGAATCTGCCTCTGATGGCTCTGTATTAGGATTTCAAAGTGATAACATCTGATTATGTGTACTCACCTCTGAGTAATCACAATTATTTTTAACATCCAGGTGTAGCCAATGAGAAGATGCTTTTTAACATTCCAAATAGTTGTTAGACTACTGGCACCATCTTGGGGACCCACACTGTTTTCCTTAATATATGAATCCCATCAGTACCATATTAACTCACTCTCTACAGTGACTTGCCACTGCCACCATAAATAGTTTTGCAGAGAGGGCATGTGTGAAATGAATGTTTGGGTTATGCATCCGCTAGTATTGCTGATGTTTGTGATCTTGGAAGGTTAGGCTTCAAAGAATCTACCTTGTGACTATAGTAATTCTCTACTATTGTAATCCTTCATTTCTCTCTACACTGGCTAGAATTGTTACAAAATGCCTCAGTGGAGCACTCTTTCCCATTCCCATAATGTGGATCATTTCTCTCTTTGACACCTTGTACTGTTTTGTTAAAGTTCATATGGTGACAATTCCTACTTTCAAAGAAAGTGTGGGGCATCTTCTAAATCTTATGTTTATCCCAGTTTTTATATTGAATGCATTAACTTAAAGTGTTCTCTGTGACAGAAAATCTGTTTTGTAGATTATAATACTTTCAATAAGGAAATGCACAAGAAGTATTTTTCTAAAAGGTACCCTCTCAATTCTCTTTCTTTCCTTCCTCTGTTTTGCTTCCCATCTACACTTGTTTGAATGGACAAATATGATGAAACAGGCACCTAAACAGAGAGAGAGAGAGAGAGAGGAACAACATGGACACTAAAGAGAGAAAGAAGCATTAAGTACTAGCTATTGGCAACAAAACTAGCCATTATTAAGGGTTTGTGTGTGCTGAGTAGTGCAGGTAGATATAATGGGCAAGTTGTGGTGTAGCTAATGTCTGTTTAACTTGATAGGTGCAAATAATATTGTTGGGAAATATACAAGAAGCTATTTGGGGAGGAATTTTGGAGGGCTAGGATGAAAGATACATGTGCATATTTAGAAGGAACTCACCAAACTCAGTGGGACACTATTTACATGTAACAATTTGTAGGTTCTGAAAGACATGTATGATGATAAAAATACGGGCCACTGTGGATGAGATACTTCATTGCTTTACATTGTTTTCCAGTTTTGCTGGCTGTTGTTGTTTTTTTCTTTTTGCTTTTTGCTATCATTTCATTCTTGGGGAAAATAGCATATAAATTGTAAGAACAAATCATTAATCTCAATGAGCAATATTTTCTGGAATGACAAAAAGATATGTGGGACCGACTGTCTACAGTCATGTAAGAAGAGCAAACATTCCCTAAGGGTGTGAACCCATTATTTTAAGATTATGTTATAACTTTTGAGATGTCACAACCTATATGGCTAAATACATACTGTGCACAAAACAGCAACCAACTCTCAACATACAGCCTGGTTTGTATTATAGCTTTGGCAACAAACTGTACTTTGCTGATAAATTCTTCTTGTATCCTAATAATCTCTGTTGAAATTAATGGAGATTATACAGCACCAGTCTTTGGTGGGATGGATCTCATTGTTTTTATGGCCTCATTCATACTGAATGCAGCTAATGTTGATTACTGTAATTCAAGTCTGTTCTTCTGCTGGCAGTCTGAATCTCACGGTACGTTGATCATGTATAGGAGAAATGGGAATGGAATAATAAAGCTTTTAACAAAGCAGGCTTGAAGTAGAACTGTTGATCAGTTACTGCGTGCTTGTGGCATATTCTGTTGGGCAAAAAAGTAGAATGGATTAGGTGCCAGAGGCACTACAGACAATGTTGTGACCTGAAGCCCAGTTCTATCTAGAACCAGACAGATTTCCCCAGTAAAAGTGCAAGGTTACTCTGGTAAAACCTGAGTTTATTTGCGTTCACACAATCAGAAGTGCTGACATGATGTTGATTGTGTGAATGCAAATTATGTGTGTGGCCATAACAATGTAAAAGGAAGATGCCAAAGTGTCCAACAAACCATGGGACTGCTGGTGGTGGGAAGGAGAGCTTTAACCCTCTTTCCAGCCCTTTACTGTCTGTTACTTGCATCAGGAAGAAAGCTTTGGTTTGTGTAAATAATGGCTTCAGAAGAAGGGCTATTTTTGTTAGGAGCACAGATTGAATGCAACAGTTAAGCTTTATCTTCCCACTCCCTGTGATCTGATGCCTCTCAGTGTACTATTCACATTTTGTAAAAGGAAGTGCAACAGCTAGTATGTATCTTCTGTGGCTGTGCACCATCTTTGTGCGTTCAGTCTACATTCAGTCTATAGTGCTTCTGAGATTGTGAGCAGTGCATTTCCTGTAGTTTTACTGTACAGTATTTGTCTTTATAATGCATTATACCAGGGGTAGGCAACCTTTCCCCTTTAAGGGCCGAGGGACTTCAGCTCCCAGAAGCCTCAGCCATGTTGGCCAATAGTCCCATGTTGGGCAATAGCTCCTGGGATTCTGGGAGCTAAGTCCCTCGGCCCTTAAAAGGGAAAGGTTGCCTACCCCTGCATTATACAGTATCATATAATATCTATACAGCACTGGTTCACAAACAGTGGGGCAGGACCCTTGAAAGTTGCTCAAGGGGTGTGTGAGAATGGATGCCCTGATTCCCCGCACTTCCTCTTCTGAAACTTTTCCTGTCCTGGAGGGGAAGAGAAAGGCAAGGAGGATATTTTCTCGGTGTGTAAGGGGGGTTGCAGACTGCCAGAAATAGTGTGAATTCAGTCCACTTTTAGGGTTAGGGTTAGTGCTAGGGAATCATGGGAACTGTTATTTTCCTGAGACATTGAGCCTTCTCTGTCAGACAACTCTGGTGCCACAATAAAATACAGTTCCCATGGTTCCCTAACTCTAACCCTAACCCTAAAAGTGGACAGAATTCACACTATTTCTGGCAGTCTGCAACCCCCCTAAGTGATTTTTTGTCATATGATAATTCTCATACACACTCAATAATGCTCTTTTTCTGACTCTCCCTCAGATGCATTGATTCGCACAGTCTCCCACACAAATTCTCTCTCTTATATACACACACACTCTCAGTCACACTCTTCATCTGTTTTACATACTCGTATATACGCAAGAGAATGAATGTTTCTATGTGACTGCATATAAGAGAGTAAATGAGTATATGTGTGAGTGACAGAATGAATTAAAGAGCATGACTGAGTCTATACATATCTGTGGGGGGGGAGGGGAGGTCTAGCTAGGCTGACCCCCTCCTGTGGCGGGCAGGGACCCCTCCCCCTTAGGGGTGGAAATTTGACATCATATCCGGTTGGGGGGAGGGGGTGTATTGTTAGGGGGTTCAGCAAGGAAGTTATTTAACTTGTCGCATGACAGTTTAAGATAGTTTAAAACAATTGCGATGAGTTTAATCGCAGGTACGCAT
>CM034706.1:56061971-56072745 GCA_020142125.1 Phrynosoma platyrhinos | reverse complement strand
TGATTTTCTTTTGGAATTCCCTGGTGCACTCCATTAGCCATCATATGTGTGCAATGTGTTCCCTAATTCCTCTTCCTTTCCTGAACCTTGCTTAGATCTCTGGGATCTCTCTTTCCATGTATGGTTGGAATCTATGTTGCAGAATTTTGAGCATCATTTTGCTTGCATGGGGAGATCAGTGCTATGGTCCTATAGTTGCTGCAGTCTCGTGTGGCTCCCTTTTTGTGGATGGGGATGTAAATTGATCACTTCCAATTTGTTTGGCCATCAGTTTGTTTTCCATATCTGTTGACATATGTTGGTTTGCACTAGAGTTGACTCTGTCAGTGTGGATTGCATCAGTTCAATTGGACTATCATCTGTTCCTGGTGATTTGTTTTTTGCTATTTCTCTTATTGCAGTTTCCACCTCAGTTTTTAGAATTTGGGGTTCATCTTGATATCGCTTTTCATTCCATGTGTCCTTCATTTTGTCATCTCTTTTGTATAATTGTGAACCATCTTGGGTCCTTTTTTGAGAGAAAGGCAGCTTACAAATTAAATAAATAAAATACTAAAATTTATTAACATATTATTGATAATAAATTTATTTTCATTGATAATAAATCCCTTGAAGCTCATTTGTTCTTAAATAAGAGCTAATTCCTAGATACTGTTCTTGAGGTTAGACATAGAAGATGTTAAGAAATGGCACATTCATTGTTATAGGGAAAAACTGGCTTTATGGCAATTAGAATGTTTTGAAATCCTAACCCAGTAGTTTAAAGTCAATCTGTGTGTGGTATGTGTGTGTGTATTATATATTTATGCAATGATACCTACTACTAGGGATTCAAGGATTCGCTTTAGTACAACACCTTCCCTCCTTTGCATTTGTTGCACCGTGGCAGTAATTATGGTGAATCTAGAAAAACAGCAAACAGAGGAGTCTGAAGCATAACTAATAATGGTTAAACTATTCTCCAAGAACCACAGAAAGGAAGTTGTCTTAGCTTAGTTAAAGTTTATGCAAGAGATAGAAAGATGATGCTTTAGTTGCCCCCATCTTGGAATGGTCTACTGCTGACTGTGGCCCTGTCTGCATGACCCAAATAAGCAGGGAGTCCGGACAAGGTAGCGCCCAGTCCCAAGTCTGGCATGAACAGTTCTAATGATCTCTGGCCCATTCAGTGCCAAAACTCTGGCATACTCTTCTTATAACAGACTTATTTTTAAAAACCCTTTCTGTTTGCTCTGATTCTTCCTGGATGATCTGGAGCTCTCCATTCCAATGCCAGGCTGCTGTTTGAAACGTGCCCCAGTGTGCCATCCAATGTAGCAGCTTCTATGACACATCACTCACTCTGAGGTCAGAACAAGGCATCCAGTCATGTGACTGACCCTGGGAACCTTGTTTGATCTCAGAGGGAGTAATGTGCTGTGGTGGTGGCCCCACCAGCATCACAGTGGGATGCACGTGCGAACAACCACCTGGCATCAAAACAGAGGGCCTAAGGTAACAAGGAAAGTTGGGACAGCTCCGAAGCAAAGATACTCTGGGCTGCCCCCAGAGTATCCTGGCCAATGCAGAGATGTGTTGTTTGATAGCATGGCTGTGTTGTTTTGAGTCAGGAATGGACCACCTCTAGGAGTCAATGGTGTTGCATTGCCCTCACACCTACTAGAGGCTACACCTGGGCTGTTGCTGTGGAAAAAAAATCACATTTTTTTTTTGTCTTTGAAAGAAGACATCCTTATTTACAAGAGCATTATCATGGCCTGTTTGGAAGAAAGGTGGTAATGTTTTAGGTAAATCCCTCTTTTGACACAGTCCAGAATGAGTGGCCAGAGGCCACTCCAGCCATGATTGGGCTGGGACCACAGCAACCACATGGCCTGTGCTGAAGTGGGCCACCACTGCAGTCCCAAGCTAGTCACCAGCAGGAGCGAATTGAATCCACTCCTAAAAGGGCCAGCTTTTCTTGGCTTAGCACAGCCTCGGTACAGCTTCCAGCCACTTTGGGGTCATGCATCATGTAAACACCATGCCCCCAGAATGGCCAGAAGCCAATTTATTTCTCCTGTGTGTTTTGGGGCTTCAATGGGGGGGGACATTGGGTCATGGAGAGGTTCCTTTCTTGGACAACATGAAACGGGCAGTTTTGGCAAGAAGGGACAAATGGTGTGGGATATACATCTATGACAGGATACATAGATTCCCCCTTAGTTTATCTACCTTAGCTTTAGTAAATTGCCATCAATTTTGGAAAAGCTTTCCAAAATATGTAGATTTATTCCAGAGAATCTTTTCAGGAGGGTGTTTGGAATGACAATTTAATGGTGGCAATTAATGGTCCTAGAAACGTGGTGGCTTATTGATTAAGATGCTGACTCTGATGAACACAATGTTGGTAGTTCAAGACCGAAGTGCCGCGGGATGGAATGAGTTCCCATCACTAGTCCCAGCTTCTGCCAACCTAGCAGTTCAAAAGCATGTAAAAGTGCAAGTAGATAAATAGGTACCATTTCAGTGGGAAGGTAACAGCGTTCTTTGCAGTCCTGCTAGCCATATGACCACCGGAGTTGTCTTTGACAATGCTGACTCTTTGGCTTAGAAACAGAGGTGAGCACCACCCCCTTCAGTTGGACACAACTAGGCAAACATGTCAAAGAGGAAACCTTTACCCTTTACTGGTCCTGCATTTTTAAATAAATTAATCTAGGTGAAAATTTAAAAACAAACTATGCCTATGTTTGTTTTTAAATTTACATTTTATTCTCTTTTTATATCTTTCCATATTTTAAGATACCTTGATATTTTTTTTAGAAGGTTGGGTAGAAAGAACAAACAAACAAATAATCCAAGTTATAATAAGCATTTGCTTTAATTATGAATTAAGTCATTCTTTATCTTGTGAGTGACTCTTAGTCCAGAATACTGACATCTCCTGATACATCTGATAATACCCTTGCATATATACTCACACCACATAAGCTGATTTGGCTCTGACCTTTCATTCAGTATCTTAGTAGTGTTAGTAAAGGCAAATCCCACTTGAGTAAGGAATAAAGAATGGCTTTTTAGTCAAAAGTAACACCAGAATTGCTTCTGAAATACTGTGTCTACTTTGAAAAGCAGACCCAAGAGTGTTGCAGTTACTTAATATTCCTGTACGCATAAATAGCAAGGTGTGACACACAAATATTAAGCTGGTTGAATCATGTGAAAATTATGATAAATTGATATGGATCAATTATGAGCAGTACATATGTATTTAGATGCAATCCCCTCCTTAAGGCAACAGGCCAGCCTTTTTATTGATTTCCTTTTTCCTTTATCAAAATTTCCTTGTATCTAATCCAAGGTTCTTTTTCTCTAGATCTGTTAACAAACGCTTCCTGCATGAAAAGTGATGTCCATTTCATATTTCTCAGGGGGCTCAGTATGATACACTCCCATTGCCTTTGTTGATTACATATAAACTGACTTCTCCCTGTATACAGCTGCAACCTCCTTGCATTCATTCTTCCAGCTGCTTTTGGGAAGTGATAGCTCTATTTCCATGGAGGATTCAATGTTCTTATCATTTGCAATAAAATGCGTTCTGTAAAAACATTAGAACTTCACTGGATGGAGTGCTTGAATTTGTGAAATAACAGGGTTAAAACTGAGCAAAGCAGTTCAATAATTCACTCAATGTACATTAAAGTTGCTTGAGGATATTCTAATGGTCTACCTACAGCTGTGTGGAATGCTTAATAATGGTGAAGGCAGCAAAATATATAATTTTCTTTCTGTCTAAATTCTTTAACTTTTACTGCATTTTTAAAGATGCATCCTTTGAGCTTGGACATTTCGCTAAGTCAGATATTCAGAGAGAGAAATGTGTCAACTATCTTGGGACTTGTATTGTTTCAGAATGCAGATGGAAGATAGTATGTTTCAATGTTTCCACAAATAAGTCTCACAGTTAACCCCCAAAGCAACCTAGAGCAAGGTGGAATTATTTTCAGTTACTTAATCTGATGCCAAAACTCTGGATTCCCCATGGAGTCTGGCATCTGTTTTGTTTTCTGGAGATGGGATTTTATTGTCCTAAATACATTATTTTACCAAGGTTTTTTTTGTTTGTTTTTAGGAATTTCAATTAACAACTTTTTAAAAACAGAGTGATGAGATGGAATATTAGAAATATTAGCTTTACTCAGCTTCACAAGCTGAGAATGGAGAATCTCTTTATTACGCCTTAAGAGAACAACTGTTGTAATAAGTCACTGGAGGTCAGGGATAATGCAGCTTGGAAATGGTCGCATAAATAGTTCCTTAGGACTAATCTCTTGACCACCCTGATGTCTTGTTTCTTGCTTGGAAGGCAGAGTCAACTTCCTACCAATTTGGTAATTTATTGATAATACTGGATAATTTTGTTACCTTTGGAGCAGCGAGCATCAATGAGAGACAAAATCATAAGGCAAGAAATTATTATGAATGCATTACACCATTTATTTTTTCTAGAGTTCCCCACCCCCCCAAGGAAACAAATTAAAATTTGACTGTGTCTTTAGTCTGGTGCTTTCTTCCTATATACTGGATATTCAGACAAAGCTATAGCATAAATATAGCTAATGCCCCAGCTTTTTATTAGTGGTTAGAAACAGCATAACCAGGAAAGCATTTGATTTTTTGCTCAGAAGTAGTTTTTTTAAGGGAAAGCTATGGAGCTCATATGTAAGCATCCATCATAACAAAGCAATGTATACCTGTTTTGTACTGTAGTCAGACTATATAATGCTTCATATTAATCAGCTCCTGGTTTGCTTTGAACTTTACAAAGGATCTCAATTGCTTTATCTATTTTCTCATGATACCAAGCTGAATCATACCAAAGGAACACCTATGCCTATGTCCTATTTTTTGACAGTGGCCATCCGGATGCTTCTGGAAAACTCATAAGCACAGCTTGAAGACAATCATCCTCATTTATGTTCTCTTCCCAGCTACTTGGATAGCATATATTGGTTTTTGAACATTGAGATTTCAGATAACCATTGTGACTAACATCCATTAATTGATCAGTTGAGTGATCCTCCATGAGTTTGCCTGTTTCCCTCAGGATTTTATGAAATTAATGAACTACATGTAATGTGAACTATATATAGTGTTATTTCCCCTCCACTTAGGGCAGGGGTAGGCAACCTTTCCCCTTTAAGGGCTGAGGGACTTCAACTCCCAGAATCCCAGGAGCTATTGGCCAACATGGGACTATTGGCCAACATGGCTGTGGCTTCTGGGAGCTGAAGTCCCTCGGCCCTTAAAGGGGAAAGGTTGCCTACCCCTGCTATAAAGGCCCTTAGCTTCATTGAATGACCCCAGGTTTCGGATATTATGAAAAAGAATTTTAAAAATCGTTATGCTATTTTCTTCATATTATGTATATTTTCACAAACCTCTATCCTGTATTCTTTCCACCTTTTTTCTAAACTAAAAAGATACAAATGTCAATAGCCTTTCTTTGTATGGGAGCCGCTCCTATTTCCTGACCTTTTTTGTTGTCCTTTCCTGTATCTTTTCTAGCTCTGTGTTGTCCTTTTTGACAGTGGGCAGTTAGAATTGTGCACACAATATCCCAAGTATGGTCACACCATAGATTTGCACAATGACATTATGGTACTGGTAACTTTATTTTCAATCCTCTTCTTAATAATCCCAAGCATGAAATTTGCATTTTTCGACAGCTGCTGCTCACAAGGTCAATACTCAGGACCACTTCCCTGGATAGTTGGTCAGTGTCTGTTCAATGTATATATAAAGTGAAGAGGAGTTTCACTACTCCAATGTGCATCACTTCACTCTTACTTAATTGAACTTGGGCTTCTGTCTGCAAGCTTGATCCATTGGGGGGGGGGAATGGAGACCTGGGCAGTTTACTCTGGTTTTCACCATCCTGAATAACATTTGTAAATCCACCATATCATGGCTCATCCCTAATTTCAAATGATTTATGAAGTTAAAAACTTGAATCCCACCATGGGCTGTATACAGGTCTCATCTTTCCCCCATAAGCATGGCCAAGCTTCTGAAGGACAATGGAGATAACAGTCCAACACATTTGGAGTGGAAAGGCTAGTTTATTTCTTCTCTGGCTTCTTTGTTGTTGTTTTAATAGGTCCATCAGATAACCTGTTGTCTTGTTCCATAACTGTTTACTTGGAACAAGACAAAGAAAAGCGTTGTATAGTATGGAAAGGCACACACAGGTGATATACAGTAACTGTTTATTCTCCTCCCATGTTTCTGGTACAATGCCCATATGGGGAAATGCATGTTTCTCATACAGAAATGCATCTCCTCCATGCGCAGGGATAAACATTTTATCATAGAGGAGATGCACTTTTAACCCTTAATAGTAGGGAAATGATATGTTATTAACCATCTGCTATATTTTTTAGAAAGAAGTATTAATACCAGTACTTTCTATCCATGAGCACACTGCAACTCTTTTTAGTATGGTACTTTGGAAGCTTTATGAGACTATGGGCCTTTGCAGACTGCTAGAAATAGTGCACATTAAATTGAGGCACTGCCCTGGCTCAGTGCTAGGGAATCGTGGGAATTGTATTTTTTTTTTTCTGAGACATTGAGCCTTCTCTGTCAGAGAGCTCTGGTGCCATAATAAATTACAGTTCCCATGATTCCCTAGCACTGAGCCAGGGCAGTGCCTCAATTTAATGTGCACTATTTCTGGCAGTCTGCAAAGGCCATATGAATCTACCTTACATTGAATCTAGCTACTTTAGTATTATCTGCTCTGGATCATAGGAACTGATGACATACAAGTCTGACCACTGGCCTGTCTAGCTCAGTGCTGCTTACATTGACTGGCAGCAGCTATCTATGTTCCTGACAGGTAATGTTTACAGCCCTGCTTGGAGATGTCAGGGATTGAAACTGGGACATTCTGCATACATACTGCCACTATGCTGCTGTCCTCTGACTGATGGCAGCTCTCCCAAGTCTCAGGTAGAGTTCTTTCTCATCATTTTGCTACCTCATTTTTCCCCAGCTGGATATGCCAACTTCCTGTGGTTTATTGTAACACATGTATCAAGGTGTACTTGATCAAGGGAGCCCTGATGGCGCAGTGGTTAAATGCCTGTACTGCAGCCATTCACAGCCACAGGTTTATGAGTTTGATCCCAGGGCTCCAGGGTCGACTCAGCCTGGCATTCTTCCATAGGTCACCAAAATGAGTATCCAGCTTGTTGGGGGCAATTAGCTTACACACTATAAACTGCTTAGAGACTGCTTAGTTCAGTATGAAGCGGTATAGAAATGTAGCTGCTAATGCCTGATACCAAGGGCCAACTGTATTATATTTTCTGCACGCATAAATTTCAATACATATTATTTGAGTACACAAAGATATTTGTGTAAAGGGGAGAAAGACATGTACAGACAGGCCTCTATATTCACAGATTCCTTATCCACTGATATAAATAAATTAAATCACGTCTTGACAATATATTTTTTAAAATATACAAATTCCATAAAGCCTTGATTTTTCTATTTTATATAGCAGACATCATTTCACTCTAGCATTGTATTTAATGGGACTTTGCATCCATGGATTTTGGTATGCATGGGGGGGTCTTGAAACCAAACTTCAGCAGATGCTGTACACAAGTGAGCTAAGGGAAAGTGTTACACAATAAATGCAGTCAAGGAAAACAAGTACAATGTAGATGGTGTCAATTTGTCTTATTTTCATGCAGGCATATATTCCGTTCAGATGTAGTTTTTAGATCATCATGAGATGGTATACAATGCTTCCATTAGGTAGGTGTTATGGAAGAGCCCATCTTCAAAATTCATATTGACATAACAAAGTAAAAATGTAAGAATGTGAGTCCCATTTTTGGAGAAGGGCAGGTATTTGACCTAAATCAAGTAAATAAATGAATAAATAATAAAACAAGAATGCCAGTTCTCTTTTGTTGCTAGCATTTAGAGCTCACATGAGCAAATGCATTAAATAAAAATAAATACTGTATTTTATGGACAAATTTTATATTCTAATGCTTGAAACATTGGCTTTAGGCAAGTTTCCTCAGTGGCTGTATCCTTTGATGCTCCAAATAGATTGTATTAGAAATAACATTTTTGTATATCATACCAAAGTTCCATAGCAGCTGGCATTCTTTCTACATTCATCTACATTACTTCTATTAAAAATGCCTGAAGTGGCATTTATACACTAATTAATTAATATTTGATAAAAGGAATTTACTGCATAGATGGTTTTTTTTAAAAAAAAAAAGTGAATTGGGTATACATTAATTAAATGTTGATTTTAGGTTTCCAGTGTAAGAATTTTTAATCAGGAACAAAAATAATTTAGCTGAAGAAAAGTAATCAAGAGGAACCTCAACATTTTTTACAGATAATAGCAAAGAAGCTCTTCAGTTTGAACTCAGTAGGTTGCAGTGGATTGTGATTGATCAAAGACTATGGGATACAACTTTGGTATAAGATTTCCAGCTCCTCTGACTGGTTTCTGCTATTGGAGTGTTATGTATAAAAACTGGCCAATAGGCAAATTTGGTACTAAAAAAAGATTTAGAATGCTCATGTATATTATTGATTCATGTGATTAATAGTTGACCCATGGCTACACATTTATTTTAAAATGCAACTTCTCAGCTTTTCCCCCAAACCAACTGTAGAAACTCATCTGCCTTCACAGATCCAGAAGCCATGTACTTTAAAATAAGAAGCTATTAATATTTTTGACATTTTTTGAAGAATAATTTTTATTAGTAATACTACTTCTGTCATCCAAACTCTATTTCTTTGAACAAAATGATATGAGGCACTCACAATTCTTGATATTTTTGGTCTCTGAAGATTTTTAATACCTAATGCTTCTATTTGGTATTTGGTATTACTTTTAAATTGTATGTATGGGTAGAACTTATAAATAAAAGTGCTACAGGAAATTAAGCTGCTCTTCATTCTCTAACTCAAATGTAATAAACTTTACAGAGCAATCCTATGCCTGCCTCCTCAAAAGTAAGCCTAACTCTACACAGTGGGATTTACTTCCTATTTCTACCCATCAAGGATCATTAAGTATTCTATAATAAAATATACAAAGGTTTTTATTAAGAAGAGATTAGACCAGTTGATGTGTGTGTAGAACTGCAGCTTCAGATGGTCTGCTGAATCACTTGGTGATTCCAGCCTTTGTGATGGAATTATTTTACTTTACTAGCCATCAGACTTTCTTAATCTTGTAGGCAGTTAACCTTCAGCAGCTAGAAAAAATGTTGTTTAACCTCTAACTTTGGGTGATTCTAATGTGTATATTACATATTATTCATATAGAAGTTGGTAAACATTTCACATAAAGGAAGTGAGTTCACCAGAAAAAAAAGCTTACTTGCTGATTATTATTATTATTATATATTTTAGGTGCTGCCAAATCTAGTCCTGCTTCAAAACCAGGCTCTACCCCCTCTCGTCCATCATCGGCAAAAAAAACGCCACCAAGCAGCTCAGCATCTAAATCTGATAAAGATTTGGAGACGCAAGTCATACAGCTCAGTGAACAGGTAATGCACTTGGGCAACCATATCCAAAACTGCAATTGTGCTACAGTAATACTTCTTTGGATGCTAAACATGAATTTGTAATAGGTTGACTGACCGAACCTAAAGGGAACTCAACAATGGCTCCTCCTCATCTTGGAGAGAAGTGATTAGTGGGGTGCCACAGGGTTCTGTCTTGGGCCCAGTGCTATTCAATGTCTTTATCAATGACTCGAATGATGGAATAGAGAGCATGCATATCAAATTTTCAGATGACACTATTTTAGGAAGGGTAGCTAATAACCCAGAGGTCACGATCCGAATTGAAAATGACCATAACAGATTAGAAAGCTGAGCCAAAACTGACAAAATAAATTTCAGTATCAGGAAATGTGGGATACTGCACTTAAACAGTAAAAATGAAATGCACAGATATAGGATACATGACACCTGGCTTGAAGGCAGTATGTGCAAAAAGGATCTAGGAGTCTTAATGGACCACAGGCTAAACATGAGTCAGCAATGTGATGTGACAGCTAAGAAAGCCAATGCAATTCTAGGCTGCATTAATACCAATATAGTATCTACCATATATACTCATGTATAAGTCTAGAAGTTTAGATTAAAAAATTGACCCAAAAATCCTAAGTCACCTTATCCATGGGTCAATGTAAGTACTGCACATTAACTCTTATTTAAAAGAAGGAACCATCTCCTGGTGAAAAGCAAGAGTATAATCTGTCCTGGAAGCACCAATCCCCTCTACTCTCTCATCCATCCAGCCTTAAGAGCACAAAGACCTATATCTGCTGGAATTTTGTAAGTTCTCTGACATTGTTTTGCTTTGCTTCATCCTTTAGATGCTATATGCTCCTAAATTTTACCCTCGACTTATCCATGGGTCATATCAAAATCCATAATTTCAACCCCAAAACATGCCCTTGTCTTATACATGAGGTTGACTTATAGCTGAGTATACATGGTAGATCAAGGGAAGTAATAGTACTACTCTATTCTGCTTTGGTTAGACCTCATCTGGAATATTGTGTCCAGTTCTGGGCACCACAATTCAAAAAGGGAGGTGAACAAGCTGGAATAGGTCCAGAGGAGAGCAATCAAAATGGTGAAAGGCTAAAAACCATGCCCTATGAGTAGCAATATAGGGAGCTGGATATGTTTAGCCTGGAGAAGAGAAGGTTAAGAGGTGA
>CM034706.1:56039385-56061780 GCA_020142125.1 Phrynosoma platyrhinos | reverse complement strand
TTGCTGTGTAAACAGTACATAAAGTATTACAGTCATTATGTAAGTCAGTGATGGGCAATTGTGGAAGGAAGGGCTGCATTAGTCCTACAGCAGACAACTGTCTTCAGGCAGCAGCATCCAACCCTTTGTGACTTTTTTTTCTGTTCAGTCCGGGAAAGACCATGAGGCTCTGTTTGCTTGCTTGCTTGCTTGCTTGCTTGCTTGCTTGCTTGCTTGCTTGCTTGCTTGCTTGCTTGCTTGCTTGCTTGCCAGTTGGCCTGTTATGGCCAAGGTTCTCCCAGTGCCTTGATCTGACATCTGCCAAACAGCCCCCAACCTTTTCCCCACTTTGAGAAGGGTATAGTGAGGATTTTTGTCAAGCTACTAGCAAAATCTTTGTCTGCTTATGCAACATCAAACCTGGAAGGAAGGTTGGCCACTCATCATATGTCAGAGGATGGCAACACATTACATCAAGCAGAATTGTTGAAAGTTTAGTCTCCTCTTTAGGAGATGGACAGGAGCCACCATAAAACAGTACTTTCAAGTTCCATTTCAGGCAGGTAAAATAGAAGAATAAACAAGTTTTAAAATATTGTTGAAACCCACTGAGAAATGCAGCTGAGCCAGGTTGAACTCCCCCATCTGGTTTCTGGTGCAGATCAGTCTACCAAGGGAACTAAAGTGGTCTCTGTAGGCTGAAAACCAGATTGAATAGATCTGGTAATTCACCTCATCCAGAAAGCACTACAGCTGAGAGGCTATTACAGTACATACTAAAGCACTGTACCCAAGAGCTTGTGGTGTTCTGTTTTCTTTTGTAACTGTACCTTTCCCATGGATGTTGTGGTGAACTAGAAAGTGAGGTGATTGGACTATGTAAAGGAAGCCAGGAGGAAGGAGTGTGCATTCTTGAGGCAGGTCCTGAAAGCCTATCTATGCTTTGGCTAGGACCACCTGAGGCATTCTAACTATCTATTTTATTTTGATGAGCCATAAATTTCTTTCTCCTAAGTACAACAAGGTTCCTCTTTCCTTATGTAATATAAATATATATTTGTAATTACACACCCAGCGCCAAAGTAATAGAGATTCAATCTCCGAAATACCCAAAAGCCAAATTTTTTTTCCATTGGTGGCTGAGGTAGTGGCACCTTTGCTTTCCGCTGCTTCAGTGTACAACTTTGTTTCATGCACAGAGTTATTTTAAAATATTGTATAAAATGACCTTCAAGCTATGTTATAAGATGTACAGTATACGAAACATAAATGCATTTTGTGTTTAGGCTTGGGTCCCATTTCCAAAATATTTCATTATGTGCATATATGCAAATACAGGTATTCCAAAGTCCTCCCAAAAATCTGAAATCCAAAACACTTCTGGTCCCAAGCATTTTCGTTAAGGGAGACTCAACCTGTACTGCCACAGTGGAACATGTGTTTGGCAACCTAATGTGGGGTGATCATGATGGACTTGCCTTCCTGTGGCCTAAATAAGATTTGGTCCACCTTTCCACAGCAGCAGATCCATGTGAACTAACCTTTCTGAGAGATTATCCTATGTTATTCAGAATACACCATGCCACCAAAAAAAAAAAAGGGGGGGAGAATCTCTGTAACAGATGTTACTGCAAGGAAATAGAATGAAATTGTTGGTAACATGCTCCATAAAGCTGCAATGAGAACCATAGGGAAGGATGGTTACCTTCCTCCTTGTCTTGCTATAAAGGTCCCTTTTTCTCCCTCTGGGAAATCTTGCTTTGCCTGTTGTTGAAGAAGGTTAGTTCCTGGAACATTCTTTGTGACTGGATGCTTGTACCTCTGCATATACCATAAACCTCTGCATATACTATAAAACCAGATTTTTAAATTGTGCCTTAGATGATGTTTGAGAGCAATAGTGATGTGTTATAAAGAAATTACAAGACGAGAAAGACACCCCTTTTTTTTAAATGAGTGTATAAATCTGTGTTATAATTGTGTGAGTCTTTTGCCTGCTTAACATGACTACACAGATTATCTGCAGCATAAAATGATCTCATATTTAAAAGTGCTGCCTTTTTTTACAGGTACATTCATTAAAACTTGCACTTGAAGGTGTGGAGAAGGAAAGGGATTTCTATTTTGGGAAGTTGAGGGAAATTGAGCTTCTCTGTCAGGAACACGGGCAGGAAAATAATGACCTTGTCCAGCGGCTAATGGAAGTTCTTTATGCTTCAGAAGAACACGTAAGTTCAAGATAACCATTTGCTTTTTTATTACAAGAAATTATGTATCAAACATATTAAACTAAAATAAGGAACACTTTCATGTATAGGTTTTAATGCATGAGTTAACATACTTATCAAACTGCATACTTTCCCCCAGATAATTGTAACATATATTTTACAGTTTTAAAACATACTTCAGTAATATTGTAGATTTTTATTGTTAAAAAAAATTATTTGAAGATGGGGGTTATTAGTCAGTTGTGGTTGCCATGTTTCAAGACTCTACAGCCATAGTTCAGAAATATATCTGGCTGCAAGTGATTGGCTGGGATCAAGCCCTAGTTGCCCCCATTGCCTTGACACTTTTCCCTTCCACTGGGTAGAAAGAACAGCTTTGGGTTAATTTTGTATCCTTGGAATTTGGAACATAATGAAAGTCTAAGGACAGTCATATACTGTTCCTTTAGAACTGAACCCTGCAGCATTTTGCTGTGTACTTGTCATTGCAGGACTGTTAAAGTCACTTCCATAGCACTGTGCTGTTTAGAGAGAAATCCCTGAAGGTTTTCCTTGCCATCAGAATTGACAGAGCCTGAGTAAACTATTGCATGGACAGAATACTGCTTGAGCTGGCAGACAGAACCAAAATACATTTCTCTGATCAGGGTGGCATTTCTTGACATTATGGCTGAGGTTATTCATATGCCACTAGTTTGTTCCATGCAATAGTTTCTTCCACTGTTTGCTGTGCACAGACATGCACAAAAATAATTGTACAGAGAAATGTTGCCAGGAAAATGCCTGTATAGACTATCCTTTAGGTGGCGAGAAACTTGAAAAGAAAAGAAACTAGAAAACATGAATCACCATCTGGTGCCTGTATTTTAGAAATACCTTCTCTGAAAAATTAAGGTCTATCTTTTCAGCTCTGAATACTTCACATCCACCTTCTTCATTATAACTGAATTTCTTCACACATCTGTTGTGTGAGTTGATTCACTACTTCAAGTAATCTCTAACTTAATCTTCATATTGCACTTATTTTAAATACAATAGTTTTAGTACGTCATTCAGCTAGATTAATAAAGTATTATGAAAATGGGATTTCTCCCCTGCCCCTCTCCTACAGAGTCTCCCTTCTGTTCTAGCACTCTTTGTGTCTCTATTGAAAACCAAGAAGCATCTTTTGTTCACCATTTGTGAAAGTAAGCAACTACACTCTGTTTTGGAGTATTGGCTTAACAAACCTGATAGTAAGAAATCTGTAAAAGATTTAAAGCTGCAGTCCCCATGTGCATAGGACTTCCATAGGCTCTATATCCATATCAAAGGGACTATTCATCCTGTTAAATATCTGGGCACATCTTTCATATCCGTGTCACCTTATACAGTAGGGGTAAGCAATTTCTTGTCCTCCAAACTGACTATTGGCTGTGCTGGATGGGGCTGATGGGAATGCTAATGCAAAACAACTGAAGTGCAGCAGATTACTTACTCCAAAGCACTTAGTTGGGATGGGGAGAGATATGGCACCTGGAGGCCTCACCCAGATGATCTATTGATTCCAAGAGCCTTTTGCACCTAATGAGACCACTCCCCCTAAGTGTTACTTGTTTTTTTAATAAATATTTTTATTAGTTTATAAATATACATAAAATATAACTTGTTTATAACAAATATTCATCTTCATCTAATATTTATAAGTGTTACTTGTTTTAAAGAAGAGATGCAAAGTAATGGTCACTGTGTACATTGTAATTCAAAATGGAAGCAGGCATGTCATTATCTAACTCTTCTTAACATTGACCTTTTCCTAGTTGAGAGCATCACGCAAATGTTATTTAATTTTGCATAATCTACTTCTCATAGTTAGATCATGTTGACTGGAATCCTCTATGGCAGTTAAGAATTCATAACCTTGAGTTACGCACTTGTAACTATTATATATTCATGATCCCTATGTAGACCCTACTGTAGGGGCTACTTAGGGACTGTGAAAGTCCCCTGAATCCCTACTTACCAGGCACCAGCAGGTCTGTTCCCCTGTTGATCAGGAAGCATCTGGCTGGCGTTCTCACTAACCCCTCATGTCTTAAATATGAGGGGGAATTGATAGGGGGTCCCACTTCTGCCTGTTGCACACAAGAAGGTGTAGAAATGGCAGTTAGCTGCTTTCTGAGTAAGAGGGGAATAGGCCTCCATTGAGCATTGACTGCTCAACTCTGTTTTTCATTTAACTCATGGACCACACAACTACTTATGTTCTTTGTGTTTGTTTGTTTTAAATCTTCAGTGGGGCTAGCATTTAACCCAAGAGCTTGAAGGCAAGCAAGCTATAAGTAAAAAAAATGTACATTTCACATCTCAGTCACTTTCTCCACATTGTACCCTACTACATTTTAGGGACTATCAATACTTTTGACAACACAAAACAAACATTACTTAATCTTTAGGAAAATAATCTACAAAGAGATTGATGCAGAGAGATGCTGGAACTTGACAAAACCCCTAGTTATGTCCAGGTTTTAATGTCCAGGTTCTGCTGTAGCACAAAGGCTTGTGTGAAAGTTCAAAAATGGTCAGTTGAGAATTCCATTGACAACTTAACATTTTCAGTAGGACAAAGAATCTCACTTCAGTATTTGAGATATATTGTTGACAGTCCATGCTGCCCTGTATCTACCATGTCATATACACACAGACACACACTAAATTGATGTATTTTTTCCCTACATGAAACATTCAGGAGAGCCACACAGAAGAACCTGAAAATGAGGAACATGTTCATGAACAGCCGCAACAACAGGAAGAGTACTGATCACCTGGCACATTTGCTACTTTTAATTTTCTGTGGGAACTTTCTTCTGATGAATGGAACATGTTTTGCCTAAGACTTGAAACCAATCACTCTCAATCTGCCATTAACATAAATTTACCATAGTGCGTGTCAGCCAGCTGCTACATTCTGTACCCATCCATTGCCAAGATGTGTTTGCGGAAGTCTTCTGTTGGGGTATGCACCTGAGAAGATCTCCAGGCTTGGCCCCCAATTTCTGCCACTGCAACTTCACTATTTGGCTGCTTGAGATTTGTTCATATATATATATATATATATATATATATATATATATATATATATACATACTTTTGTCTTAAGTATGATACATTTGTAATTTGTTGAAAACTATTTATATGGGCATCTCTTATAACAAAAATTCCTATTCTGTTAGTTTTCACATGTTTTGTGGTAATTCAGTTCACTCTGCACATACGTTTGGTCAAACTGTGTGAAGGAGGGGACTCAATTTGTACTTAATTTGTTTTTGTTCCTATCTTTATTATAACACAGAAGGAAGGAACATTTTCTGAATTAAACCAATAGAAATAAAATACCATGAATTGTAATCATCCTGAAGTTGTACACCAAAGCATGTTAGCAAGCTGAACAGTATATTTTATTTCTGGAAGATGCATACATGCCTGCCTAGTTGTTACATTTTGTGACACTTCTCTTGTGACCACTAGGAATGTTCTTCCTGTTTCAATTCTGCATTCGATGTCTGTCATCTCAAGTCTTCATAAAAGTCTTCTCTATTTCTATACTCGCAAATGTGGTTGGGATCAAAACTCTCACTGCTGGATATGGGGATTATGAGAACCAACCACTTTGCTTTTCCTCGTGTATGTGGAAGATGAACAAATTTTGTTGTTTACCATAGGATTAAGAATGCCAGAATATGTACAAAATCATGCCTTGCTTTTTTCCCGTGAAATTTTTACAGAGCGCTTTTGAGATTTAATACTCAATCAGCACCTTCTTCCCACACAAATATTGATGCAAGTTTTTAGCCATGGTTTAGAAGGTAAAGACACACTACTGGGGCATGAGATGAGAGTGGGTCTTTGTCTTTTCATTACTAATGAATAGGTAGGCAAGGTGCAGAGACAAATGGTTAACCAACAAAAAAACTCATTGCCATGTGTGTCTAGTATTACTGTTCTTGTTAAACTTGCACGTAGATTATGCCATTTTATAATAGAAATATAGCAAATTATGCATTAAAACATTCCTTATTTCTTAAATTGCACATTTTTTCAGTCAGTTCTAGTGGCGCTACTTTTTAATTCATCATAGTTTTCCTGGTTCACTCTTTCATTCCTCTATTTTCAATTTGAGTGGTTATTTGGCAAAGCGTATACACTTAACAAAAATCAAATAGGATATTAATCAACAGACTACAATGACTGAAGATTTCCCTGTTTTCTGAATTTACTGGCATTGCTCAAGGGTGGTTTCCTACATTTATGTATACATAAGACGCAAGGACTTCATGCATCTTTCATGAAATTGCTTATTTTTACAGAAGTCTTTTGGAACAGAGTGGCTCTTGTTTAGTCACAACTCAGGCAGCTTGTGTATTGCTTTTTAGTATTTGAACAAATATTTTCATTTTCTTAGATTAACAGAACTGTCACTGACTTCTTCAGGCTTGAAGAGCTTATACAGCTTGCCCTTTGCTATACCACCTTACCAGTTAGAAAGTCAAAGTATCCCCATTGCTAGTCATCTCCCTTTATTATTGTTAGCAGAAGTGATTTGGTTTCACTTAAAGGCTTTATACATAAAACATTAAAGAACAGAGTTGCTTTCAGAAGGATGTAGTATATTGTCATGATCCAGCAGAGAAAGAAGTTATATATATTCTGTTTTAAAATGTTCATGATTATTATTATTAGTTATACTGCCTCCAAAATTCCAGTTGTGATCAAAGGAATTTGGGGGTAGTGAAAAGATTACTGAACCAGCCTTGAAGCACCACCCTATCACCATCAGTGCAGGTGTATCTGTGCTTCTTTTCCCTCTTAAACATATTTTGAAATCACTTCCTTTTGAAGCGCTTTCAGGGCTTTTCTAGGTTTCGTTATTCCAAGAGAGAGTTCCCATCAAAGCCTCTTTGCCCCTTAGTCCTGTCACTTAGACTTCTTTGTGAGTGAGAGGGAGGGGAATGCACCTCTGTGTGTGTGTGTGTGTGTAACTCAGGGGTAGGCAATCTTTCCCCTTTAAGGGCCGAGGGACTTCAGCTCCCAGAATCCCAAGAGCTATTGGCCAACATGGGACTATTGGCCAATATGGCTGAGGCTTCTGGGAGCTGAAGTCCCTCGGCCCTTAAAGGGGAAAGGTTGCCTACCTCTGGACAGTTTCCACACTCCATCTTTTTATTATCGCTTTGGAGGAACCAAGTGGCTGGCCTAGGAGGCAAGAGGAGAAATATATATATGGATGGGTTGGATCCAGATTCAGACATGTGCAACTGAGCTGGAAGAAATAGACTTTTCCCCACCTTTTCCTTCACATGGCAACCCTGAATATGCTACACCAGAGAGGTAGGGGAACTTCCCAAGCAGGGAAAGCTATGATATATGGGCAAGAGGTGTGTGTGTGCGTGTAAGTGAGTGAGAGATTCCCTAAAACTGAGCCAAGGAACTTTTTGTAGCTAGACCCCCTCCACTAGCATGGGGTGGACAATTTACAGACCTTCAAGTGTTGCTGGACTGGATCTTCCACCATTAGCTAACACTGGCTGTACTAGCTATGGTTGGTGAGAGTTGCAGTCCAACAACATCAGCAGAATAATAATAATAATAATTTTGGATCCAACCCTAGTTATATATGCATTGAGAGGGCCTGATCTGCTCAAGTAGTGCTGAGGGGAGTGAGAGATGCTGGAAAGGGAAAAAGGGCTCCCTCCCCCTGCCCCCTGTGGTGAGTAACGCTGTTATTCCGTTATGTTTTTAATATGCATTTGTAATTACTTTTACTGAATAGCACACCATAAGGCTTTGGTTATATATTAAATGTAAACTGAAAGGAATGTAAACATATGTATTGTTAATTATAAACAGATAAGTAATGACATATAGATGCAAAAAGTCTTATTCAGATGTATCAATCATTTCGCATTACCCACCAATTGTCGCATGATAGAGTAGACTTTTTTTGGTCTCCAAATATGTGAATAACTTGACTTGCGTTTTATCTTTTTACATATTTAATAAAAAAAAGTATATGTTGCAATCTGTCTAGCTCAATAGAACTTCATGTGTGGGTTTTCTGATTTATGAATGATATCGTTTAGCCATTTTGTATTGTGTTAAAGGCAGAAGAATTTAAAATGTGGATAGCATAATTCTTTCCATCATGGGATAAAATATATGTCAATAAAATAAAGCTTCGCTTTGTAGAACACTGAATCTCCTGGGAAAATGGAAAAGCCCAATAGACAAAATCCATCTTCTATGAAAGAGATAATGTACTTGGAAAGTTACAAGGAACAACATGGCACTCAATAGGGATAGACCAGTCTTTAAAGGCAGAAAAATGCATCGCATTGCTTATAAGGAAGTCCACATGCATATTTGTGTTTTAAGGAATCACTGTAACAATGGGGAGAGGGAAAATTCTATATCATAAAATAGTAAAAAGGAGGCCTTAAGAGTTCATCCTTTCTGTTCTAGTTAAGGCATAACAATAATTGTTCTATGTGGAAAATTAGATGGATGTCAAGCATACTAACTAATCCAGTTCAGCATTGACATGTTTAATTGATCTGGTTCAGGTATTTATGATATGGGAGTAATGGAATGCTGCACCATTCCAAGGAAGTATACTTAAAACTGTTATCCTTATTTTTTTCCTTTTGCTTCTGTCCCATTTGTCTACAGATCAGTGTTTTTATTTCCTTACATTATCAAAGAGGTTTGTTTCAGTTGCATAGCAAGTGCATGTTTAATACTAGGTGATTCTGCACATTTACTTCAAAATAGAGCTTTCGTAAAATAGTGTAAAATAATTTCATGATAAGTGCTTTGAACTGGGGTGTCACCAGGTAATATCATGCTGCTTAAAAAAACTATAATATCATGATGGATTGCTGAAAATCTAACTTACATAGAGTTACATAGGGTCCCGAAACAGACAGCCCAGATGGAGTGGCCTCATGCTGCTCTGGCACTGTTTGCACCAGGACTGCAGCAACCACACATACCTAGTTCCAATCTGGGGTGCGGCTGCAGTCCTAAACCAGGGCACCATGAGTGGGTTCTATCCACTCCTTCTTGGCTCAGGTCTTCTGCGATGGTGCAGCATCGGCGCAGCTTCAAGCCGCATTCAGCGCATGGGTCATCTAAATGTCACACCCCCAATGCAGTCTGAAGCCACATCATTTTGCCCTTGTGTTTCTGGCCTATGATGATGACTTTATGGAATTATACCAAAAAGCTAAACAGAGATAAATATTTATAAAGATATTCTTAGTGCTGGAAAGAAGCAGCATGAAAAATGTCCACTTGGGTAAAACCTCTGCTGTTTATTTAAAGTAAAATGCTCTGTAGCACTCAAGATCTTATAGCTGCATGATTAACTTTGCAAAGTTAGGAAATGGGTGTCGAGAACTCAATATCCCGGATAACAAATAGAGCATGTGGAGGAACTTATGGATTAAGCTGGTCTTTCTGGTGTACAGATCCCAAGCTGTTTAGATGCTTGATCAGGACTTTGAATTGATCCTGGAAATGATTTAACAATCAATCCAGCTCAAATCAAAACCTAGTTACCACCAGTAATTTGGCTGCAGCATTTTGCACTAGTTGCACTTTCTATGTATTTTCCAAGGCCTCCTATATAATGTGCATTACGGTGGTCAAATCTGGAAATGCTAGGGCATGAAAGATTCTGTTAAGGTTTGCCTTTGTCATGCATGGTTGTAGCTAGCTAACCAGTTGAAACAAAGAAGAGGCACTTTTAAATTGCCAAACTACAAACCTGACCTTTCAGAGAGTGCTGAAGACAGGTTGCACACCTAATCTGAAGTTACCTACAGTACTCCCATTTTGTAACAGGGTCTTAGCTTGTTTTTTCACCTTGTTTGACCTTAGTAAAGCTGCTAGACCACAGTTCAACACCTTTATCGCTGATCATTTCTCTATTGAGACTGCATGGCATGGAAAAGAGTGGTTTAAGACTTTCCAGTTGTGAGCCCAATTAAACACACATATTCCAGTACTGCAATTAACTTTTGCTTTAGAAAAAGTACCTCAATAAAATGAATGAAGCCAAGGGTGGTGGGGATGGAAGACTGAGAAGGATTACTAGGTGGCAGACCTCACTAACCATTGAAGTGAAAGCTACAGTTGCCTAGCATATTCATTTCCCTAGGAACCTCTCAGCAATGTGAAGTTGAAGGCTTTCATGGCTGGCATCCATAGTTTTTTGTGGGTTTTTCGGGCTGTGTGACCATGTTCTAGAAGAGTTTCTGATGTTTCACCAGCATCTGTGGCTGGCATCTTCAGAGAAATGCAGCTCCAGGAGGGCCAGCATCATGGTAAGGAAAAACAAACTGGCAAGTGTGATTGCTATTTCCTTTTGCAAGGACCTTAAACTCTTTAAATAGTTGAGAAGAAAGATTGTGCTGCTGTGGAGAGAGTTGGCTGAATAGAGGAAAATTGGTGGAAAAGAAAGTCCACTGAGGAAAAAAGTGCATATGAGACAGAAGAGGGAATACCAGAGTGCATGGGTGAGGGGAAAGAAATAGCACCTGACTGGGTAAGGAGAAAAAGAGTGCATTTTACATTGAAGGAGTAAACAAGTCCAAAGGTGTATGAAGGAAGAGGAGGACTGCCCAATTCAGTAAGAGCAACAGGGAATCGGGTTTCCAAGGCATTTTTTTAAACAGTCCACCCTCTGCAAACCTTTCTGCTATTTCTTTTTGACAATGCCTACTCAAAGCATCTAAGTTAATAAATATATAACATAATATGTAGTGTTACAAAAGCATATATAATTTCATAACATATTAATAGAATAAGCATAATAATTTGAGAACTTGGTAAGTTACTGCATCATTTCCCAGATTCCATTTTTTTTTAATAAACAGGTGAGAGGCTAGTATAAAAATTATGCACATTTTGTAATTTTAAGCACATCAGCATGTTCTGACATTTAAATACCAGTATTTAATTAATTTAATTAATTTAATTAAATGGACTTCTCAGTAAGTGTTCTATACTCCATATTTAAAATCTTTGACAAGAGATAATGATAACTTACACTTCATGATTGGACATCTGCTACTCCTGGCATCATTTCTTCACCCCCTGATGCTGCCCTTTTTCTTTTATTCTCATCATAGTTCCTTTCTTGACCCTCAGGCCCTTATTGTACCAGTGACTTCTATGTGGGAGACACAGAGGGTGAGAGAGCAAGAAGAGGTAGGAGCAGAGGGTTAAATACAAGCTCATATCAAAACATGCCCTGCTGCCATACCATTGCCTCATCCGCTTCCTTCTTTAAAACTCAGTTGAAAAATAGAAAACTACTGTCTAGCAGCCTGCCTAAAATAGCTTGTGGGATTTCTTTCTTATTATTCTTGGTTTTTAAAGTGTGCTATCCTTTTTGTTGCGTCTGTGTAGAAGAAAAAAGCACGGAAGGAACACTATTTTGTTCAGTAAAAATAAACTAATGTGGGGTTTTCCTTTGGCTGTATTGCTTGCAGGGAGAGGAGACTTCTTCCAGCTGTCAGAAAGAAAACTAGTAAGCTTCCGCTGTACACACTAAATGTCGGAAATGACTTTCAGACACTTTCACACACTTTCCAGAACAAGTACCACTATTTGAAAATAACCCCATCAAACCCAGTGTGGATTACTTTTGAACAGAGCTACATTGAACTGAAAAGTCCGGTCGGAGATAGCCATGATGAAACATGATGTAGGGTAATCTTTATTCCAAATGAATAACCCAGAACAGCTAGATCTGCCCATCTCCTCTGCCCACTCTTCCCATATGCCCAAATCACTTACTGTGTATACTCAAGTATTTAAGTCTAGAAATTTTAGTCAAAAAATTGACCCACCCACCCACCCACCCCCCAAAACCAGAGTCAACGTCTCCACGAGTCAATATTAGTACTGTACTTTAACTCTTATTTTTAAAAAGAATCCATCCCCTGGTGAAAGTCAAGAGCATAATCTGTCCTGGAAGCACTGACAATTCTCTACTCTCTCGTCCACATAGCCTTTAGTTTGAGCACAGTGATGCCTGTTGGAATTTTGTAAGTTCTTTGGCATTGTTTTCCTTTGCTTCATTCTTTAGATTGTTTGTTATGTGGCCCTAAGTTCTACCCTTGATTTTTCCACAGGCCATATCAAAATCCATAATTTTGGCTCAAAAACCTGTTATCGACTTATACATGAGGTCGATTTATAGTCGAGTATATACGGTAATCCTGAAAGACTACAGCTCTTGACAGAAAACAAGAAGCCCCTCCACATTTGAGATTAATTAGACATACATGTGGGGAAACTACACTTTTAAAAACAAAAACAAATGTTTATTATTAGTGAAAGATTTTTGTCAATTTGAATTTTATGTTTTACACACCCCAGTAGCTGTCACCTATATAGCTTGTTTTGATTACTAGTTATCAAAATTCAGCATTAGCTTCTATTACAGAAAAAAATAGCAAATGGGATTGAAAACATTTTAGTGTCTTGCACCTATTAAATTGCTCCTGTGAACTGGATGCTATGTATATTTTATAGCAAAGCATGGAGAAACAAACAGGTAATGGATTATGGGGACAGGCAAGACACAAGAAAGGGGGGGAAACAAAGGAAAAAAGTAAAGTGTTTGATCAATCGCAATGTTATACTGGACATCTCAGAGCATTTCTATGCATATTTGCTTGGAATTAAGTTGAGTGACTTGAGTAGCCACTGTGACTTAGAACAAACATGTTCTATTCTTTAAAATAACTATACTGAATTGTCTACTGGGGTTTACTTCTATGCCCTGGGAAAGGGGGCTTTGGTAAAACAATATTTGGTAAAATAACTGCATTCGTAGGAATATGAAATTAGATCATATACTCCTTTATAGTAATGGAATGGTGTTATTCTTTATTACAATAACTGCTTTATTGTAACGGAATGGCGTGAACCAATGAAATACAATCATCTCTGAATCCACCAGATAGAACTGTGGATAGCGTACTTTCTATATCAAAGAGGATGTAGTATCAAAACTAGAAAGCTCAAAAAAGGGAAATACTTCCGGAATTGCTATAGAAGAGAATACCAGACACCCAAAATAATTTAGTACTGAGATCATCCTGTTAGTCCCCCAGAACAAAATACATAGGTGAGGTGAAGAATTAAATCAGAGAGACATCCAAGAGAAAGTATACCAGTGAGTAACTTCAATTCAAGTAGACAGGATAAAGGCATAGGAGCCCTGGTGGTGCAGTGGTTAAATGCCTGTACTGCAGCCACTCATTCATAGACCACAAGGTTGCGAGCTCAATACTAGCCAGGGCTCAGGCTTGACTCAGGCCTGCATCCTTCCAAGGTTGCTAAAATGAGTACCCAGCTGTTGGGGGGCAATGAGCTTATAGTTGTAAACCGCTTAGACACAGCATAGCACGGTATGAAGCGGTGTATATAAATGAAACTGCTTTGCTTGCTTTTGCTTTGCATATTCTGCTCATAATGAAGAGGTATAATTTCTAGATACCCTATATAACTATGCCCTAAGAAAAGCTGGACAAAGAACTGACACAGGGAAGGCATCCATGGACTTAATCTTAAGCGATTCTGAAGAGCCAGTGCAAGATATAGCTGCTGTTGAAGTGACTGCAAACAGAAAATATAGTACAATTAAACTTAATTTATATGTAAGCAGAAAATATGGCAGAATATATGCAAATTAAGAGAAGGAAGGTGGACATCTAATAATTGACCATTCAGAGCAAGGCCATTGTTTCCTTGGATTTAAATATTGTTTTATATTCAAGGAAATACATTTTAATTTCACTCCAATTTTCCTTGATTTAATTTTAACATTTTTCTTATAGTAATGTCTGATGATGAAACAACTTACCATGGATTTTGTATAATTTGGAACAGAACATAATGCTAGAAAGAAAACAGAGGCCAGAGCAGATGCAGCCTAGATATGATGTGATCACATATGATCAAAATCTATGTGTGGTATAACTGTTTGGTTACCACATTGTTGGTAGAGGAAGAAGGAGTTCTTGAAAGATCTTTCAGGAAACTAGAGTTAGTAGAGGAACGTAGTTAAGGAAATTGGTAAGAATAAAAGGGAATTCAGTTAACAGGATGAATGGTGTCTTCTCACAGTTACAAAATGAACTGGCGAAAGCACCTTAAATACTTTGATTTAGAACTGGTACATAGCATTCCTTCACTTTGAATGCCTCTTCCACTCTTTGTTAAGAGATTTTGGCTCCATGTGAAATTTCTACATTTCAGTAGTTCAGAAATACAAACTATTGATATTGTAGACACTGAATGCATTGTTGTCAGCACTTCTTCAAGGAAAAAATGTAGATGTTGAAATGTTTGCTCAATTGTTTCACCTAAAACAAAAACAAAAGATAGCTTGATTAGAAAGTACTGACATCCATTAATATCTTCTAATCATATACAATCAAAAGAAACTTTAGATAAAAACTAGGTTGAATATCCTTTATCTGGAATTTCAAAATACTCCAAATTCCATAATTGTCCATATGGCTAAGATAGTGAAATCTTTGCTTTCCCATGGTTCAGTGTACTCACACTTTGTTTCTTGCACAAAATTATTAAAAATATTGGTACAAAATTACCTTCAGGCTATGTGTATAAGAAACATACATGAATTTCACGTTTAGATTTGGATCCCATCTCCAAAATATCTTATTATGTCTGTGCAAATATTCCAAAATCCAAAAAAAAATCTGAAATCCAAAACACTTCTGGTACCAAGCATTTCAGGTAAGGGAGACTCAACCTGTATTCTGATTGAAATCCCCTTTTCCAGCATGTTAATAATAGACAAGATTCCTAATTGTTCCTAATACCTGGCTATCCAATGTATAAAACATATAATCTTGTTTTTAAGTCATTTTATTTTACTGTCATAGTTGCTGTTTGGGATTTGGGACATGCATGACACATGTAAATGGTTACATAAAACCGATCAGTGAAGATTATGACTGTGATATGGTTAGAGCTGAAAGCAATCTTTATCTCTGCAGTATTTTTATCCTCCTCAGAATCTGCAGTCCTTCACAGCTTTCTGTGAAATATTTTTTCCACTGAACTAGATTCACAGAGGATTGTGTTTGCAAAAAAAAAGATACAAGGGATGCATCAAGGGACTTTGTTGATGTTGTAATGATGGGATGGTGCATATAAATGATCATTCTGTGTATGACTAATAAGCATATCAGAATGGCTCATTTTTCCCAAACATTTGAAATTTGGTGCGTGGCAGCCCAGTTACTAGAAAATCTGAAAAGAAGCTGCTATTATCAGTAAAGATAATAAGGCACACAAAAAAATCCCCAAGGGAAAGGCAGTCTGCTAAATAACTAAAGTACCAAACAAAAAGCTGATAGGAGGTGGAATTCTGGGTGACAGTCATGCTCCTCGCATATATAGTAATAGATGTTTGCTACTAATTGTAATTAAATCACACAATTTTACCACACAAAATCCATAGTGGATGTGAGCAGCTGTGACGAAGATGGTAAATGCAATAAGTATAGGTTCTTCTAATCTGCCCTGAAATCCAGACGTTGCTGTGAAGACCACGAGAGCTAATGGACCCATAAGCCAGTGAAGCACTTCAGATCTTGTGTTGGTCATCTGGCAAATTATCATTCTGCACTGTAGGGATTAAAGTTAAGTAAATGAGTGGTGTCAAAGGAAACACAATGAAATTTGAATATGAAGACAGTTCACTTATGGAAGCCTAGGAAACTAGGATAGCACTGTTTGAGATTTGCCATAACTCTGTTGATTCTTTTGTGTGTATGTGCCTTCATGTCTCCTGTTGACTTATGGTGACCCCATGTATTTCATTGGTTTTTCTAAGGCAAGGAATACTCAAAATGATTTTGGCCAGTTCCTTCCTTTGAAATATAGCCTGCAGCATCTGCTATTCATTGTAGGTCTCCCATCCAAGTATTAACCAGAGCTGATCCTGTTTAGCTTCCAAGATCAGACAGGATCTGGTGCTGTTAGAATATACTGATTGCAACCATCAACATTACATGTCCCTGAATCAGTGTACACTGATTGCAACCTTTAACATTAATGCCAAAACAGCATGGTTTACAAGTGCTGAATTCAATCTGAGGGGACATACAGACTAGACTCTAGCAGGGGTAGGCAAACTTTTTGAGCCAAGGGCCGGTTTGCTGTCCCTCAGACAATTGGGGGACCAAAGCACCAAAAATAAATAAATAAATAAATAAATAAATAAATAAATAAAATGTTTTTTAAAAAAAATTTAAAAAATATGCATGCACACTCTCCCAGCCCCAGAAAAGCCATGGCAAAATTCCTGTGGAGATTTTGCCAAGAAAACCCCAAGAACAAGTAATAACAACAATAATCAATATCATCATGGCGGTCTAAAGGCCTCAGGGGGCCGCATCCGTCCCTCGGGCCTTAGGTTGCCTACCCCTAGACTTTTATTGTGCAACTGCTCTGTGAGGAGAGAATCTCTGCAGAAAGTTAAGGACATTGAATTTGAAATACAGGTGGAATATACCTTATCCAAAATGCTTGGGACCAAAAGTATTCTGTATTTTGGATTTCAATTTTTTTTTAAAAAAAAATGGAATATTTGCATTTGCATAGACATAAGGAGACATAATACTGGAGAGAGACTGAGAATGTGTGAAAGACCGGGAGGCTTGGATTCTTACCATTTCACAGATCCTTGCATCACTCTCCAGCCTTGCAAATACAGTATAGGTACATACAACACTACTTGTATTATAGCTCAAAAGGTTTTGGATTTTGGAGTACTTTGGATTTTAGCATTCCAGACAAGGGATACTCAACCGGTATTTTTATTAAAAAAAAAATCCTTAGTTATCCATAATTTTCCTCTTTGTTTATTTTTTCCTCTGCCAGACACAATATGGTGTTGCAAACCATCTTATTTTATTTATTTATTTATTTTTGATGTCATACTGGGGAATAACTTTTTAAAGTTACAGCATCTCCTTTGTAACTAGTGTGGAAGCCACAAGGAGCATACATGGCTAACTAACCAGTCTCATGAGCACTGCATATTTTGGTTATACTTGTTTCCTACTTGAGAAAGTAAATGTGTATCACACACAGTGGCCACAATCTACCAGACTTAAGCCCACTTAAAAGTAAAATCTTATACATATTTATTCAAAAGTTAAGTCCCACTGTGTTTAAGGGGGCTTACTTCCAGATTTGTCTCCATAAGGGTGCAGCCTTAATACCACTGAAATCACTGGGCCTACATATGCTATATGTTACACTGACTGGATTGTGGTTGTGTTAGAATTCCAGAGTAAAGAAACTACAATGACAGCCAGTCTGTGTGTCATGCAAAATAATAACAAAAAAGTCCCAGAACAGAGGTAATACGTATGTGTTTCTTTGGTTCTTGAAATGTGGAAATATGGAAAAAAAAGGGGGGGGAACCTTAGGTTTCCAATAATATAACTTTCAAACACTAGTCATGATTTCCTTGTCATTGCCATGAAACATGCATCTTATGGGAGGGCAGGGGGAATACAGAGTAAACTGTTGCTTAATGAGGAACATCTGTCAGTATTTCTTCTCTTATAAGCATCTCACAATTATTAGCTTAGATATGTCTGGATATTATCAGGAACAGGAAATTCCAAAGCAAGTTTTTCTTACTGAGGAACATAGCCTAAACTCCTAACAAAAGCACCCACTCAGGACGAAAAGCATTCTGCAAGAAATCTTGTCCCTTTTGGGATGATGCATTGCTGTCAAGATGGATGCAGTTTCCAAAGTGGAGCGAAGTGAACGCAACCATCTGTGCGTATGTCTGGAGGGATAAAATGCATGTAAGTATCAGTAATATTTATTTATTTTTTTCTTTGATTTTGGAAACTAAAATACTAAAAATATCTATGCCATGTAAGCACCTTTATTACCCAGTACCACTAATAAGTCATGCCCTGCTTTCTGTATCTAGTGTTCGCTACGTGGGGAAAACATGTAGTGTACATTACTAGCTAATTATGAACATTGAACATGAACATTTCTTTCCCCTAACATCAAGTAGTGATTAAGAACCCCACTTTTAATGGTTCATTTTCTTTATTTCAAATACCATTCCTCCCACCATAAGTGACTTATGAGAAAAACATGCAAAATAAGAACAGGTTATAAAAATCTTACTAGAAAGCAAGGCTTTTTTCACCTTTTCCAGGGAGGAAGATACTAAGCTGAGCCTCTACTAGTGTTAAGAAAATCAAATGCTATAATGAAGAAGGACTTCTGGCTACCTATACTACCTCAGATTGTAACACCTCAGAGGCCTTCTTCCTACAGATCTTGAAACACCAACAAATATATGTAAGAAGATGGAGTTTCACATATCCAGATCTCATAGTGTTTGCAGGTTCAGAGGAACACTTTGAATTGGGCTTAGAAGCTAACTGGTGGATAGTACAATATCTGAGATAAAACTCTGTTCTCAGCCAACAACCTAATCAACAGTTATCTGATCAGTTATGATTTTCAGTCAAGATTTCCAAGGTATCCTCACAAAAAGTGCAGTGCAGTAGTCTAGTCAAAAGATTTGCTACAGATAGTGCATTATAATGGAGAGGCCTGTGTTTCCAAGGGGCAAATAGAACTAATGTGCCATCCAAAGCCGGGGGGGGGGGAATATTTGTGTCTACCACTTGAATCTGAGTTAAGCAACAAAGTTGAGGTCTCTCTTCTTATGTAAAAAGAAGGTAGCATAGTAGTACAGTATGACCCCTATATCCCTAGAGGATACATAACTGGAATTACCATGGATAATAGCAAACCATACTGAAATGAATGGCTTCTGGAGGAGGTTGACCAAAGAGTTGCACTGGAGGACCCAGAGATTCCTAGAGAAAACACATCTCTAGTCAGTTCTACGTCCTCGAGCACAGCTCTATGATCAACTTTTGCCAGAACATACCATAGAATCATGTTAGAGGACCTCGAAAATGCCTACAAAGACATTTTCTTTTTGGTCATGGGCAAATGAAACCACAAGTACTGGTCCCACAGATATGGGGGTTGTACTGTGGTTGCCAGTTTTTAAAGAGTTCTGTAACCCTATCCAGCACACGCTGACAGCCATCTCCCAAGTCAGAATAGGAGTTCACCAATCTCAACTCACTCTTGCCCTGAGTTCTACTGGAATGCATGTTACACATGAAAGGGTAAGAAACATGTAAATTGAATGAATTTTGCATATCACAAAATTCAGATTATAATACTCAAGTGAAAAGAAAATATCTCCTTTTCAGAGCTTGGAAACATCCCCTTTTTTTTTTTTTTTTTTTTTTTTTTTTTTTTTTTTTGAACTACAACTCCAAGAGCACTGGCTATGCTGGCTGGTGGATTCTGGGAGGTATATCCCAAAAGTAATTTTTCCAAGTTCTCCCTTTTTGTCTCTCTATCCTTTATGGTAAATGAGCCATATTTATTTATTTATTTATTTAAGTCATTTATATCTTGCCTTTCCCCCAATAACAGGATACAAGGTGGATAACAACATATTCAAAATAAGACAAATTAAAACCAATACAAAAGCATTAATAAAACTACACATATAAGATTTTGAATATAAACAATTTATAAAGTTTAAACATTAAAAAGAATAAAATTCATTAAAAGACTCACAAATCTTAAAAATAGCATCACATATATTAAAAGTCAAATCCTAATCCGTATGTAAAAGCCTGATGCCACAAAAATATTTTGGCACACCCCCCCCCAGTGGAAGGACAGGGCCATCTTGGCTCTCTTGGGGGGCAGGGGGCAAAGTCTGGTAGCAGTCACCAAGAAGGCCCTCTCCCTTGTTCCCAACAAATGAGCCTGAGAACATGGTAGGACAGAGAGAAGTGCCTCTCCAGAAGGTCTTAGAGCTCTGATTGGCTCATGAAGGGAGAGAAAGTTGTTGAAATAGTTTAGATCCAAGAGCTATACAGATCAAAACTAACACTCTGAATTGTGCCTGGAAACAGACCAGCAGACAGTGGAGCTATTGCAGCAAAGAAGTTTATGCTCCCTGGAGCCAGTTCCAATTAACAATCTGTCTGCAGCCCTTCAGGCCAACTGAAATTTCTGAACATTTTTCAAAGGCAGCTCCACATAGATTGCATTACACTAATCTAAACAGGATGTAACCAAGGTATGTATTACTGTGGGCTGATGTGGCATCTCCAGGAGTGGGTGCATTTGGCGCATTACCTTTAACCATGCTAAAGCACTCCTGGTCACTGCAGAAAACTGGGCCTCCAGGCTCAGAGCTGAATCCAGGAGTACCCCCAATGTGCGGACCTGTTTTCAGGGAAATGTAATCCCATCTAACACACGCTGGATCCCTATTCCCAGATCTGTCTTTTGACTGACCAGAAGCACCTCTCGTCTTGTTTGGATTAAGCTTCAAATTGTTTGCTCTCATCCAGTCCATTACAGCTGACAGGCACTGGTTTAGCACAGGAAGAGCTTTGGTGGAAAGGAGTAATAGAGCTGGGTATCATCAGCATACTGGTGATACCTGACTCCAAAACTCCAGACAATCCTTCCCAGGGATTTCATGTAGATGTTAAATAGCATAAGGGATGAGACAGAACCTTGAGGCACTCCACAGGCCAATGGCCAAGGAGTCAAACAAGAATCACTTAGCACCACCCTCTGAGAGCAGCCCTCCAGGAAAGAATGGTGACTCGGAAGGATACCATGGTGAATGGTATTGAAAGCCATTGAGAGATCCAGTAGAATCAAGAGGGACACACTGCCCCTGTCCAATTCCCTATGTAGGTCATCGACCAAGGCATTCAAAGCTATCTCCATCCCATCACAAGGCGCGAAACCAAACTGAAATAGATCTAGATAATCCACCTCATACAGAGACCCCTGGAGTTGAGAAGACACCACACACTCTAGTATCTTGCCCCTCAAAAGAAGGTTGAGACTGGACTAGTTATCCATTATAGTAGAATCCAGGGAAGGTTTTTTTCAGAAGAGGCTTTACCACAGCCTCCTTCAGGTGTGCTGGGACCCTGCCTTCTTGTAAAGAGGCATGAATCAATTCCCTTACCCACTCAAACAGTCATTTTCTGGCCTGTTTAATAAGCCAGAAAGGGCAAGCATCTAGTACACATGTGGTGGCTCACATCTCTCCAAGGATCCTGTCTACATACTCAGGCTGCATAAATGGAAAAGTATTCATCAGCACACGACAAGCAGGTGCCAAGATTACATCCACTAGAACTGTATCAACTTTGGTGCCTAAGTCAGAAGAAATCCAAGTGATTTTATCTGTGAAATGTGGGATAAATTCTTCAGTGGCTGTTGCTTATATTCTCCTTTGGGTCAGATTGTAACAGATTCCTGACCACACAAAATAATTCCACTGAATGGTTCTGTGCAGATGTAATAGTGTTAGCTAAAAAGGCCTTTCTGCTACCCTTATTGTGCTACTATAGGCCTTCAGACAAATTTTAGCCTGTTTTCAGTTGGACTCACTCTGATGTTGCCGCCACTGTCACCCTAGTCTTTGTTACATTGCTGCCAGCTCCTTCAAAAACCAGGGTGCTGGTTAGGCTCCACTCTGTGAGAAAGGACATTTAATACCAATTGTCTACACCACTTTGGTCATTTCCTCATTCCAGAGATCAACCAGGGCTTCAACAGGATTACCTGCCAAGGCAGCAGAAAACTCCCTAAGAAACATCAGAAATCCATCTGGAGCCATAAGCTTCCTGGGGCGGACAAACTTAATGGGTCCCCCCCCACTGTGGAATCTCTGAGTCCCAGCAAGTCTAAACTTGACTAAGAAGTAATCTATCCATGACAACAGGAGAAAACTCCACTATTCCCAGATCACTATCATCCTTCCCCATACAGAAAACAAGTGGGACAGGAAAAAACAGTACAACTAAAACAATACTGCACCTTCCTAAAAGCCCATTCCTTAAAACTCCATGATGCTGCAACCCAGTGGCGTCACTAGAGGGATGCAGGGGGTATGGACTGCACCAGGTGACACCTTGAGGGGGGGTGACACCACTGCCCTTCAGACATCTGCATTTTGGCAGAAATGGGCTGTGGCATTCACTTGTAT
>CM034706.1:55998915-56032157 GCA_020142125.1 Phrynosoma platyrhinos | reverse complement strand
TATTATTATTATTATTATTATTATTATTATTATTATTATCTAAATCTGAGGTACAGATACACCAGGCAGCAAGAGGCATTAGCTCTACTTTGCATTAGTTCTCCTGTGCACCTTAAGATCCCAGAAAGAGTAAGAACAATGGACTTCTAGTGGTACAGGTACCCTCCTTGTTCTTGAGGAGGCCTTAATTGTTTACAAACAAAATCTAACCAGATATAGGGATAGGCAACCTTTCCCCTTTAAGGGCCGAGGGACTTCAGCTCCCAGAATCCCAGGAGCGATTGGCCAACATGGGACTATTGGCCAACATGGCCGAGGCTTCTGGGAGCTGAAGTCCCTCGGCCCTTAAAGGGGAAAGGTTGCCTACCCCTGAACCAGAAGCCACAAAGAGTAGATATTCTGAATTTCCCAACTGTTCACAGAATTGGCAAATGGACCTATTTTGTGTAGGCCTAATGTGTAACAGTGTCTATGCATAATTGTTGTTCTTAAAAAGGCTTGAAGATTATTTTCTTCTAGGTGCAATTCTTCATATTGTTTATTAGTTTAACATCATAATTACTTCCTAATTTTCCCTCTTTCCCCCTAAAAACAGAGACAACAGCTGCACTATCTAAAACAGGGGTAGGCAACCTTTCCCCTTTAACGGCCGAGGGACTTCAGCTCCCAGAAGCCTCAGCCATGTTGGCCAATAGTCCCATGTTGGCCAATAGCTCCTGGGATTCTGGGAGCTGAAGTCCCTCGGCCCTTAAAGGGGAAAGGTTGCCTACCCCTGATCTAAAACATCTGGATAATCATCATCTAAGAAAAAACAGCTCAAGTATTTTTTGAATACCTGCCTGCACATTTACAGACTTGCTGTTCTCAGAGTTAACTTACACTTAATCTGCACTGTAGTTATGGTTTCTATTAAAAAGAGCCTTTACAATAAAAAAGCTGACTTTACATACAGCAGTTAAAACATCTGCATTGCATTAGTATAGAGAAGAGACCAAACAACAGTGCTTGAGGCTAAGCCTACATTTCCTGCTGCAAACAAGTTTCATTAGTCAAAAGAAAAGTAAGCAAGGGGAACAGAAATAGTTGCAGGCTAAAATTAACAGTCAGCAACCATTAGCTCATCATGTTTTTTGTTTTTGTTTCATACGAAGTACAATTCCCAGCCAGGAAGAACACGTTGATTTCAACAACCTCTTGTCTTCTAAAAAAAATTTCAGATTTGTTTTCAATTCTTATTTTTTATTGTTCCTCAGGAGGGCATGTCAAGTTTTTTGGCTTTTCTCTCCATTAGCATGCTTTCCTGCATATTTTGATAATAAATGATCTGGTCAGTCAGGCAGTTTGCTGCTGCAATCATTAAGAGCAAGTGAATCTACAGCCATTGTTCCTGGTAGCTATTTGGATACTTTTGCCAAGTATTGATCACAGATAACAAAGGGCCACTGTCAAATGCTCAATGGTGACTAATAAATGCCACCAAATGGTTAAGTGATGTCCAATTAATACTTGATGGTTCCCATGAGGACACTGGGAAACAGTTATAAAAAGTATCAGAGGCTCTTAATATTGCTTTGTTTTCCTCTCCCCATCCTGCACTCCCTCAATCCCAGATGATCATAATTTAATCTAATAAAGGGGAATACTGTACATGTTTAGGGATGCAGTCTTATGGCTTCTGGGATAGCATCCCAGGAGTCAAAGGATAGAGTAAAAATCAATTTCTGAGATGGGAGACAGAGTTCTGGTCTTGGAAATACTCTGTTCACAAAAGCATTTGGCTAGCCTGACACTAGCATGCAGAGAAAATATTTCCAGCTGAATGATTATTTTCAGTCTTGCAGCCTCCCCAATGGCAACTAGTTGGCCTCTTCCTTACCTTTCTTCAACTGGATTTTCAAGATCTACAGCTTTACCTTAGATTTTCTAGCCCAAACTTCCCTCCCTCTCTCTTCTTTTACTAATTTGCCATGCTTTTTCTACTGAAAGCCTGCAGGGCATGACTTTTTTAAGTACCGTACCCAGAAAATTCTTAGTTTATTTTTTAAAAATTAAAAATATATACAACTGTCAGCAAAATAAGTATTATCCATAAAATTAAGAACAAAGACCAACAGTTTAACATTTTAACATGTTTTCACATGTGAGGCTAAAATTGATTCTCTTTAAATAATGTAAATATAAAACGCATATTGGCACACTGGCCACTCAGTTTCTCTCCTGTGTTCTATCCTTGCAGTAACAATATTCACATGTGCCATAAATACAGTGGAAGAGACATAAAAAAGAGGCATACAATGCAGTTCTTTGCATGTTTACTCTGAAATAACTATGTCTAATGGAAAAATACCTCCAGGCCAATGTGCATATATATACTGCTGCTGTGCTATCCTATGTCTACTCTGGAAGTAACAGAATTTTCTTGCATAAGTCCATATAGGATTGCAAAGGTAGGAGGGCCCAACCAGGTGTCACCCCTTTTCTGAGGTGTCACCCAGTATAGGCTGCATCCCCTGCACCCCCCTCGGGATGTCACTGTGGAGAACAAAACATATGAGGAAGGGTGGAAGGGGCTGGGCATGTTCAGCTTGGTGAAGAAAAGACAAGAGGAGTGACATGACTGCACTCTTGACTTCAAGGGCTGTTCCAGAGAGGAGAATGCAGGCTTGTTTTCTGCTAACCCAGAGGGAAGGACCAGGTCTAATAGTCTGAAGTTCCAGGAGGGTAGTTTTCGATAGAACTTTAGAAGGAACTTCTTGACAGTAAGACAATGGAACAAATTACCTGGAGAGGTGGTGGGGTTCCTTTTTCTGGACATCTTCAAAAAGAGGCTGGAAAACTACCTGCTAGGGGCGCTTTAGCTGGAAATCATACACTGAATAGGGTGTTGGACTCAATGGCCTCTGAGGCCCCTTCCAACTTTATGTTTCTATGATTACATAGGACTGTTAGGGTAGATATATGATCCTTTAGACTGGCCCAAATCTAAACCAGCTGACATTATGTGAAGTAACTGAGTAAAGAGTTCATCTCATTGTAGGCTAGTCTGTGAACCGTGAGACCTAGCACTACGCAAGGTGAGATATGCCAATTAAAGATTAGGGCCAATTCTGAATTTTTAAAGAAATGAGAATGGAAACTGTATCAGATCAAGCAAAGAAATACATTCAGGCTCCAAATTCTATATGCCCTTACCTGGCAGTTATCCCCAATAAACTGAACAGGACCTTTGTCTGAGTGGACATACATAGAATTGGCTATAAGGAGAGTAAAGGTATATACACCATAAAAATTACACATACTCAAAATGGTGGTTTGCTGCCCATTATTTATTTTAGGGCTACTCAGAGGTAAATGCCTCTGGCTTTCTCTGAGAGCTTAAGTAAACCATTCAAAGTAAATTGTTATTCGTTACAGGTCTTCCCAGTGTTATAATCATATTATAATAATAATGCTAAAGTTCTAAGTAAATACTTGTTCCTTTAACATATTGTGGTCTGGGATCTGGGTTTACATTTCAGGCCAATTTGTGTATTTGTAGTTGATTTTTATTTTAAAAGAATGTAAAAGTAGCATACTGCTGACACATTACTAACATTATGTTATCTTTGTAAAAACAAAATTGTGTAATGACAATGGAATACACTCTCCCCACAACACTAGTGTAATACCTTTGTAAGTAACATTGCAGAACTCAGTAAATGTATACAGGAATGCAGCCTAAAGCATGTAAGTACTGACTGCACTGGGCCTTCAATGTCTTGACATTTAGTACAGTCATCTCGCTGTATCCACAGGTTCCTTATCCACAGATTTAACTATTCACAGCTTGAAAATATTTTAAAAAATATAAATTCTTAAAAAGCAAACCTTGATTTTGACATTTTATATAAGGGACACCACTTTATTGTGCCAGTATTTTTAATGAGACTTCAGTAGCTATGAATTTAGGTATCCACATGGGATCCTGGAATCAAATGCCAGTGGATACCGAGGGTCCACTCTAAATATATGGAGGAAACCTCACTTACAAAGTATCCCGAAAGTATATTAAAATTGGAATTAGCATGCTGTAGTGTTCCGTGTTTTTTAATTGCTTACCAATAAGGAGGAATATTAGTGTGTCTGTGAGATAATAACCAAAGACGAAAGGCCTGTGCCAGACTTCTACTCCAAGTCCAGCAGTCAGCAAATACATGCCTATTAAAACCTGAAGGGGGAAGAAAGGGGAAAACTGTTTTCACTTTTAATTCAAGAAACATCTTAAGGAATATTTTTTTAATGAGCAAAACCTTGACCATTTGATTGCACCCACGATCCTTTCTGTGTTGAAACCTGATGAAGTATCACCAGATTAAATATTTGGTGAGAACCTAAGGGTGGGCATAGAAGGGTCAGGCTGAATTGGCTGAGCCCCCACCCCATCACTTCCACTTTGGTAGCTCTACATTCTCACAAGGGAGAGCCTGACACCTGCCAATAAGGTCCAGCTAGTCTTGCTTTCAAAAGGCTTTGAAAATAGCAGTCACAAGTCACACATGCAGGATTAACAATCTGGAAGTAGCTGTTAACGTTTTTGTTCTACCTAAATATCAAAGGAAAATGTTGATTTCTGTTAACTTAGCCATATCTTTTTCTGTAAAAAATATACTGTCCATACTCATATGAATACATTTCTGACTGTATGTGGGCCCTCCGTATACTTTTGAGCATCTTGTTCAATCTATATAAAATGAAAATATTTCCAAACTTCAAATAGGGGGGCACCCTTTATAATAAAGGACACCTGCCAGTTCTATAAGGGACAAGGTTTCCAGACCTGAAATAAGCCCATTACAATAACAGATACTTAGCAATCCTAGGTCCAGCCTAGGCACATTATATGGTTTGGCACATTCTCTTGTTAGGTCAGTTTCCTTAGGTACTAGATCATCTTTCTCTGAATGCCAAGGAAACAGGTGAATGACTGTTCTGGAAGGGGAGCATCTTCCATCCTCTCTGCTCTCTTTTCTGCTGTGGATTATGCCCTTTTGCTGTGTGTCTGCAAAAGCCTATAATGGCTGTTTGTGAAAAATGGCAAAGAGAGAATGCTGAGCTGAAATATCCCAATGAAAGATTGCCCTCCTCATTGAAATCTGAAGAGAAAGCAGTGAACTTCACTTGGAGAATTTAGTCATGTGCAATACCATGTATTTCTAACTATGTCTCACTGAAGTCAGTGGGTTGGATCCAAGGGTCCCCTTCCATGACCATTATGTTGTGTACCTCCAAGTGATTTCTGAATTACAGCAACCCTAAGATTAACCTATCAAGGGGTTTTTTTGGCAAGATTTGTTCAGAGGGCCTTTGAATTCGACCTCCTCTGAGGCTGAGAGTGTGCCTTGTCCAAGGTCACTCAGTAGGTTTCCATGGCTGAGTGAGGATTCAAACCCTGGTCTCCAGAGTCATATTCAAGTGCTCAAATCACTACACCAGGCTGGCTATTCCTTCTATGATCAGAAGCAGTTGTTTTGCAGATGGATGCAGGAAAAACAGAAACCCAAAGCCCAACATGCAACTTCATTTCATGAGTAAAGTCCCACTGCTATAGGTCTTAGATTTAACTCAATGAGAAAAACTCTCAAGTGAAATCTTAAACTTGATAAAGGAATACTACCTATAAAATATAGGCCCTAAAAGGTGAGATTTGGGGTAAAGGTGTAGGAAAATTATGTCCATATCGCTTGTATTTCCTCCTCCATAAACTACAATTCTTAAATAATTCCATACATCTTTAAGTAATTAATACTATTGATGTACTAATAAAATTTTTAAACACAGACTAGCAATATAATTAAACACTAATGAAACTATTTTCTTCTAGGCTGAGCAAAGCAAACTGGTTTTAAAAAGAATTACTCCCATTAAGTTCTTATAAAACATGATGAAAACGAAAAAGGACATGGCTCTTTCCTAGGATAAGCATGCTAATGTCATTATTGGATAGAACAGGAATGAAGCATACCACTTTAATTAACAATAAAGAATAATCAGTACCTAGTTTACCAGTCACTGATCTAAAATGTTGCCTATATTATTAGCTAGGTGCCTTGGGTCGTATTGCAAAATAAAATAGAGAAGGCGAATGTGACTTTCTTGATGTAAAACAACTTAATCAGTAGATCCCATGAGGAAAAAACTTATGTCGAAAACAAAATGCATTAAAAAAAATTGACTGCATATTGTTGCTAATGCACTGCTGCGTAAAAACTTCAAAGCATTATTTTTTATATTATATATTACTGCAAGACTGTTGCAGCATTACTTGAGCCCATTGAAATCAGGGCATTTTGTAAGTATATCAGCTGACAAGCACTTGAATTCAGCTGAATAGTGCTTAATTCCATCTGGTGCAAGCATGTGGCATACGAATGTCAAAACGGTAATCTATTTATTTTTCTTGTAGAGCTGTAATTAGATATGAGATAACATGGCTCCTGCTGAAAACAGAAGCTCCCTATTTCTTCACCTTCTCTATTCCATAATCTACAATGCAAAACATATAGTGCTTCAAGTTTTCAAACTTCCATTTCACTTCATCAATAAAGTCACTTGCATGAAAATTCTTAGCATTACATCACACATTTGTATTACTAAGAGAGAAGGGAGAACATGTATGGATGTGTTTTAAGTAACATACTTAGCTCCAGCTGCCAAGAAGATACAATGTCGATGATGTGTACTATATTGGACTTAAACAAATAGTCAGTAACCATGGAATTATTTCATTTATGGCCTACTGACTCAGCCCTTGTACAACAGCTACTGCACAATATAGCATGGAGTAAAGCTATTACAAGAAAATTTAAGGAACATTACTGGAGATTACTTATGTGTAAACTTTTTAGAAAGGGATGTAAATACACTAAAGGCACCAGATCCTGTCTGATCTTGGAAGTTAAACAGGGTCAACCTTAGTTAGTACTTGGATGGGAGACCACCAACATCAGGTGCTGTAGGCTGGATTTCAGAGGAAGGCAATGGCAAACCATCTCCGAGTATTCCTTGTCAAAGAAACACCTATGAAATTCAACAGGTGATGTCAACAGATGACTTAAATGCACGTACACATACACACAGATAAAATATATAGATTATGTGTAATATGAGAAAGATAAAAAAGGGGTAGAATTTACAATGAAATATAAGAGATAGTTGGAAGTCATCTTTTTAAATCCTATTTTGTTTGTTTAGATTGTGTTTTTTGTAATTTGTAATTCATTTCGTAGATTCCGTAATTTTGTTGTTTGTGCTTTGTGTTATTCAATTTTTATTCTCTGTAGTTTTACTTAATAAAAATAATTACCAAAAAAGGCAAACCAGTAAGCTTGATGTCAATATGAGGAAAAATATTAGAACAGATTATACAAGAGTCTGTCTATAAGCATCTTGATGACAATGCTGTGATCAGTAGAAGCCAGCATGGGTTTGTTGAGAACAAATCCTGCCAAACTAATCTTGCATATTTTTTCTGTCAAGTCACTAGTTTAGTAGATGATGAAAATACTGTGGATCTCATTTATTTGGATTTCAGCAAAGTATTTGATAACATTTCCCATAATATTTTTATTAGCAAATTGATTAAATGTGGAATAGATGGGAACCCTGTCTGATGGATCTATAACTGGTTGGAGAACCATGTTCAAAAAGTAATCATCAATAGCTGCATTTCATACTGGAAGGAGGTTTCAGGTGGAATGCCTCCTAGTTCTGTCATAGGGCCATTACTCTTCAACATTTTTATCAATGACTTAGATTATGGGGTGGGGGGAATCTTATCAAGTCTGTAGGTGACATAAATCTGACAAGGCTAGTTAACACATTGGAAAATAGGAACAGAATTCAAAAGGATCTTGGAAAATTAGTGATCGGGCAGCAATTAACAAAATCAACTTTAATATAGACAAATGCAAAATTCTACATTTAGCCACAAAAACCAAATGCACAGGTATAGAATGGGGGATACAAGACTCATGGGGAAAGGACTTATTGGCGGATACAAGACTCATAGGGAAAGGGATTACTGACAACCATAAATTGAACACAATCTAGCAAAAACATGAATGCTCTTTTAGCATATATTAATAGAAGTATAGTTTCCAAGTTAAGAGAAGTAATGGTTCCTCTATATTCTACATGGACCAGGCCTCATCTGGAGTATTGTGTTCAGTTCTAGGCACCTTATTTCAAGAAGGATATAGACGAGTTGGCATGAGTTCAGAGGACAGCAACAAGGATTATTACAGTTATGGAGGACACAACATATGAGGAAAGGTTGATGCAAACAGGCACGTTCACCTTGGTGAAGAGAAGATTGAAGGGTAACACAACTGCCATCTTTAAATACCTCAAAGGCTGTCACAGACAGGAGGAAGCAGTCCTGTTCTCTGCTGACCCAGAAGGAAGGGTTAGGTTTAATGGTCTGAAGTTACAGGAGAGTAGATTTTAACATGAGAAGGAACTTTCTGACAGCAAGAACAAATCAGCAATAGAACCAATTGCTCAAAGAGGTGGTGCGTTCTTCTCTGGATATTTTCAAAAAGAGGCTGGACAGCTACCTCTCAATGATTGTCTTAAGGCAGTAATGGACTGGATGAGGAAAAACAGATTGAGACTGAATCCAGATAAAATGGAGGTACTTACAGTAGTGGCCCCGAAACCAGGTATCGGGATACAATCTCCAGTCCTGGATGGGGTCACACTCTCCTCTAAGGCCTGTATTCACAATCTGGGGGTGCTCCTGGATCTGTTGCTCCAGATGACTAATCAGGTAAATGCGACAGTCAGAAGTGCCTGTTATCAGGGCCTTGAAACTGTGGTGCATGCTCTGGTAACCTCTATCTTCGGGACCGCCTCCTCCCATATAATCCACCCTGCGCACTCAGGTCCTCTGGGAGGAATTTGCTGCAGCCTATAAAAACTAGGCTGGCTGCAACTGCCCAGAGGACCTTCTCAGCAACCGCCCCCAGATTATGGAACAGCCTGCCGGATGAGATCCATCATATTACTACCCTAAGCAGCTTTTAAAAAGCTGTCAAGGCGGGTCTTTTCCAGCAGGCCTTTCCTGATTAGATATCCCGGACTCAAGAATTAGCCCATCCTTTCTCCTATTATCTACAGTAGTTATTGTTATTTGTCTGCTTTGTCACTATGATTTCTTTTAATTTCTTTTAATTGTTTATTGATTAATGCTATTTTAAGGGGTGGTTGGGTCTTGGGATTTGTATTTTTGTATGGTAATTTATGCTATTTTTAACGTTGTACACCACCACAGTTGCGTTCGTAGAGGGGCAGGATAAAAATAAATTTTATTATTTATTATTATTATATTTAGCTAGAAATCCTGCATTGAACAGGGGACTGGAATCAATGGCCCAGGAGGCCTCTTCCAACTCTATGATTTTCTGGCAAAATCATCTCTAGAGTATTCCTTTCTTAAGAAAACCCTATGAAATGCATGGATTCAACATAGGTTGACAGGCCACCTGAAGGCACATACATACAAACTTTTTAGGAAGACCATAACCATCGAACAGTGGTACAGAACAGAGCTGTTTCTTCACTCTCACCACAGACTTCTTGCCATGTATTAGCCACTACAGCTGGCACAAATTATTTCATATGCACTCACTGCTCCACATTTCCAAGGACTTGGTGCCCAATCAATATTGTCTATGAACAGACAGTTCCCCAGAGACACTAAACTGGACGTAGATATTTCCCTGATAGAGGTGCCAAGAATTCTACCAATTATGGAAGCAGCAGAATGTCATGAGCAATTTTACTTAATGTAGAAAAATAAAATGCATAAAGACAACTGGATATTATTTTAGAATAATTAGAAATAGACCTGCTGATTTTACTGGGTAAATTAAGTCAGAGTTAATGTTTTAAGAGCACAGATTCATCAGTATAAAGCAAAAGCATTAAGCTATAAAAATTCCAATTAATCTCCTGTGGATGTTTTACAAAGGAATCTCTAGAGAGGTCATATTCTCATCACATTTGTTAGAATGATGAAATAAATAAGCTTTTGTGGAAAATTAGTTCTTCAATAATCTTTCTTTCTCTGAAGAAATAAAAGTAAGTAAAACTTGCTTCTCCATATGAAAGACCACCACTATACAGTTTCTTCAACTAATTCTAACATCTTTAAGTTTAATTTCAAGTGTAACTCATCCTATTTTTTTTAAAAAAAATTAAAGTATGTGGATAATGGAAGCTTGGCACTTATCATAAAGATTTCTTCCAGGCTGGTGTGAAGGAAGCATTTGAAAGGATGTGTCAAGGCCTACCCACTAGGAATGAAGGGATCACATGAATATAATTTTTGGTCTTGTCCTTGTGATCGTAGGCTCTCAACAGTTCATTCTGTGTTCAAGTTTGTGGCAAAAAGGAACCACATGCATAGTCATAAGTCACCCTTCAAAGATAATGGGGAGGGAACAACCCACAAAAAACATATTCTACTAAAAGTTAAAGCAAAAGAAACAGAAACCAAGGAGCATCCCATGGAATATACAGAATAAACAAAAGACATGTCTCGAGACGCTCAAAAGATTGTTTTATTGGTGGAAGAGCCCAATTCATTTCATGCTGTGAAAACTATTAAAGCCTTCTTCAGGGCTCTATTTAGAATCAAAATTAATTTCTGAACCAGAAATTCTCAAAACATGTATTAGAGTGAAAAAATTCTGAATATTTATTCCAAATAGTCCCCTGAAAAAGGTCCTAAGAGTACACACAGGATAAAACATGCCAGGTTTTTCTATTATGAAAATGACTGCCTTTTGAGCACTTTAAGATGTGCCACCAAAGGTGTTGGCACAACTAGTCTTATTAGATTAGGTTAGGCAACTTTGGGAATTAAGGGACTATGTTGCCTCCCCCCAAGAAACCTTAGAGGGCTACACCACCCTGTTAAACCTATTGAAAAAATGTTTTTACTTTCCTCCCAAAGGTCCCCCAACATCCATTAGGAAAGGATGAGGGAAAATTTTTCCCATTCTTGGTTCTCTCTGATACATTTTATCTCCATGAGAGATCTTGTTTCCAACAATGTGACCTGGAAGTCAATGTCCAGGGCACTTGTTATTGGGAGAAAGGATTCTCCTGGGCTAAACTCAGATAGATGAAGGCTAAAATCCAAATCTGTATAACGGTGCTTGACTCAGTCCTTCCAGGGTGTAGTTTGGACACCTCTTTCACAACTGGTTAGAAGTGGACTTCATGACAACTGCCAGCTCTGTGTTTTGGTGGAAGAAGGTATCTGAAAAAAATAGGACAGGCCTATGCCAGTCAGTTTAGGAGGATGGGACAATCGTGTGAGCTGAATCTATGTTTGACAGACCATTTGTTGGGGAAAAAATGCTTGACAGACCAACTGTTTGACCTCCTGTCATAATCTGAAGCAATTGTGTCAATCTTGTAATGTCCAATAAATTTGTTTGGTGAGGTTTGTATGATAGTTCTAAAGATCTTGGCCAATGTGGTGGTAGTACTGAATGCAACTGAAGTTCCTGCAGCCCAAGTAGATTAGGCCATGATCTGAGTAGACTTGGGGAAGTATTGTACCTTGTACGCCAGGAAGATGTAGTCCTTTAGCCAGTTAACCAAAGTAACTTCAAAGGCTTATTTCCCCTCATGGTAATAGTGTGGGGGGAAACAAAGAAGTCCTTAGAGCATCTAGAAGCTACTCTAGAAGCAGGATCCTTCAAAACCCATCTGTATCTAGTTTATATCATGCTAGGTCCAGTGGCTGGGAGTGTTTCAGCAAAAGAAGGGATGTAATCATCTTGAGTTCAATGAAAAATGTAACTGATCTTTGGAATATAGGCAGGATCAGTCTGGAGAGTCCTTTACGGGGGGGAAATATAGGCCCTTCTCTAACAAGGCTTCTAACTCCAAAACCTTTCCAAGCAGTGGTCACAAGGAAGAGGACTTCGAAAGAGAAAAGTCAAAGCCATACAGCTCAAAAGGCTCATTAGCAAATGCACTGAAAATGGTGTACAGATGTTAGGAACAGAAGCAACGAATCACTGGGGATTTAGCACAGCAGTATCTAAGAGATCCTATCTGTGGTGAACGTACATTTGAGATGGCAAGAATGGTGGCCAGGTATTGACAGCACAGGTCAAAGAGTGGAAGTGTTAAGCACATTTGGCTTCAAAACCAGCCTCTGGAACTGCCTGGTGTAAAAACAGCAGCAATGTAAGTCTTGCTCACTAAAATTCATGGTGCTTATTAAAATTTGTGGTAGTTTGGGCTCAGGCCTGGTAGAGACTCTGGGTTTCCAACTCACTCAAGCCCCACTCTTATGTGGGGGATATTCTCTGTTTACTACTCAGTGACTGGTAATCAAGCAATTTATGACTCTCTAGTTTGGGTTTATCCATTCCAGTTGGAAGGGAGATGCAAAGAGCCAGTAACTCTCAGCAAGGGTTTGCAAGTGGCAGGTGACTCCTCAATAGGGCCTAGCCAGTGTTTGCAAGCCCATCTGAGAGTACTTCATTTGTCTTCTCCATACAAAAAATGGCAGAGTGATGAAGTTGGGTTCTTAGGTAAGGCACCCAGTGGACAAGCCTCACCAGGTGCTTTGCTAGTGACCCAATGCCTTCAGAGCTGGGATGTTAACAGAGTCCTGTAAATGCCCCTTTCACCTTGTAATTAAACACATTGCCTATAACGTGTTACTTTTGTGAGTGACAATGGCATTGCAATGTTCCATTTGCAAAATAATAAACTGATTTTCATCACTTCTGGTGGGTGAAAATTGCATTAGGGATATTTCCAGGCATCTTTTTCAAGTTTTAGACCACTTTCTTATTATCGTAGATGGATTTCTCTCTGATGCAGTAACTTGAGTATTGGATTAAGATTCTGGAGACCAGATTTCAGTTTCCAGCTCGAGTATAAAAACCCACTGGGTGATCTTGGGCAAGTCACACTCTCTCAGCATCAGAGGATAGCAATGGTAAATACCCTCTGAAGAAACTTGCCAAAAAAACCCTATGATAGGTTGGTCCTAGAGTTGCCATAAATCAAAAATGACTTGGAGGCATACAACAAAAAAGAACTAAAAAGTAGCAGAAAATAGAGTCAACAACTAGCAGGTCACTATGCAAACTGCAATGCTATTGGTAGCAAGTGGAGGGAGTTTTTGTTTTTAGAGAGGAGAGAAACTTTGCAACAATTTACCCAGTGAGTTACTTTTCAAAATAAAATTTAAAGCTCTAATTGGAATGGGTAAGAGGCTCGTGGCTATTCAGCTATGGAATTTGCCTATAGAAATATACCTAGGGTGTGAGGAGTCCATGCCAGCTTCCTTAGGAATGTGGACAAGGCTGCTTGCTAGATGTTCTTTTCTTTCTTTTTCCTTTCTCTCTTTCTAAGAGGAAAAAGAAAAGCCTCTGTGGATGGGCACCTAGACTTTTTAACTATGGATCTGGCTGGCTTTTGATCAAGTAGGTTCTGCCAGGCTGCTTAATTCTTAGATGTTAGCGATGGAGCCATCTGGTGGGCAGCTGGGGGAACTGCAAGTGGAGTAATGGTGCCTTCTTTTGGCACAAATTCACTGAAACTCAAAAGCACATAGGGAGAAGTGGCCCAAGAGCTGGTGGCCCAAGAGCTGGTGGGAGCTAGCTATGATAATACATCTCTTGTATGCTTCATGTTCCAGGAGAAAAGGTTCCTGCCAGTCTAATTTCCTCCAAGACACAGATAGCCATGAGTTCTGGATTCATGGAGCCAAATGGCTGAGCATGAGACGGAGGGATGGGATGCTTCATCAGATGCTTCAGAAGGAAGGCCACCGTCCTTGCTTGGACTTTGTATGGGCAGAGGTAGCTGAAGGGATGTCCTGAGTATTGTAAAAAAAAAAAAAACCTCAGGTAGATTAAAATTAAAAGAGGGAATGAATGAAGAACTTCCTTGCTAAGAAGGTATGGGAGAGAGGAGTATAAAAGGTATATGGAATAAGATATTCAATTGGTGGTATTAAAAAAGGAGAGATCTTTAAAGGAGAAAGCATAAGTGCAGTCAACCCTCCTTATTCACAGATTTTTTTTTATTCAAGCTACCACGGCTTGAAAATATTTTTAAAAAAGTATAAATTCCAAATAGCAAACCTTGATTTTCCATTTTATATAAAGGACAGAATTTTGCTATGCCATTGCATTTAATGGGACTTGTGCAGCCACGGATTCTGTTATCCACAGGGAGTCCTGGGACCAAACCCCAGCTGATAACAAGGACCCACTGTATTGGTATGTAGTGTGTGTGCAATTTTATATATTTTGTAGGTTTTGTAAATATAAAGGGTATGAAATGTTAAGATGTGCCTTTGTATAACATTTAATAACATTTAATTTTAAATTTTTTAAACAAAACAACCCTCACACTCCAGATTGGGCAAATTCCTGCTGTTCCAATGAAGGCTGAGATACGACTGGCTGAGGGATATGTGGCGTTCTTCCTTTGTTTTAGAGGCTGATGTGCCTCTTTTTCGCCCACCTGTGGCAGACAGAAGTAGAGAAAGATGTAGAGAAGGAGTCTAGAACTACTGGGGGAAGGGCAATGAAATTTGTCACAGAATCCGGTTTCACTGGCCTTTCCCTGTTATGAAAGAACAGCATCTTTGCAATGCCCAATTGCCTCTCAATGGAATCTCTGGCTGTGTGGGAAGGATCCTTGCTCCTGAAATATATGGACAGATTTCTGCATATGCTTGTGGAAAACTGCATTTCTTTTGAAAGCGATGAGAATGAAGGGATGCAAATGAAAGAGGAACAAGAGGAAGAAGAAGCAGAAGAAGCAGCAGCAGCAGCAGCAGCACATTTTTGGGCACCCAACTATATATAAAGCACTTTGTCTTAACATGCCTTGTAGAAAAAAAATATCCAGACACCTATATGATCTTTCATACAATGTAAATATGCATACATTTAACTATGTAGCAGAGGTGCTGAGACAGAAACTCTGTTGGTGAATTGCAAAGATGCATAACAGGACACCAGCAAGAGTGGCCGATGCCTACTGGGACCAATACAATGCATACTGGTCCTGTTGTGCATTGCTCCCATTGTACATCACTCCCTTTGCCAGTTCTGCTACACAGTTTGGACACAGACTTTGAGCATCTTTGTAATTCCAATTGCCGCACAAGTAACAGTGCTTACGAACGCACAACTCTTATACAGGATTCTGGCCATCACATTTTGCAGATTATTTTTTGCCCAAAAAGTGCTGGGGGGGGGAATCTGGGAAGAGAACTTTGAATACAATGGAGAGATGAGAACATTTGACCTGATGGAACACATTTGGATTAAATTGGTATGAGGGAGGAACATTTGCACATGCACATTCACACAGTCCCCACTCCCTAAGTATTTCTGAATAAATTTTAGGATCAATTTAAATATAATCCCATACTAAAGAAACAGAGAGATGCACATAAAGATTTAGACATTTTGCCACATCATGCAAAATGTTCTTGACCTAATATCTAAATAGTAGTCTAATGTGTTTTCTCTCTCATGTGCATCTGAAATTTTACTTCCTCCCCCAAAAGGAGGTGGGGAAGTCCACTTTGGTGGATTCCCTTCTGATAGCATGACACTGGATAGAATCTAATGTCACACTTCTTACAAAGGTGAAAATTACAAAAAAACAAAACCAGTGTTTTAATGAATGTTATGAACTGCATAACAATATCTTTTTGCTCTGCAAATCAAACAGAACGTTAATTAAACATGAAGCAACAGGGCAGCAGGAATTATATTACTGGCGTCTTCATGGTGCTAATTTATACTACAGTTATTATGATGGCATTTGAAGAAACACTACACTAGGCAGTTCTCATAGCACACCAGAAGGTAACATCTGAGGAGTCAATGCAATGCTGACAGTTTCAGAAAATGTAACAGATTTTTTTTAAAAAAAAATACACTTAAAATGGCATTCACCTTTACAGAATCTGACTTCTGTCCCTGCTGCAGGCATTTCTTCCTCCCTGCCCTCAATAAAGGACATGGCTTTCAAATTTCCCTCAGCATGTATGGGAATTGGGATTTTAAAAAAAGAAAAAGAAAAGATTTTTGCCGTTAACCAATTACCAATTGTGTCTCCCTTATCCAAAATGCTTGGGACTAGAACAGCAATAGCAAGTACATTACTATACTGCTTATCAGTGCACTTAAGCATTCCCTAAGCAGTTTGCAGCATGTAAAGTAATTGCACCCATTTTAGTGACCTATGGAAGGATGCAAGGCTGAGTCAACCCTGGAGCCCTGCCTGGGATTGAACTCACAACCGATTTTGGAATATTTGCTATACATAATGAGATATCTTGGGAGACTGAAATGTAAACATGAAATTCATTTATGTTTTGTCTTCACCTTATAAATACAATCTGAAGGTAGTGGTTTAAGCATTGGACTATGACCCTGGAGACCAGGGTTTGATTCTCCACTCAGCCATGGAAACACACTGGGTGACCTTAACCAAATCATACAGTTCCAGCCCCAGAAAACCTGTGAAAAGCCTTAGGGTTGCCTTAAGTCAAAACAACTTGAAGGCACATAACAACAATAATTTTATACATAATATTTTCAATAATTTTCTGCATGAAATAAAGTTTGTGTACACTGAATCATCAGAAACCAAAGGAGTCACTATCTTATCCACCCACGTAGACAATTTTTGGACTATTTCAGATTTCAAAATTCCAGATAAGGGATACCCAATCCGTTTATAGGCATAACTTTTCCCATCCAGTGCAGAAATATTTCTGTAAATATTTTAATTGTGCAATTTCCTATTTAAAGTCGCAAGATGAATATACTTGATTTAAGCAATATTTCTCTTTCCTTTTGTTACTGTTATACAATAATAATTTTAAACAGTTATAAATACTTACCACTTGGCTTATATCATATCCCCATGGTAGAAAAAGGACTCCTGTATTATATTTTTCCCAGTGTGAAAACATAAAATTTAATAAGATAACACTTAATGATAAATACATGGTATAGACAGAATTTCCAATGTCCCCAATGGTACGTGAACAGATGGAATAAAAGGAGAGTGCAAGAACTGTGGAGGCCCAGCTGTCTAGTCCATGATCAAACAACTCTCCAAGAGGGGTACTTGACTGAGTCCTTCGAGCATGTTTCCCATCTATGGAATCTATAAAGTAACAAGAAAGAACCTAAAGAAGTTAGTTGCTACAGGAAAACAACATAAATCAGAGCTATTGGCTTCACCTTTTACTTTCTAAATTAGTTCTTTTAGGCCAGGGGTAGGCAACTTTTCCCCTTTAAGGGCCGAGGGACTTCAGCTCCCAGAAGTCTCAGCCATGTTGGCCAATAGTCCCATGTTGGCCAATAGCTCCAACATCGGCCCTTAAAGGGGAAAGGTTGCCTACCCCTGTTTTAGGCTCATGCTTTCAAACTGTCATTAGTGTCTACAGGAATTGGGGAAAATTTTGATTTTTCACTCTCTTCATATTTGTTGGAAAAGCTGGAAGTCTTCATTGTCAGGCATGTATCACTAGTTCAGATTTAACATGGGACCTCCAGATGAATATGCACTCATCCTTAGTACTAGACCTGCAGTAAAAATAACTGATTTCAACACAAGGAAAAACAGGAGCCTTGTAGTACTGTTAACATTTAAGATACATATTTTTCTTGTTGTTAACTGCCTTCACATTGATCTCAACCTGTGACAGCCCTGATGATGAGCGGCCCTGTCCTCTAATGCTCTATCCAGCTCCTGCAAACTCATATTCACAGTCTCTTTAATAAAGTCCATCCATCTAGCATGTGGCCTTCCTCCCTTTTTACTTCCCTTTACCTTTCCCAACATTATTGTTTTTCCCAACAATTCATGCCTTCTCAGGAAGTGCCCAAAGTATGACAGTCTAAGCATTGTCGTCTTGGCCTCCAGGGATAATTCTGGCTTGATCTGCTCAGTGTTTGATCCCAGATATGAGAACTCTTTTACTCATTGTCTAGTTTGATTGTGTGTACGTTCTCTGTAGGCATTATTTGTATTTCTTTATGTTCAACATTACGCCTTTAGTAGTTGTTCCAGATTTGTGAGGTTTTTTGCTAGTATTATGATGTCATCAGCATATCTCAGATTGTTGATATTTCTTCCTCTTACTTTCACTCCTCCCTCTTCTGTGTCCAAGCCTGCTTTCCTTATCATATGTTCTGCATATAAGTTGAATAGGATGCAGCCTTGTCTGACTCCTTTGCCAATTGGGAACCATTCTGTTTCTGTGTGTTCTGTTCTGACAGTAGCCTCTTGTATAGAGTACAGATTCCTCATCAAGACTATCAGATGTTTTGGCACTTCCATGTCTTTAAGGGTGTTCATGATCTATGCAGTCAAAGGCTTTGCTATAGTCTATAAAGCACATGCTGATTTTCTTTTGGAACTCCCTGCTATGTTCCATTAGCCATCGTATATTTGCAATGTAATTCCTAGTGCTTCTTCCTTTCCTGAACCCTGCTTGGACCTATGGGATTTCTCTCTCTATGTATGGTTGGTTGGAGTCTATGTTGTAGAATTTTGAGCATAATTTTACCTGCATAGGAGATCAGTGTTATGGTTCTATAGCTGCTGCAGTCTCTTGTGTCTCCTTTTTTGTGGATGGAAACGTATATTGATCGTTTCCAATCTGTTGGCCATTGTTTTGTTTTCCATATCTGTTGACATATGTTGGCTTGCACTAGAGTTGACTCTATCAATGTGGACTGCAATAATTCTATTGGAATATTATTTGTTCCTGGACACATACTGCAGCATGCTAAAATAAATTTGGGAGACACAGTGGTTTAGCAGTTAAGACACTGACTCTGATGACTGCAAGGTCAGCAGTTAAAGACCCAAGCGCCACATGATGGAGTGAGCTCTCATGACTAGTCCCAGCTTCTGCCAACCTAGCAGTTTGAAAGCAAGTAGATAAATAGGTACCACTTTGGTGGGAAGGTAACAGCGTTCTGTGCAGTCATGCCAGCCACATGACCATGGAGTCATCGCTGACAACGCTGGCTCCTTCAGCTTAGTAATGGAAATGAGCACTGCCCCTACAGTCGGTCACAACTAGACAAACTTGTCAAAGGGGAAACCTTTATGTTTTTAAAATAAATTTAGATTAGATGGCAAAATAAATCTGTTTGTCTTATAGTTGCCACAAGCTGCTTTTTTAATTTTTATGCTAACACAGCTGTCTCTGATATGTATCTGAAAAACAAGTTCACCATTCTAGATCAGTTTCATAGATGGAGGCTAAATTGGTTTTACTACTGCAGTCCAGCCTACTCTTTCAGTCTCTCTAAGGATCCATAATTCATTCTGTTCTCCCTCCATTTTTCTACTGTGATATTTAAACAGACTTAAAAATAAAGAAACATATTTCTCCAGTAAGAGACACCTTCAGATAGATAAAGAGGGAGAGAGATGAACTACAAATGTCTTGTTCTGAGGATAGTCTTGATGAGTCCTGGGACCACTATGAGTATTCATTGGTGGTCTTACTAGATTGTGGGCAGTGAGGGCTGCAGACCCGAGGAAGTGAACATGATTTGAGAAGGGACAGCTGCAGCAGCAAAGCAGACAAAGTTATTGTTTAAAAAGTAATGCCCTATGCTTTGCATATGTCATAATGGAATTTACCTGTTCCAACAAGTAGCTAGAGAGAAAAAAGTCATCCCCTATTCATAATGCTTATGCAGAGGAACAGATGACAGATGTGTTCAGACACAAAGCTCTTTTGCATGTTTCACTAAAGTAAGATACAGTTTGGACCCAGCTAATTAGAGAACAGATTCTTCCAACAGAGATGGCCAAAACACATTAGGAATTTCTTCGTAAATAATGACGCCTTATTGGCATTGCTCTTGCATCTTTCCTAAATTGGTGCAGCTCCATTTTTATTTTATTTTTTTTATTTTTACTTTCTAATGAGTAGGGCTTATATTCTCAAGTGGTTTGAGATTCAGTCTGTACTTGTGTGGAGTGGTACAACCCAAACTAGATTTTGCTACTCTCATGGTTTCCATTCCAGTCATTCTTTTCACTTAGACTGGAAGTATCTAGCTGAAGTATCTAGAAAGCTGATCAAACAGAATATAACAAGATTTATGTAAACGTTCTTTCCTCCTACTGTTTTGTTACAATTTCCTTCTTTCTTTCTTTTTATTATTCTCTCTATATCTATCTAGATTGCAAAACATCTTAAGGGCTGTCTCCTACATTCATTCTTAAGAAAAAGTACTGACATATTTTTAAATACTGCCCTACTTCACCAATAGAGACTCAGTGTAAAACAAAGTTCTTCAGAGAAAGGAGAAGCAATAATTCATGGTCAAAAACATAATTCACTCACATTTTACTGAATGTTCCCATAGGCTGTGGCCAAAGAAAGTTAGTCACATTTTAATCCCACTGGAATCAATGGGCAAAGTTAGCCATGGCTAGTTTAAACTAAAACCTTTTCAATTTTCTCTCTGCAGTTAAGAAATAAATGGGATGATCATTAAATGCATCCTTGTTCAAGAAGTTTCAAGAAGTTTTATTTTAATTAAAGAAACTGTGTGTACACATTTCCATAGTGCTCCGTTTCACTGGAGTAGAACCAGATGGACTACATAACTATTTTAAAGCATTGTAATTTTTAAATGTAAGCTCATGACAAAAACTGTTTCCTCTACTTTTCAGTGTCAATTAAGAAAGAGTTGTAACAGCTTGAGTGATCCAGTCTTTTTGTTTCATTCCTCCAAATAGGTCCTCACAGAGGAGGTAAGCTGAAATACCTAGAAAGCTGGTCAACAATTCATGTCTAGAGATTTTTGTTGGTGTCTTATTCTGCACTATATTTTACTGAACATGCTACTATTTGTGCCTTCATTCATAATGTTTGTTACTGTCTCTACTTCTTCTGCCTAGTGATGATAAGGATGAAGATGTGGACAATGATTGCTTTTCCTTCCACATATCTACCCAATTTTTTCTTGATGTTAGCCCTATAGGATACACCTGCTAAGCTTAGGTCCAGCTACTTATGTCTAAGTGAGCACTCAAAAAGCTCATTTTTAAGTACACCAGACAAATTTTACATGGAGTAAGCAGATATTGACTTAAAGGATCAGAAGGAGATAGCAGGATTATGTCTTCTGCTCCTTCACTGTGCCCCTTCTCTATATAAGCACTCTCCTTTACATGCATTCTCTGTTGTGTCTTACCCATTGTTAACCCTGGTTACAAATAATGTAGGGACTGTAAAAAGGTATTTTCCCTTTAGAACCCTAAAACTCACAGGTCATTTCCAATCTCGGGTACCCTGGTAGTGTTACACCTGATCTAGGTAAAATATCCACACAAGATTTGACTTTACACTGTATTTCTGATAATACCTTACCTAAAGTATAAGAACAGAAGGTGGCAAAAGCACCAAACACCCAAACCCATGTCGGAATCAACCCACCACTGGAACCTGCCCAAAGAAAAAAGAAACAATAGGAATTACATTACTCAAATTGTTACTTCAGAAGTATTTCTCTATTAACCATTAACCTCCTTTGATTAACCTAGCTATATGCTTGACATCACATTTTTAGGGTTTGTATCTTTATAAAAAATGCATACCTTAGAACATATGCAAATATCTTAACACACTGGGTTAGCTATGTTAACTATTTTACAGTTGTTGATAAAAAAAATCTCCATTCAGTTTTCAAAACCAATTGAATAGTGTTACCTGATGCAGTGTAGTCCCAGTCATAAAAAGATAATATAAAAAAATTAATTAAAATCATCAAAAATCCACCAAAGGTTAAAAGATTAGGAGCAATCCACAAGGGTACTATCTGTGTGATTTAAAAAAGAAGAAACAAATATTACATTTGTGAACTGGATTTTTTTCCTCATATGACAACATAGCTAATATGTATACTGAAGAGGTAAAGTAAACATCCAAAAAAAGGGGGGGCTACAACACTACACTTTGGTACTTTAGTGTGAATCAGACACCAGTATCTTCAAGTGGCTTCATCCAATACTATTACCGAAACTCTATTAGGGACATTCACATGTGTATCTTTCACTTACATGTGCAGAGGGGCTTTTTTGTGCACTGTTGAGGCTGATGTGCCCTTCCTTTCTCCACAGCACCCAAACACTCTTGAAGGCACCCCACACGACCACTCCATGTTTCACAGTGAGCAACCAGGATCAGAGAAGTGTGTGGCTACGTTCCCAAAGCCAGATGCAAAATTATGACCATCAGCTCTGAGATTCACTACGATCCTCCAGGGCTCTCAGTGCTACTGTAATCATTACTATATGCCTGGCTTGTCTGCTCATAGGGATGTAGCCAGATGTTTCTTTGATCCTGCTTATTGTGAAGCACGGAATGGCTGTATGAGGTGGCTTCACAGGCGTTTTAGTAAGTCAAGGGGAACATATAAGGCTCAGCATAGTACAGGTACACATGTGGATATTTATGCTGTGCTGAAGGATATAAGATTAAGACTAATAAGTGTGTCTGCAGAATCCTTAATTACTTAAGTCTGGAAGGAAGAAATATATGCAGATGTAGTACCATCAAATATAGCATGTTTTTAAATTGGTAGCCTAATGCAAAATAGTTGTTACCTCTACTCCACATGGATATAAACTTTTCAAAATATCATATTTAGATTTTACCATAAGAGTGTCCACCTCTACTAAGAAAATTTTCTCCACTATTACTTCTTGCTTTCTATGACTGGTTTACTACAGTCATTTATTATAGGTTTAATATCTCTTTTTATAATCCTGTGGCAAGTGGGTGGAGTGATAGCTATGATTCTTGTTGAGACTTTCTGAACACAGATAAAATGAGTCAGCTGCAGGGAGAAAGACAGGTTAAAAAGGAAAAGACTGGGGAACTAGGAAATATCATAACCAACAGAGTTCAAGGTTGTCGGTAACGTACTAGAGACAAAAAAATAACAGAACAGTCTCTGTTATACTGCCCTGATTCTACCTCCTTTTCTCAGAATATGTACTGGTGAACCATGAATGGAGGCTCTGATGTTCAGATAACTGCTGTTTATGACAAGACTGGTAGTAAATAATTGACTAGTTCATTATATGGCTGCCAGTATGAATCACTGAGAGCTTTTTAAGTTAAGGCAGCTGGCCAAGTCAGGCCTAGCAGCTGAGGGGACTATGGTGGGATTCTATATACATATACTGGCAAAATGAAGGTCATTTATCATTTACATAACTCATCTAACAAAGCACATCTATCCAGCATTACATAGACTGGGCATTCTATTGATCTACTTCTCTTCACAATGAATTTTTGGACAGATATCAGAGATAGTATTGTAGCTGTCCAAAATTATTATGAATGACTTTAATAAACTATGCTACAGTTGGTTTAGGACTTCCTGATAATCTTAGGTCCATCCCAAATAACTGGGCAATGACAGGAAAAATCCAGCTTGTCCTGAGAGATGCTGAATATGTAAAGACAAACAAACAAAAAACCCATCCATATAAATAAGTTGGGTAGTAATCATGTTGCACTGCAAATCCCAGCAGTTTTAAGTCATCATAGCAAATAGCAAGACATTCTGGGAGCTACAGTCCAACATTTGGAGCACTGTATGATTCCCACCCCTAGTCTAGGTTTAGACCATGTTTTCAAGGAAAAACTGTTTTCGTGGTTTATTTAAAAAGAAAAGATTTGGAGATAGACAGGGAGGGACCCAGCCTGCGATACTCGAATCCACTACATCCTCCTTGGATAAAGAAGATACAACCTGTACTGATCTGGGAAATTTCAAAAGATATGTTAAGTGATTACTGTTCTAATTCAGCAGCAAGACTCTTAAATTTGTTAAATGAGGAAGGATAATATACTAAAGGTGAACACTGACAATTTTAAAATATTGATGGCAGGATGACGACATGATTCAGGCATGGTGAATAGCACAGAGTCACACTCACTCTGAATGTTCATAGTTCAGATGTGCTAGATTTCTGGTGCTCAGGTGGAAATCATAGCTATGAATAGATTTTATCATTCTGCCTGATCAATCAGTTGCACTAATTACTAGAGCCCTATTGTAGTCTAGCTAGAATAGGTCACTGAATCTATGAGATTTACCTATTTGTTAGCTTACCAATCAATAATGGGTCTAGTGTAGTTGGGTGTGAACTAACAGGATACAGGCCCTTGTATTTATACTGGACTATTGCACTCTCTTACATGAAGCTGCTGCTGGTGCAAAGTTCTGTAATCCTCCTTTTAATAATTTACCTTTTTCACCACCCTCACAAATGTACACATATGTTTCTCTCCTGACCTCCAGCAGCCCTGAAGGAAGGAAAATAGCTTACTGTGGTTGTTCCTTTTACAGAAGAACCTGACCCCTCCCTGCTTTCTCTGTTGTTGATTCAAATAGCTTAGGATGGAAGAGAGAGATAGGAGGTTAGAAGTGAGATGAGTGCATAAACAGGGGAATTATTCCAAAATATCTCTGGCTCAATTCTGCTACCCTTGCTCATCTCTCAGTATCTTGGCTGAAGTGTAAAAATGAAGGCAGGCCAGGGCCATATGCACTCTTACTCTACAGTGCCCTTCCCCACATGTATCTTCTGCATTAGATTAGAAGATAGGAAGATACTTCAGATGTCAGGTAAAAGTGAACTTGCAATAAAGCCTAATACTTGTTTCTTTCAAAAGCCTTTTCTAAAATGGTCATTTCAAATAGAGTATGAAGATAACATGATAGATATACAGTAAACACTAAAGTATTAGCAAGAATTAATAAATTTAGCAATGAAAAAAAGGCTGAAATTTGATCTGCATATTTCAGACTGGTGTGCATGTCCACTATACTGCCATGTTCTAAAAGCTACACTAATGAGGGCAGGGAGGATGTTGATTCTCTGTTGCAGGCTGACATCAATACCTCTTATTGTCTTGAAATTTCTCTCTGCACATGTAGGAATGCCCTCAAATATGCAGAAAATTATATTTTGTCTGTGGGTAGCCCTGTTGCACTGCTATCTCAGTAAGAAAGCTTGATGTCTATGGGTGAGTGAGTATGCACAAATAAATTTGGGGCCACCACTGAACCATTGTATGGGAGGGCAGAACAAACAATTTGGGATTTTTTTCTCCTGTAGTTTGAAACTGCTGAGCTTTAAATCTAGACTGGTAGCTGATTATTAAACCTGAATCTCAGATGTCTTTTGCTACAGTCTCATTGTTCAATATATCACTGATTGCTGAACTCCAGACCTGAGCTATGCTATGTAAAAAGAGAAGCATCATTACCATTCTTCTCTATAGTACACTGGAAAACTTAATGGATGGACAATAAGTCTTGAAACAGATTCAGCTTCTCTCTTAAACAATTATATTTCAAAACTGCCATTTAAAAAGGAAAATGTGAATACATAATGAGTAACACTAATAGAAAACCTGTTAGAATATTGACCCCCAAGGACATTATTATCATTACAGCCACTAATTAACAAGTGCCACAAACCTATGGTAATTGTTTACATTGTTTTAAAACTTGCAATTGCTTATAGACAAGGCTCCATTCAATATCACATTTCACAGACCTGGGATGCTCCTTACCCAAATAAAAAGCTTACAGAATCAGATGTGCAAAATATATACATATGCATAATCTTCCACAGACACAGGCTACTCAGCGTGTCTATCCTGTGTTTGCAGAATGATAGGAAAATCTAATGCATGAAAACAAAATTTGAAAAAAAGATTTCAATAAGATGTAATAAAGTTTTTTTTAAATTATGGAAATATATACTGATGTCTCCCTCCTTAACACTGCACCTTTCTAATACTCTTTTTAAAAAAATGATGTGAGTGTTTTTACTAGATGAAGAAGTATGCAAATATTTGGCCATCTGTTTCTCCTGCCAATTTGTCTAACACCCAGCCTGATCAAGAGTTTGGAAGAACCTGAAAGCTTGTGCTTCTTATGTTAAAATTCACTGTTAACAACTGTGATATTTTACTTTTATTCATGGACCTCACAGTTACTTTTGGTTTTACTGGCAATCCATAGTGATGTTTTGTATATGAACACACATACCATTTTTTATATGAAGATGTATATCACAGAGAAGATACTTGATTCAACCAAAGTACTCTGTCCATAATTATGAAAAAGGGTCTACAGAAATATGTAAACTTTTTTTTTTTAGCTAGTACTCTTCAGTTTGCTTCAATACCAGCATCACAGTCTAAGGTTCACATATCAATTATGTATGATTATTTCCTTCAAGATCAGTACAGATACACAAATTCATGTTGAAGAATATTTACTATGGCTTTTCTTCAGTCTCACTCTCTCAGAGAAAGTAATTTTATTTCTTCAGAGATTTTGGACATTAGAAATGGCATTCATCCTTTTCTGTGATCATCATAATGGCTTTAATGTTATCTTTTAAAAGAGAAAACCTGTTCCCTGGCATAGTACCCCCAAGTCAGACACAGTTTATTTATCATATATTGAAGTGGAGTGGGTGGGACAAATTATACTGACAATAACTTCAAGTTCTAAAATAAAAAGGGCAAGGGAAGAGAGAGGGCTCTTTTGTAGTGTTTTGAAGATCAAGTCATGATATTGGCAATCTAATGTAAAATACGTATACAAAAGGCTGTGCATTCTAAGCTTGCAAAGAGTTTGACAGATATATACACATCCTTGTAAAATAGCACTGTTTAGTAACCTATGTATATATTTACCATTAAAGAACTGCCCACACAGAAATGACTAAGAATAGTTTACTATCTAATGTCTTCTGTATTGTCTACAATAGCTTTCATTCACCTAGGCAGTGATGTTGAGATATAGCCTCATTCATGCAAAAGTGTGGCCTCTCACATTTGGCCATGGCAAAAGCATCCTGTTGGTACTACACTAGCATAGGTGTTGGCAGCAGGATGAAAAAGGCCACAGGAATTGTGATTCTGAAAGAATAAAGGAATGAAGAAATGAAGAAAAGGGGTGCTCAGAGCCTGCAGTTCTTGTCTTTCTTTCCTTGCCACCAGTGCAAAATTCTCCAAAGAAGTACAACCACTCATATAGCACACCAATGGAATCACAGAATGATAGAATCACAGGGTTGGAAGAGATAACAAGGGCCATCAGTCCAACCCCTTGCCATGCAGGAATACACAGCCAAAGCACTCCCTACAAATGGGCATCTAGCCCCTGTTTAATTCAGTTGAGGAGGCCACGGGTCCAAGTCTACGGGACCTGAACAGAGCTGCTGAGGATAGGGTGTCTGGTTCATAGAGTCGCTATGGGCTGGGGCTGACTTGAAGGCATGAAGGCAGCTAACAACAACAACAAAGTATTTTGGATTATTTTCCCATGAAATATCATGGGAAATTACTAACAAATTACTAACATCTTGACAGAAAACTCTACAGTGCTGTGCTTTATGGGCAACCCTAACTTTTCTGATTCTACTGTCTTCTTCTTCCCTTATCCTCCACCTTCTTATCTTAACTTATCTCACTTAGGTTTTCACTTTCTGTCTTGACCTATATGTTGGTGTTGTCAGCTATGAAATTTATAACATAGTTCTAACAGTAATTAGACTGAAAATATTTATTATAAATATTTATTATAAATATATATTTATTATAAATATAAAGAATATAGTAATTGTTACCATACAGCCAATGCTATTCAAACTACTGTTAATATAATTCAGTAGAAAATTTAGTGGTCTTCTTACAGTAAAGACTCTTACCTTAACTATTCTGTCCCATAATGGCTGCATAACATGGACGGATAAAGGATTTGTGTCCACAGCACTATACTGCAAACAAAACAGGCACACTTGTATCAAAATAAAATATTTTCAAAGTGTATTTCGTGCAAATGCAAGAGACAACAATCTACCAAATGACAATGACATTGACATTTGTTATTTATTATTAACCATAATGATCCTGGATTATTTTAAACTCTATCAAGCTGATCAAATTACAAAATAAGATTCTTCTAATCAATAAATAGCCTTATGTTTCTTTTCTCTTTTAATGGATGCATGTGCTTTTATTCGGTAACCAAACAGCTGATTATACAACCACTAGCCAAGTAATTTCTCTAAATCTGTATTCACATGTGCTTTTCATACTCAAATAGAATATAAACATAGCCAAACATTAATCATTCAGTACCATCATATTTGTTATGAGTTTGTATTTTATTAATTATATACTCCTAACACATGTTGTCAGTTTCTACTGAACACTTGTCAACTTCCTTCTCCTTCGCCCTTGTCAACAAGAAATATTCCTTTTGTGGGAGCTTCCCCCATACATTATGGATCCCCAATTACACCCTCCCTATAGACACACAGTGTCTGAATTCATACCATCTTTCAAAAACATAGCATCATCAAACATTGCTCTCAAGGAGCTCTTTTCAATTTTAATTCAAAGTTACTTTATTTTTCATGTCTGTCTTCTAAACACCTTCACAGAAGCAGACATGTGATATTATCTTTATAGCTGGCTTGCTTACATAAGGGAAGCTGAACTATAACAAATTCCCCAAGGTTCCACCATGAACTTCATGCCTGACTGAGGATTTGAATCCAAGCCCACAGCCAAAAATCAGATAATCTGTCCACTACAAACAGATACATAACTTACTTTGCTGAGTATCACCACAGTTTTAAGGGGTGAATATTATTCCACAGGACAACTAGTGCTCTTTACAAATATGGAGTTTTAAAAACGTTTCAGTTAAACCCAAGGAAATGTGATTCTTTTTAAGTTAGAGTCTAACTGCTAGAACTTGCCTTATGACACAGCAAATTGTCTTTTCTTCCCATCGTAGCTATTTCCTGGTCTATTTTGAGACTCCCTAAATGTTTTCTGCCATATGAGCATACTGTGATTGATTAACAATTAATATAATTCAGTAGAAAATGCCAGATGAGGCAGAATACACCATTCAAAGTTGCATGTATGGTATAAAAATCTCATTGTTTTGCATTTCTGAAATATATAGAGGGGGAAAACCCCTGCAGCTCAAAATCTAGACCAGACAGTGGTTAAGAAATGACTGTTGCTCTCACAGGATTCCTTAAAATGGTTAAAGTGGTCTCAAACTGGATTATTTCTGCAGTGTGTGTTTTGGATCACAAAAGGTTCAATATCTCACAAGATCTCCAACAGAGTTCTAAACATACACTGCAGAAATACCGTAACCCAGTTTGAGACCGCTTTAATTGCCCCAGCTCAATGTTAGGGAATTCTGGGAACTGTACTTTTGTGAGACATTTAGCCTTCTCTGTCAGAGAGCCCTGGTGCCACAATTAACTACAAGTCCCAGAATTCCCTAGCACTGAGCCGGGGCAGTTAAAGCGGTCTCAAACTGGATTATTTCTGCAGTGTGTTTTGGACCCTAGAGTCAAGAAGACTTGCAGGATCCCAATACTTGTCCATCACAATATTGCTTCCAAAGAGATTAACTGTTCTTGTTCTACTCCAAACAGAAGAATGGTTCAAATCAAAGTGTAGAAATACATTGGGCCCTTGGTAACTGCTGAGGTTTGGTTCCAGGACACACACTTCCACCGTGGATACCAAAAACCATGGATGTTCAAGTCCCATTATATACAGTAGCATAGTAAAATGATGGCCCTTCTTGTTGTTGTTATTAAAGGCCAAAATCAATGTTTGCCATTTGGAATGTATATATTTTTGGAATATTTTCAAACTGTGGATGCTTGAATCCATGGATAAAGAATCCGTGGATATGGAGGGATGACTGTACTAACACATGCTGTTCTTGTGCCTATGTAATCTCATACATCTTCCACATTATATTAACCTGAATATTTGCTACAACTGATCGATTTTCTTTGTTGAAGCTGCTAGCTACAAAACATGACCATTTTAAAACCAGAGTACTGTGTGTGTGTGTGTGTGCGTGCATTAGTCATGCAGAGCCTCTGGCAAAATGGAATAGTCAATTAGTCTATAGCATATATACTGTGAGAAACTAAAACTGCTGTAACAGGCACAATCTGAGAAATGCAGTAAAATGAAGATCAGAGTATCACATAATGTAACACAGAATTTTCTTTCTAACATATATCACTATCAGATTCTACAGATGACATGCACAGCATGACAAAATAATAAAAGATTCTTTTCTTTTCAGTTTCTTCCAGCGTACTAATATTTCAATATACTCATTTCTATAGACAGTTATGATTACATGAATATGTGACTCCTCTAAACAACCTGTGTAATCAAAGCTGATCCAGCTGGATTCGTCCTGGTGCGAAGATAGATCGCAAATAAAAATTATATTCATATTATATGAATAATATAACAAACATATTTTATAACTAACTTAAAAGGTATGGCAAATATGTAATATACTTCTCCTGTTTCCAATGAAGCTGCATATTCACTGTGGATGTAACCAGGCAGATTCATAAACATTACACTTAAAATAAATGCACAATTGTATGATGCCACAACATGCTCTCACATCCATGCCAGTTCTCACGCTTGTAAAGCAGCATATGAAGAAGCCACTTAGTCTTTAGCTCAACTGTGGATTGTTGCTATTACTGTTGATCTTAACATTGTAATTAGGCCTTGCTGATTTTTGGAGTACTCCTGTTGGGTTGCTCTAACTAGATTCTTTTTGGAGAAGTTTCAAAACACATTACTGAATGCTATTTCAACACTGGAACACAGTCAATACTCAGTCTAAGGTCATATTTAACAAGGACCGATCATAAAGTCTGCTCAGCAAAGTTGAATGATATAACTCAAATTGCAAATTACTAGCACTGACTACAAAGCAGTACTATTGATTGCATGCAGCCACTTTTAAAATCTTTGACAATGAATCAGTCTCAAGATCAAAGACTTCTTGGGAGTACTTGCTTATCTGTTATTTCTCCATATTTATTAATCTCTAACAATGGATCTCCTGTAGCATTGACTACTCCCTTAAAACAGAAATTCTCTAATACTTGTACCAATATATACCCATGACTCAACTCTGAGGATGTCTACACTTTACTCAGGCAATAGCAACTCAGGGCCTGAACAGACTGCCAGCGTGAGACCACTTTAGCTGTCCGGGCTTAATGCTAGGGAATCATGGGAATTGGAGTTTTTTCCTGAAACACTGAGCCTTCTCTATCAGAGAGCTCTGGTGCCACAATAAACTACAATTCCCATGATCCCCTAGCACTGAGCCACGGCAGTTAAAGTGGCCTCAAGCTGGATTATTTCTGGCAGTCTGTCTGTTCAGGCTCTCAGTCAGCCCTGCAGCACACCCAGCTAGGACATAATTTAGGTCAGAGATCCACTGTGAAAACTTTTTATACCAGGGCTTAGCACTTGAAAATAATAAATAGAAAATGCCATGAAGCATTTAAAAAAAAAAGAGTCATTTTAGTGGGAGCAAGGCTTCAGCATCACATGATGCAATACCTACCATATATACTTGACTATAAGCCAACGGCATGTATAAGTCGAGGGCAGGTTTTGGGACCAAAATTAGGGATTTTGATATGACCCATGGATAAGTTAAAGGTAAAGTGTAGGGTCTCAGTACCCTGCCTTCCCCTCTGCAGCCCAGCTTTCCCTTCGAGAGACAGCTGAACTGGGGGAGGAGGAGGAAGGCAAGCGTTTCCCCCCCCCCCCAAGCCTTTTCCCAGCCTGGTTGTTCTTTTGGGAGACAGCCGGGCTCATATAAGTCAACACAGGATTTTTTGGTCAATCTTTCTGCAATTTTTTTTTATTTATACCTGAGTATATACGGTAGGTATGCTTATTAGATTTTTGTCCCATTCTTCCTCCAAGAAGCTCAAGAAAACATAGGTGATTCCCTTCTTTCACCACCACTAGGATGTAACCCCATGATGTTCTTAATTAGAATAATAGACTAATCAGCTGAAGGTCAACCAGTTAAGTATATGGCTAAATGAGGAATTCAACTAATAATAATAATAATAATAATAATAATAATAATAATAATAATTATTATTATTATTATTATTATTATTATTATTATTATTATTATTTATTTATTTATACCCCACCTTTAGCCAGAACTATCAAGGCAGCTTACATTAAAAGTACACTCCCACAATTTATAACAATCATATAACATCCCCCCCCTTAAAATTACAATTAATTACAACTGATCTTCTTGATGCTACTGGCCAAGGTTTGTGCCTCACTTTGGGGAAAACAGACAGAAATAAAGAGCCAGCTTCCTGGCACCTTGGGGGCATGGCGTACGCATGATGCATGTCCCCAAGATGATGGGAAAATGCTGTGAAGCCGCCCCACTGCCCACACAGTGGCAGCTTTTTAGCGCTCCGATGATGCAGTGTTTACACACCGCATGCCGCAAAAGCACCAAAAAAGTGTGGCAACAACAGTGGCAAAGGCAGCTTTTTCCTGGCTCAAAAAGGAGCCGCTTTCTGCAGCTTCTTTTTTAGCGAAAACGCTGGTTTGGGGGTGTGGCACAGGGTTTCTTCAGCATCGTGGCATGCAACTCTGTGGCGGCCCCAATCTGGCACTTTTGGACCATCTGTTTTGGCCCTTTGTAGAAGATGACCACAGCACCCACACTCTAGGATCCATTAAGACTTTCCAACATATATGGGGTCATATATATGCTCAAGGAAACACCTGTCATCCTCAGACAAATGATGGGATCTGCAGGGGTGGCACTGATGTCAGTCCTGGCTCCTTTCCTCTTGACTTCCATCAGATTTCAAAATTGCCTTCTGATTTCTTTCTTTTTGTAACTTTGACACTATCACAGGCAGAGAAAGAGGCATCAGTGGCCTCTGCTCCCCATGTTAGTTTTTCCATAGTGCTCTTAGATGCTTTTCAGAACATGTGAGACAACAGAGAGAAGAAAGAAAGCTATGACAGAAAAGGAAGGGACATTCTTGGATGTCCTGGTCATCTACAAACCAAACCAACATTTGGGCCACACAGTATACAGAAAATCCACACACATGGACAGACACCTACACAAGAACTCCAACCATCACCCAGGACAAAAAGGAAGCACAATAAAAACATTGGTGGACAGGGCAAAAAAGATCTGTGAACCCCACTTCCTGGAAGATGAATTGAAGCACCTAGACTG
>CM034706.1:55978808-55998815 GCA_020142125.1 Phrynosoma platyrhinos | reverse complement strand
ATCAGCAGTAGCAGAACACATTATAAACCATCCTGGGAATAAAATGCTATTTGAAAATATTGAAATTCTGGGCCATGCCAACAACTATCAGGTCAGAATGCGCAGGGAAGCCACTGAAATCTATAAATACCTGAACAACTTCAACAGGAAAGAAGAAATCCTTAAAGTTAACAAAATCTGGCTGGCAGTCCTGAAAAACACCAAAATCAAGACCCAGCAAATGTAAACGAAAACCACCCAGGGTCAGGGGGCTTCCCAACAGACAATGGCTCATTCATTAAATAGACACCCTGAGGCCTTGCCTTTCAACAACAGAATACACAGATTAACATGTAAATCGCTTCCCCTCAACCAACAGTAAATATATCCCACTTTCTTCCATGCCAGCATTCTCTGAAGATGCCAGTCACAGGTGCTTGTGAAACACCAGCAATAAACTCTTCTAGAACATGGCCTCATAGCCCAAAAAGCCCACAAAAAGCTATGAATATTGATTGACTGGGAATTTGGCAGGCAATTGAAAATACTTGTGTGAGTCAGATATAACAGTCAGGGGAATTAGGGATGTGGTAGAAAGAGTGAAGCAGGGAATTGTGTGAGATGTGAATTTAAGGGTGGCTGTAGTAGTTTAATTAGAAAAGGGATAAATTAATAACTGCATTCAGTATAATTCTGCATAAATAAATAAAATAAAAATCTGTATTCTGTAAAATAACTGTATAATTAAAGTAGTGCACATTTTAAGACCATATCCATCCGTTCGAAATATAACTGTGAACTTTTTTAAATAAAATCTTGTCCATACCCACAGGTCTCTTAGCATCTGTGGTGATATAAATTCAGACATATCTATGGTGGCAGCAATAGTTGAAGAAGTTTAGCAGCTTGGGGCTGTAAACCTCTTAGATAGAAAATGTTAGTTTGCTGAGGTATATCTGTGTGTGGACTATTAGAAAGATAGTTTGCTGTGGTATACCTGGGTGTAGGCCACTGGAACCAGGACAGCAGTTGTATACTTTCTATATATCATCTGGAGGGAGAGAAGGCAGGCCATCTCATCAGGCCTCACCTGAAGAAGATGGCACTCCCTCTGTCCATCTGCTTTGGTCCAGGCTTTTGAGAGAGAGAAGATCTGATGGACTTATTCCCCTTCCCCACCACCATCCCCTTCTCCTTTTGTATCTTGTCTTTTTAAATTGTAAGCCTGAGGGCAGGGAACCGTCATTAATCCACTTGTAAGCCGTTCTGATAGCCTTTGGCTGAAGAGCAGGGTATAAATACTTCATAATAAATAATAATACTACTACTAACAAAACAAGGCATGGAGAAAAAAGGATATCACAGTTGATGGCCAGAAGTAAGAGCTCAGAAGAAGAGTCCTACATAAGAGTTCTCAAAGTGTGGTTGTTACATGTACAGCCAAGTGATAGGACAAGCTGTGTTGTCACAGTGTGTCCCTGCCAGAAAGTAAGTGCCCTTATTCCTTTATAGAAGGTGGCCCATCATAGTTATTCTGCTGAGGACCTCCTCCAGCCTGGAGTAGCTCTGTGTTTGTCCTGCCACTGCATATACCACCCATATACTTTCATCTGTTTTCATGATTCTTTAAATGCATTTTTTTAGCCTGATCTCAGCTATCATCTGAATTCACATGGTTTCTTCTAAAAGGCTTTGGCCACCTCACTTTGTGCAGCTATGCTTCTTAATGGAAACAGCAATGTATTTTATAACATTCAAATATTTTTTTTAATTGTAAAAGAAGATTTTTATGGTGTGCTGGGCAACTTGCTAATCTGCAAGTACCATAATCTCTTAACATTGATTATGCTGTCTAGGGCCATTAGAAGTTATAAAACAGAAATATCTGATTGTCTGTTCGTGCTTTACAAGATCTCTTATCTATCCTTCTACCAATAGAGGAATAATTTTCTGTATTGCTGCCATTCCAAATATGAGGAGTAATAATTATAAGTAAGTAATTATTACCCGGAAGTTATTATGGTATATTGATGAAATTTTGTCAGTGTCATCATTGGTCCCTAAGTGCATGATGCTGAGAAACTCAGCTCTTTGTGTCCTCTATTATAGTCACTCACTCGCAAACCATAAGGTTCCAAGTTCAATAATGGCCAAGGGCTCAGACTCGACTCCGAGGTTGCTAAAATGAATACCCACTTTGTTGGGGGCAATTAGCTTACACATTGTAAACCACTTAGGGAGTGCTTAAGTGCATGGATAAGTGGTATAGAAATGTACTTGCTACTGCTATTTATTTTTGTTACAGGTTGTGCCAGAAGTGACTAAAGTCTAAGATGGAGAAGACTGAGGCTCGCAGCATGATAAAGTTCCTGCATTTAAAGGGTAACAGTGCCCAGCAAATTCATGATGAAATGATGGAAATGATTACCCATCTTATGACACTATTGTGAGGTAGAAAAATAATTTCCAAACTGGTCACATGCCCCTCACAGACGAGCCAAGACCTGGAAGACCATCATTGATGGACGATGTGGCCACAGTGAAGAAAGTAAGCTGCTTAATCCTGTAAGACAGATGAGCAACCATCCAAATGATCATGAATTAAACTAGTCTCAGTTATGGTAGTGTGTGGAAAATTATTTATGACCAACTAACTGCACATGTCTAAGGTGTCTGCACACTGAGTTCCATGTTTGCTAACCCTTTCCAGAAACAAACATGGTGTGACCTTTCAAGACAGATATTGACACCTAGGTGACAATGCATCAGCTCACTCATCTCAAAGCAAGGGCATGTGGCTTTGAAACCTTGCAGCATCTGCCTTATTCTCCCGACGTCGCAGCAACTGACTTTTTCTTGTTCCCAGAAATGAAAAATCAGTTGCAGGGTCAACACATTTGACAACACAAATGATGTCATTCATGAAGTGCAAGAGTGGTTTAAGGCACAATCTGCAGATTTCTACAATAATGGTACTTGGAGGGTCAAGAAACACTGGGAAAAAATGTGTAAATCGGGGTGATGACTACATAGAGAAAAGTTAACAACTACAAATCAAAACAAACTTTCTGTCAAATGTTTTTAAAGGTGATATTAAAACTTTACATAAAACCCCTCATAAAATTGCTCATTTCACCAATTATTATTCAGTATCCAGGAACTCAAATATTAATAGCAAAAGTAGTTTATTAACTAAACATATTTCTATGCTTCAAGTAAGCATATGTCCTGAAAGTTCAGTGTGGGCCCCTGCCTAAACTAGATATGACAATATGTGTTCTATAATCCTCACACCAGACTCAGTTCTCTCAATGCATTCTTTTACATGGATCTAGGTTCATATTCCCTATGCCATGCAGTTCTTCTTGTGGGATAGAAGCTACCATCTCCCAGCAGCTATTGGTCCCATGGACAACAAATGAGATCATAGTGTGTTGCCCTTTAGTTCTGCAGTCTCAGGACAACTTACTTCTGAATACCTCTTAATTTATAGGAATGCCCTGGCTATTCAATTTACTTTCTTCTCAATCAGGCATAAATGCATGTACAAACTCTCTTACAAACGGCTGCTACAAGGCAGCTGACTTTGAATGACAGTAACCTTCCAGTTCAGGGTAAACTAGTTGACTGGATGCTTTGCCTGGTTCTTGGATAGTCCAGAATTATTTTGAAGTGTATTATTAACTAGGGATCAGAGTCAATAGTGAAGTAGGCTCCACCAACATCTGAAAACTTGAACTGTGTCCAAATGATAGTTGTCACAATAAACCTGGGGTTACTGAACTGATCCTCAGTGTGGCAAAGTTCACCTTGGAAATCCCTAGAGCATAAAAAGAATACAGCAAAAAAGAAACAGTACAATTTATGATGAACTTGTTTGTGGTAAGAAAAACAGCAGGTGGCAGGGGATGTGATCATTGTATCTAGGCCTAGCCTACTAGTAAGAAAAAGAGAAAGCTAAATTACTGATTATTCTTGAGTATATGTAAGCAAACTTTCCCTATTATATCTGTATGGTGGTGTCCAGATCTCCTGAGCGTTTTATGGATACTGGCAGAAGCAATGCTAGAACAGTGAAAGCAACAGAAAGTAGTTCTGTAAAGTATTCTATACAGTTTACTGCTAGCCTCCACTAAAAGAGAGATGCAGAGAGAGAGCAGTGTGTGTGTGTGTGTGTGAGAGAGAGAGAAATATCAGAATGGTTGAGGAACATACTTTCCACAGAATGCAATTATTGTTTGCTTATGAAAATAAGAAAGCTAGAGTGTATTAAAGATAATGAATTGAGATACATATCAGAAGAAAAAGGAAGTGGCATCAGCAACCTTAAGAAATAACACTCTAATACAGAAGGAAAGAGCATAAGATAGAGTGAACAAAGGACTGTCTAGGAAACCTATGATCTCTTTATCTACTCCATGTGCAAACACATCTTTAGTGAAAGCTGAGTTTAATCCTTATCCCTCCAAACAAAAAGAAACTCCTGAGACAGTTTGACTGATACACACTCAAGTTGTTGCCAGCAGAATTTTCACAATACAGTTGAAATTTGCTCTTAAATCTGCAGAAAAAATTGTTGGCAACAGGAAGGTAGGAGACCAGGCTAGGTAAACATGGTTTCAGTGGTTGCTAGAGGCAGTAGCAGAAGCAAGTGCATCAGAGCAGAGGTTGTGCATATAGGCAAAGCCTACAGACAATATTTTGTTCATGGCATAGAGCAACTGCCCATGGTTGCACACCCCCTCCTATGAAGCAGAGCCATCGATACTTGGGAGGCCATCACAAATCAACCCAAGTGATCAGAAGCACAAAACGAGAACACATCAAGTCACATGCATTACAAACATATATACACCTTATTAAGCAATGTTATTAAGCAACATGTTATTAAGTAATGCTTTTAAGTTAATGTTAACACATGAAGTAATAAAGCATTCAAAGTATATTGTAGAATTTCAACAAATGGGGGAACACTTGAGTCTTTAGTCCAAAACACATTGCAGAAATAATCCAGTTTGAGGACACTTTAATTGCCCTGGATCAATACTAGGGGATTCTGGGAACTGTAATTCTGTGGGACATTTGGCCTTCTCTGTCAGAGACTTCTAGTGTCACAATACACTACAATTCCCAGGATTCCCTAGCACTGAGCCAAAGCAGTTAAAGCAGTCTCAAGCTGGATTATTTCTGCAGTGCATTTTGGACCTTTGTCTCTGGTCCCAAAGAAAATCAAAGAATAGCAGAAAATAGAAGTACAAAACCATTCCAAAAATAGGCAGAGAGATAGGAAACAAGAGGAACAAAAAGGACTAAGAAAACAATGACAGAGAAGTCAGCTGCAGAGATAGGTATACAACATTACCTCCAGTAGCAGAGACGTTCTATCTCTGTATATCTCTTGCTAGGAACTACAAGCAGGATAGTTCCATTGTATTCGTGGGCTAAGATCCTATATCAGGGCCATTTCACATTAGTATTTGCATGCAGAGTTATAAACTGATTGTGTTACAGAGCTCTTGTGTTGAATTGCAGTTTTGCAGAACTGAATACACAACAAAATACACAATGTCACCAGGTGCAGAACACTACTTCCATGATCTTGAATTAAATGTGAACATTGCATATGGGATGAAAATATCTAGCTGCTTCCCCAGCGGAATTTACACACATGGAAAACAACAATGGGATTCTGGCCTCGGATTTTCCATGAGCAACTGGTTGGCTGCTGCATGAAAACAGGTCTACACTACATCAGCTGAAAGTTTCACTGTTATTTCTGCTTTGTCAGCACCTAGCAACAAGATCAAACTGAAAAACCCTTCCTAGGAAGGCTATGCCAACTTCCTCAAATATGTGCTATTACTAAATTAAAGAGAAACCAGAATAATATATTATCTCCTTCCCCAGACTGCCATTCCACCCTACCCACACTCCAACAGCCGACTCCAAATTCAAAATATCCAACTACGTAACAATGGTGAATTGGCACACTAACCCTGACTGTGAAGTATCAGGAAAAGTAACAATTCCAAACATGACACTGAATTTTGCAAACACAGTCCCTGCTTGTATAGACACATATTTTTTGTTTTACTTGTTTGAGATGGCTTATGTGGAATCATATTTGGAATTAAAAATGCTTCTCATTAGCAGCTGTTTGAGAGTAACAGATCTCTCTTGCTCTTGTCTTATTTGTGAACTTCCAAGTGGTCACTGTAGGAAGCAGAACACTCACCTAGACAGAAATCAGATCTGATCCAATATAATAGTGTGAGGATAAATAGCATTTAGCATTGTCTCTATGAAATAGTTATAATAATATTAATCATCTTAATATCTAACTTATGTTGATCAGGGATTGCTTCAAGTGTTTCTCCTTCTATCTTTCTTTCTTTTTTTATTCTGTCCTTCTTGAAAATAGATGATGGCTATGAAAGTTTCTTGATGTGAGTGAAGAATGTTACTGGTACAATTGTGGCCAAGGATCAATTTGCTGAATCTTTCTTGAAGTCAGGAAGTCTCGTACAGAAAATAATGTCAAAAACACATAACAGGACAGCCTGTCCCAAAGGACCTAAAGAAAATCAATAGTCTATAGTGAGAGTCACTGTTTTAGCTGTTAATTATGCATGAAATGATACCGGAGCAACAACATAAAATGAGATATTTACTTCAAGGACAATACTATAAATAATGTAGGAATAAAGTGATCTCAGGCACAGCAGTAAACAAAAAATACTCTTTCATATCTATTTTGGAAGGAAAATGTGCTCCATAATTGTCTTTCCAAAATTAAATAAAAACCTTTTTATTCTTTCTTCTGGCTTTTTGCTACTGCAGTACATATTTAAAACAAAAATATTTTGGTTTTCAGCTGAAGTCCAATACTTTTTGGATCTTAGAGAATTAAATATTTATTAGCTACTAACTATGATATGCAGTTCTCATTACTTTACATTGAAAATATGGTTTATTAGACATTTTGAGATGTCTACCAAGAACAAACCATATGATACATGTCATATTGTAAGCCACCCCAGGTTTTCAAAAGCCAGGATAAAAAATTACTTTAACATTTATCTTCCATAGAATGCATACAGTGCATAACCAGAAGTGCAGGAAAGCTTTTCATGCTGTACCTAACAATTGTGCTGTGCTATAAAGGTTTATAAGCATACCTTTGCCATTCAAACCAAGAATGTGAGCTGATAAAAATCTGCCTAATTTGAAATATTCATTCTGAAAATTGATTGTTTCAAAGGAGATAATGACAGGATTAATTTAATACAGTTCTGTGTAAACTCAGAGTGAGATGCCTTTCTTATTTTTGCCCTAGTGAACAGGAGCCACAAAAATAAGGAAGATGGTCAAATGGAAGCCATGGGAGAAAGGGGAACTGGGAAGCAACCATGAAGCTGGGAATATGAATTTGGATCTAATTTTCATTTCACCAGTGTAGTTTAGAACTATGTAAATCAGCTGGATTCAAGATAGTTTTAAGCTCCCAGGAATTTAAACATGACATACTTTCTCTGGATTGGCAACCTATGGTTCCACCGTACAGTGATCTGCTGTTCATTAATATGCATTACACTACTCATCAAAAAAGCCAAATTTAGTTTTCTGATAGGTTGCATGTGTTACCCCAAGGTCCAGCCTCTCTTCAATCCTCCTCTTTTTTTTGATATTGAGTTGATATCAAATGGGATATTTATGGCACGTAGCCGTGAGGGCGCTCCCAGTGAGGAGAAATAGCCACGCCATATAAGATCCAGGACCATATTTGGGAATCTGGGATGCTCAGCATAGGGAAGCACAAGAATACATAGCCAAAGGTAGATTGACCAAGATCAAGAATCTGCATAATCTGCATAATCCTTACACTGATAAGTAGTACATGTGTATACAAGTGATCAAAAATCCAAGTACATTTCCTTCTGGGAGTGATACTCCTTTGTCCATAAACATCTGCACTGATTGTTTGACCTTTCACAACTTCCCTTCTCATTTTTCTCTCCTGGAAGCTATCCCTTAATCCCAAATTCTGCCCCGGGACAGGTTTTGCCTTACAAATATGCCTGCTCATCACCAAAAATTCAGTCTTGCTTGTAGTACATAGACACTCCTTCTGTATCTCACTTGACTCCTCAGCATTGCTGGCCATGTCACAATCCCCAGGCAGCTTGCTGAACCACAGCTCTTCTCGGTATCCCATGACTGGAGCTCTACATCTCGAATTGGTACAGTATCGCCCTCTGAAACCCCTTAAGTCACTATCTGCTACCACCTTTCATTTCATTAGTTCCCGAATGTGCACAAGTGAATGTCTTTGTGTGAATGGCGATTCCCTTTGGTTCATAAATAAAACTATTTTTAGAGCTTGTATTCAGGAATTCAATATCTCAGAACACAGGCTTACACACAGGCTTGATCCCTGCTTTGAGTTGCCTGAGCCTTCTCAGCTGACTTTAAGTGAGCGAATACAATTCCCAAATTTCACATTAATTGTGGGTGCCCTCCCAGGACCTTGCATTGTGGCTAACACATGGGACAATCACTTAAAATTCTCTCCAGTGAAGAATAACTGCCAAGTAAACACCCACACAATTAGACTATGATGAACAGGCTGAGAGGGAGGTTTAGTCTGTAGTCCTAAACACATGTATTAAGGCCGGAGTAGGGCAACCTTTTTGAGCCAGGGGCTGGGTTGCTGTCCCTCAGACAATTGGGGGGGCCGAAGCACCATAAATAAATAAATAAATAAATAAATAAATAAATATTTTTTTAAAAAAAATTAATTTTTTTTTTAAAAAATGCATGCACGCTCTCTCAGCCCCAGAAAAGCCATGGCAAAGCCCCTGTGGAGGTTTTGCCAAGAAAACCCCAAGAATAAGTAATAACAACAATAATCAATATCATCATGGCAGGCGGCAGCGGTGGTGGCGGCAGGACCAGCCTGGGGCCTGTCCAAAGGGCTTGGTGGGCCGCATCCGGCCCCTGGGCCTTAGGTTGCCTACCCCTGTATTAAGGAGCAAGCCACATTGAGCTAAGTGGAATTCACATATCCATAGAAATGCAGTGCACAGGGCAAAGGACCATTTCCATCTATGCTCCAGTGCGTCCCCTCTCCCTTGATCCAACTTTTGTCTCCTCATTCCCTGTAAAAGTTGCTGTCAAGAGCCTTCCAAAGGGGGATGCGTCAGGGAGACTGAGCCTCTTTCCATCTGCACTACATTATGCTGCCCCTTGCTAGCACATGAAAGCACCAGAAACAGAAAGTTAGGGCTTTCTTTACATGTGTCTCCTTCCTCCTGAACTTCCAACTCTAGGTGTGTGTGTGTGTGTGTGTAAGGGAGTGGATTATGGAAGCAGCAGCAGGTACAAACTGTTCTTATTGAAAGTGAGGATTTTTCTGCTCTTCAAAGTGTAGAGTGAATAACTGGGTGGGCTGAGGCTTGCCTATGTATCTGCCTTTGTGCAAATGTATATGCAAATGCTTGTTTGCTTGCCTGCACGTACATGTATGTATATGAATATACACGGAATATGTGAGGGCCTTCTGCTCCAGTAGTCACAATGAGCTCCAGCTGTCATTGTGTGAATGGAAAGCCAGGGTGGAAAGCCTCTTCCCACTTGCCTGAAGAACAGTGTGGGGCAAGCAGTCACAGAAAGTGGGATCCAACCTAGTACCTTAACCCTTGCCAAGCTCAGAACACTCAAATTACACTCTTAGCATCATACTTAAGTAACAGAATTGAGGTACCTGAACCAGTAGGAAAAGGAGGTCATTTGAATTATAGTAGACAAGAAGAGCACACCCAGCCTCAAACTGAGACACAGAGATTCCTCAGTTGCCCTGCAACTGAAATTTTCCCATTCACATCTAAAAGACTTGCTTCATTTAAAATAGCTGTACTTAATTTAAACACCATTTCAAGGCTTAAATGTTGAACATAAAGAAGACAAAAATAATGGCCACAGAATAAATACATAAAATTCAACCTAGACAATGAGGAAATCGAAATAGTTAGAGTTCATTGATCAGAATGGTAACTACAGTCAAGAAATAAGAAGACAACTAGGAATGAGAAGGACAGTTATGAAAGAACTAGAAAAAATCCTGAAGAGTAAAGATATACATCTGAGCACTAAAGTCAGAATTGTCCAAGCCATTGTATTCCCCATCACTATGTATGGATGTGAGAGCTGGGCAGTAAAGAAAGCAAACAGAAAGAAAATCAACTCATTTGAGATGTGGTGTTGGAGAAGAGTGCTGAGTGCTGAATGGGTTCTAGAGCAAATCAGGCCTGAAATCTCTGTGAAAGCCAAGATGATTAAACTGAGGCTGTCGTACCCTGGCCACATCACGAGAAGGCAAGACTCACTGGAAAAGTCAATAATGCTAGAAGAGGTAGAAGGCAGTAGAAAGAGAAGACCACGTTCTAGATCAGTGGTGGTGAACTTCTGGCACGTATGCCAGAAGTCGCACTCAGAGCCCTCTCTGTAGGCACGCTTGCCATCACCCCAGCACAGAGTTCACCAGAGTTCGCTACTAGAAAGTCAGAGGGATGCGGCACTTTGCAATAAATAAGTGGGTTTGGGGTTGCAGTTTGGCCACTCGGTCTCTAAAAGGTTCATCATCACTGTGCTAGATGGATGGACTCTATTAAGGAGATCATGGGTATGAATTTACAGGACCTAAGCAGAGCAGTGGAGGACAGTGGGTCTTATCCACAGGGTCACCGTGAGTCAAGATTAACTCAAAAGCAGTTAACAACAACAGAGGCAATGTGTCTCAACTGGAGACAACTGTTTGTAAATTCTGATTCAGCTAAATGCATTAGAAGGTTGGAGAAAGTGACTCTGGGCAGCGGGAAAGATTACCTGTGAGTAGATAAGATGAACAGAAAGCTAACAGAATTTACTTTCACTCCCTCTCTCTATCCAATTATCTAGTGTGGAAGAATGGATATGGCCAACTGTTGGAGTGCTTAAGCTGCACCTCCATCTGTGCTCAACCTGTGTATTTTTAAATAAATTCAAACTGAAGAAGTAGGCTTTAGTTTATGAAAGCTCAGGCCGTCAGCTTCTTTCTTTCAGTTAGTCTCAAAGGTGCTACAAGATCTCTCTACATACTGATTCTACAGACTAGCTACATCTTTGAATTCAAACTTACAAAATGTGATGAAGCTCAAGCAACCTCCTTTCAAAGGAACCACTGCAACACAGAAACATCTCACTAGTTGGAGAAGTGGAATGAGCATAACAACATATTAATTTTTGCAGTGGAGAAAGCAACAGGGTTGTTTTTTTTTCATTTTAAATTGTTTTACATGTGGATTGTTTTAATATGCATGCATCCTGTTTGTACTTTTAACTTGACACATGTTTTTAACTGATGTTGCATTTTAAATGATGTTGTGTATTTGTTGTTGTTCCCCACTTCCATTCATGGGAAGAGGCAGGTAAGAAATAAATACTATTGTTATTATTATCATAAAATTTAAAACTTAAAACATACTGAAAAAACGAAGAGGACATTATCCACTTGCTCCTTCAGACTAATATCAAATCTGTTCCAACACTAGTAAAGTAAAATGTTTAAAAACAAAGCTCATACAAAGTCATGAGTTTTGGATGCCATCTACCTATGAGCCCTTCCTCACAGAAACCTGCAGCAATTTTATTTTAAAAACAAGACATTTATTCCTGCAGAAAGAATCCTGAGAAATCCTGAGAATCCTGCCTAACCCCTTTTCTAACACAGGCACACACCCTTGGATTTGCTTTTTGTCCAATATTTTTTGCCTACTGGTGGTGAGAGCCACTGTGGCAGAATCATTTGAGTGTTGCACGATGACTCTAGAGACCAGGGTTCAAATCCTTGCTTGGCTGTAGACACCCTCCTGGTGATCTTGGGCAAGTCACAGTCTCTTAGCCTCAGGGGAAGGCAATGGCAAACCCAAGCTGAAGAAACTTGCAAAGAAAACCTCATGACAGGGCCTTAGGGTTGCCATAAATCTTGAAGTCACACCACACACACACACACACCTGCTGACATTCTTTGCAATTTCTGCCAAGCAATTTTGCTTTGGCCCAAGAAGCAAAGCACACACCCCTGCATTTTAGGGCACAGATATTGACATATCGGCTAAATGTCAAAGAACTAGATCTCTGTCAAAGAACTAGATTTCTGGGGTGCCCACTGTTTCACTTCAGGATAATCAGATGTCATAACTACAAAGGAGAATATGTAGGACATTCAAGAAAAATGGAGGCTAGTCATGCTGAAAAATGGAGGGCACTTTGAAATTCCTCCTGGAGAGAAGGCTCACATGGAGGACATGTCCTGGACATGGAGGACATCTGGTCACCCTGTTTGTCTTAAAAGGTCCACTCTGTACCATGGGATTCTTTCCCAAGACAAATGTTTTGGTCTCAAATCTGCAACTGTACTGCATCTTTTAAGGCAAGAGCAGACAACACCCCCCCCTTAAACTAGCTGGAAGTTTGGACTTCAAATCCCAGAAGCCCCTTCGAGCAAGGCCAACCACCACGGATGCTGGGAGTCGAAGTCCAAAACACCTGGAGAGTCCACCGGTTCCTCAAATTCTGTAACTAGGGGGAACTGATAGGGATGGAGAAGCACGATTTCTTGACCAAAAGACAGGGAGCAGAGAGGAGGTTGCTTGGAGCAACAGAGAGGCAGCCTGTCCAGACTCCCATCGCTCTCTTGGCAGAGTTTAAGAGGCTATTTGCAAAGGCCAGGGATTCTTGTGGTGGCTCTCTTTCTTGGAAAAAAGAAATACACACCAGTCATTTCCCTTAAAGACCAGCAGCGGCCGCAAAACGGTGCCAGGAGCCGCCTGGTTCCAAAGCAAAGAGGCGATGGGGGAAAATCAGGGTTGCCCCCACTTTACCTGCCTTGGCTCAATGCTATGGAATTCTGGGATCTGCAGTTTTGCCGGGATCTGTAGTCAGGCTGCACCCGCCCTGCAGGAATAATCCGGTTTGACGCCGCTTTAATTAGTGCCACAACCAACTCCCATCCCCAGCTCCAAAACACAGTCCGAGACCGCTTGAAACCCCCCCCCGGCTCAATGCTAGAGAATCCTGGGAGCTGTAGTTTTGAGAGACATTGAGCCTTCTCCGCCACAACCACAAACTACAACCCCCAGGATTCCCTAGCACCGAGCCGGGGCAGTCCAAGCGGCCTGAAAGCGGGTCCATTCCTGCAGTGTGCTTGGTGGGGCTCCCTAGATCCCATGGCGCGGAGCTCAGGCAGTTAACGCGCTCTCAACCCGGGTGGACGGGCAGTGCGGATGCAACCGAAGTTTTCTTTACTTTTTTTTTTAAATTTATTTTAATATTTTTTGGAAAACCCAAAACAGGAGCCCTTCTGGTTCCTTCCAGGGAGGGAGGGAGGGATGCAAGCGGGTGGGAAGCCAGGCCAGGAGGTGATGCAGAGGAGCTTGCAAATGTTGCTTTTACAGACTCACAGCCAAGATGATCAGGGAGGAGAGGAAGAGAAGAGAAGGGGACACACACACACACACGTGTCTTTGCTTTGCCTACAACAACCACCCCCATCACCCCTCCCTTTTGTTGCATTTCCCCCCAAATTACCTTATAATGCCGGAAGCCTTCCAACTGCTGGGGAGTCACATAGTGCCACATGGTGGGAGTCCAGGCTTTGGGCTTCCAGAGGAGGAGGAGGAGGAGGAGGAGGAGGAAGGCCTCCTGGTGCCAGCCTCTCTCTCCCTGCCCCAGCGCCCTCTCCAGGCGCCAGGGCCCCGCTGCTGCTCCTTCCTCCGCCTTGGGCCAGCAGAAACCTCGGGGCGCCTGGCTTTTGGGGCCCAGGGTCCAGGGACCCAGGTCGATCTATTCTAGGCACTCCCCCCGTCCATCACGTGCTGGACAAGGCCGCCCAGCCTCCTGGACTTTGCCTTGCTTTGCTTTGCTTTGCTTTGCTTTGGGGGCTTTGTCGGTTTGCATCCGCACCGCACGACTAATCCGGCCTGACACCACTTTTGAACAACTACTGGGCATTGCAATTAATTCGTCGTGGCAGCAGCAGGGTTGCAAACGTAGCACGTTGGTTGATGGAAAAGTCTTGCACCTCTGAGACTCCATAGCCGTGTTTTGGGTTTGTTTTTTTTAGTCTGTAAAATCAGTCTGTAGAGAGATCTTGTAGCAACTCTTGAGACTCCCTGAAAGAAGGAAATCAAAGATATAACTGTGTTTTTAGTCTGTAGAATGATCTTGTAGCACCTTGGAGACTCAGAGAAAGAATTCAAAGATATAATAGTTGTGTTTTTAGTTTGTAGAATTATCTTGTAGCAACTTTGAGACTCCCTGAAAGAAGGAATTCAAAGGTATAGCCGTGTTTTTAGTCTGTAAAATCAGTCTGTAGAGAGATTTTGCAGCAACTTTGAGACTCACTGAAAGAAGGAAATCAAAGATAATTATGTTTTTCGTTTGTAGAATGATCTTGTAGCACCTTGGAGACTCGCTGAGAGAAAAAATTCAAAGATATAAGGGCCTTTGCAGACTGCCAAAAATAGTGCAAATTGAGTCCACTTTAAGGGTGAGGGTTAGTGCTAGGGAATCATGGGAATTGTTTTTTTCTGAGACATTGAGCCTTCTCTGTCAGAGAGCTCTGGTGCCACAATAAAATACAGTTCCCATGATTCCCTAGCACTAACCCTTAAAGTGGACTCAATTTGCACTATTTCTAGCAGTCTGCAAAGGCCCTCAGTCTGTAGCCCCTTTGGGACTCACTGAAAGGAAGAGGTTGGCAGCAGGGGCTTTCCTAGGTTAAAGTCTACTTCTTCAGATGCATTTCCACTCCACTAATAGATCTGAGGAAGTAGACTGAAGTCTAGGAAATCTCATGCTGCCGACTTTTTTTCAGTTAGTCTCAAAGGTGCTAAAAGATCACTCTGAAAGAAAGAAGTTAGGTCCAAAACACACTGCAGAAATAACCCAGTTTACCCACCCTGCCTTGGTGCTAGGACATTCTGAGAATTGTAGTTTTGTGAGACATTTGGCCTCGTCTGTCAAGAGAGCTCTGGTGCTACAATAAACTACGGGCCTTTGCAGACTGCCAGAAATAGTGCACATTAAATTGAGACACTGCCCTGGCTCAGTGCTAGGGAATCATGGGAACTGTAATTTATTGTGGCACCAGAGCTCTCTGACAGAGAAGGCTCAATGTCTCAGAAAAAAATATATAATTCCCATGATTCCCTAGCACCGAGCCAGGGCAGTGCCTCAATTTAAGGTGCACTATTTCTGGCAGTCTGCAAAGGCCCTACATTGCCCAAGATTCCCTAACACTGAGCCAGGGCAGTTAAAGCAGGCTCAAACTGGATTATTTCTGCAGTGTGTTTTGGATCTTTCGTTTCAAAGGTGCTACAATATCTCTCTACATACTGAATCTACAGACTCTAACATGGCAATATCTTTGAAGTCTACTATTGGGTAATGGAATTATGGTTGGTTTGTTTTTCTCCTAAATAATTTCAAGGGGGGGGGGAGGGAGTCAGGCCATGCTTTATGATCCAAATCACACTGCAGAAACAATTCACTTTAAATGCCATGGAACTCTGGGAATTGTAAGATTCATTCCCATTTACATTTAAACCGGTTTGCGATTCACCTTCACTCAAAATGCATGTCAATCATCTACGCACAATGAGGACAGGGCCAGAGTGGGGTAACTTTGGCTGCTCAAAAGTACACTATTTCCCCTTTGAGCAGCCTGGCTTGGGAACTAAATAAAAAAAAATTGATAGAAGATTGGTATTACAACTACTTGTTTCACTGAGCTGCCATTGGCCCGATTGCCCAGAGTGCTGCCAAGTTGCAAAAACAACAGCTTTATATATATCGCACACACCCATAGGTGACACTAGCACAAAGGCAATGCTGAGAGGTGGGGGAAATGGCCAATCTCCCAAAAACTGAGTCACGATGGTAAACAACCCTCTGCAATTAGTCCCTCTCCTCCAGGATGATCTAATTCAGATCTGTCATTCCCACTTGTTGGACACACTTCAGAATCGATTATTTTCAAAAGAACCGCCAAAGAACACCCTCGTTCCCACTATGATTTAAAGCAATCAGGTTATATGCCCATCGTTCCCACTTGAAACAATCATCGGCCTCGACTCCCTATGGCGTCTCTCCTCCCAATGACTGTCTTAAGACAGTAATGGGCTGGATGAGGAAAAACAGATTGAGACTGAATCCAGACAAAATGGAGGTGATCACAGTAACGGCTCCAAAACCAGGAATTGGATTGCAACCTCCAGTCCTGGACGGGGTCACACTCTCCGTGAAGGACTGTGTTTGCAGTCTGGGGGTGCTCTTGGATTTGTCGCTCCTGATGACTAAGCAGGTAAATGCGACCATCAGGAGCGCCTGTTATCAGCTTCAGCTGATATGCCAGCTGCGCCCTTTCCTGGAAGTAAGGGACCTTGAGACTGTGATGCACGTGCTGGTAACCTCCCATCTGGATTTCTGTAATGCACTCTACCCTCATGCTTGGTCTGCAAACTTCAGTTAGTGCAAAATATGGCAGTCAGAGTGGTCTCGGGTACATCAAGGAGAGACCACATTACACTGGTATAAAAGTCCCTTCATTGATTACCCATTAGTTTCTGGGCCCAGTATAATGTGTATAACCTTTAAAGCCCTAAATGGCTTGGGTCCAACCTATAACACTCCTCCCATACAATTTTCCCTGAGCATTCCGGTCCTCTGGGAGGAATTTGCTGCAGCCAATGAAAACAAGGCTGTCTGTAACCTCCCAGAGAGCATTTTCGGTAATTGCCCCCAGACTATGGAATGGCCTGCCAGACGAGATCTGTCTGATTACAACTTTAAGCAGCTTAAAAAAGGCTGTGAAGATGGATCTCTTTCGGTGGGCCTTTCCTGAGTAGATTCCCAGCCTCAGGATTTTGCCTCTTCCATTTTCTGGCTCTCGTCACTGCTCCGCTTTGTTTACGGTCTCTGTAGTTATTTTATTTTTACCTTGCATTGTTTTAGGTTAATATTTTTTATCGGATGTGTAGTTTAATACTTTTTAAAGGGTGGGATGGGGGTATTTATCCTGTATTTTTGTATAGAATTTGAATTGTTGTAAGTTGCCCTGATTGTTCGACAGAGGGGCGAGATATAAATTATTATTATTATTATTATTATTATTCCATTCCGATCCTATTGAGCTCAGCTGAAATCATAATGAAGCAAGCAAACGCAAAAGAACTGCTGTTTCCTGACACTAGTTCTTTGGAGGTTCTTTTGAAAAGAATTGATTCCGAAGCGTGTTCAACAAGTTGGAATAACAATTGTGCCAAAAAAGAAAATACAAGAGAATAATTAAAAGAGCTGCTTTCATAGAAGGAATGACAGATCTTTTGGAATCAATTCACCGACACAGAGCAAAGGTGAATTGCAAGCCAGTTTAAATGTAAGTGGGAATGAGGCCAACTAGTGTCAGCAAACAGTGGTTTGTTATTGTTTGTTTGTTTGTTTTTTGAATTTGCCTTGCTTCATCATGATTGCAATTGAGCTCAATAGGATCGGAACCAGTTTCAAGTGGGAATGACAGTCATATAACCCAATCTGCAATTAGCATTAAATCATAGTGAGGCTGTAGTCTGTCATGGTACCAGGGCAGGCATATTGCAAACATATATTGGGTAATGGAATAATAATTATTATTACCCCTAAAGAATTACAAGAGGAAAAAATCAGCCAGTGATTTATGGTCCAAAACACACTGCAGAAATAATCCACTTTGAGACCACTTTAACTGCCCTGGCTCAGTGCTAGAGAATTCTGGGACTGTAATTTATTGTGATACCAGAGCTCTCTGACAGAGAAGGCTCAATGTCTCTCACAAAACTACAGTTTCCAGAATTCCCTTGCATTGAGCCAGGGCAGTTAAAGCAGTCTCAAACTGGATTGTTTCTACAGTGTGTTTTGGACCACTGTTGTTGTTGTTGTGTGCCTTCAAGTCAATTCTGACCCTACCTATTGGGTTTTCTTGGCACGTTTCTTCAGAGTGGGTTTGCCATTGCCATCCTCTGAAGCTGAGAGTGTGTGACTTGCCCAGGGTCACTCAATGGGTTTACATAGTTGAGTCAGGATTCAAACCCTGGTCTCCAGAGTCATAATCCAGCGCTCAAACCACTTCACCACCCAGGCTGTGCTTCACAGATTATAGCAAAGCCTTTGATTGTGTAGATTATGACAATTCTGAATTGCTTTTAAATAAATGGGTGTGGTACAATATTTGATTGCCTGATGTGTAACGCAGGACAAAGGGCCATTGTCAGGCCAGAATATGGAGAAACAGAATGGTTTCCCATTGGCAAGGGTCCAGGTAAGGCTGCATTTTATTACCCTGTCTGATTAACTTGTACTCTTAACTGCGTGATGCAGGAAATTGGATTTGACTTAGAGGAAGTTGTGGAAATTTTATTGTTGCTCTTGTGTACCTCCCAGTCATTTTTGACTTATGGTGACCCTAAGGTGACCCTATCATATGGTTTTCTCAGCAAGTTTTTCAGAGGAGGTTTGCCATTGCCATCCTCTGAGGCTGAGAGAGTATGACTTGCCCAAGCTCACCCAGTGGGTTTTTATGCTCAAGAAGGAAATCAAACCCTGATCTCCAGTGTTGCAGTTCAACACTCAAACCATTAAATAACACTGGCTCTCTTGTGGACATTAGAGGAAGGAATATCAACAATTTAAGATATGCAGATATCACTATACTGCTAGCAGAAAATAATCAAGACTTGGAACAGCTATTCAAGTCAAGGAAGACAGTGCAAAGGTAGGGTTACAGATTAACATTAAGAACAAAAATTATGTCCACAGATGGTTTACGTACATGACTTTAGACAATGAAAAGAGTGAAATAATTAAAGATTTTCTTTACCTTAGCTCTGTCATGAATCAGAATGGATACTATAATCAAGAAGCCAGAAGAAGACTAGGACTTGGCAGCTATGAAGGAACTAGACAAGATCCTGAAGTAAAGATATATTATTGAATACCAAGGTCAGGAATATCCATGCCATCATATTTCCCACCTCAATGTAAAAAAAGCTGTCAGAAAGAAGATCAACCAATCTGAAATGTGGTGTTGGAAGAGACTTGCATGGATTCCATGGACTGGCAAAAAGGGAAATAAATGGGTCCAAGAGCAAATCAAACTTGAACTCTCCCTTGAAGCCAAGACAACTAAACTAAGATTGTTGTACTTTGGACATACCATGAGAAGGCAGGACTCCTTGGCGGGGGATCAATTATGCCTGGTAAAGTAGAAGGCAGTAGGAAAAGAGGGAGATGGCATTATGGGTGGATAGATATAATAAAGGAAGATATGTCCCTGAGGGTGCAACAGGATGACTTGGAGGTCTCTCATTCATAGGGCCACCATGAGTCAAAGGTCCAAAGCACACTGCAGAAATAATCCAATTTGAGACTGCTTTAATTGCTCTGGATCAGTGCTAGGGAATCCTGGTAGTTCTAGTTTATTGCGGCCCAGAGCTCTCTGACAGAGAAGGTTTAATGTCTCACAAAACTGCAGATCCCAGAATTCCCTAATATAGAGCCAGGCCAGTTAAAGCAGTCTCAAACTAGATTATTTCTGCAGTGTATTTTGGACCAAAGTAAAGTTTATCACATGGGGGAAATCCCGTGTGGAAACAGGGCTTTAAATTGGAAAAAAATCGCAAAAGCGGTTAGATTTTCATACGACATCGTTGTTAAAATGGGGTTAACCCGAATGGAAAATCCCGAAAGTAAAAAGAAGTAGTTTCTGACTACTTTCCATTCGGGTTAACCCCATTTTAACAGCAATGTGTGTGAAAGTCTAACCACTTTTGCGGGTTTCTCCCACCTTTTAAATCCTGTTTCTGCATGGGATTTCCCCCATGTGATAAACTCCTAAGTGGCATTAAGTTAAGTGACCTGAACATCAGCTCAGTTCACTAACTGGGCTGTGCTTTC
>CM034706.1:55909489-55950977 GCA_020142125.1 Phrynosoma platyrhinos | reverse complement strand
TCCAGCTTCTGTTTAAAAACCTCCAAAGAAGAAGGAGTCCACTACACTGTGAGGCAATGTATTCCACTGTCAAACAGTTCATACACTCAGCAAGTTCTTCCTAATGTTTAGGTGAAATCTCTTTTCCTCTACTTTGAATCCACTGCTCTGTGTCCTAGTCTCTGGAGCAGCAGAAAACAAGTTTGCTCCATTTTCAATATGACATCCATTCAGATATTTAAACATGGCTATTGCTTCACCTCTTAACCTTCTCTTCTCTAAGCTAAGTATGCCCAGTTCCTAAGCCATTTGTCATAGGGCATGGTTTCCAGACCTTTCACAATTTTGGTCACCCTCCTCTGGACATGCTCCAGTTTGTCAATATCCCTTTTGAATTGTGGTACCCAGTACTGTACTGATGCAAAGGGGGAGTCTTTTTCGCCCCTAAGACTCCTAGATCTAAACACTGGTTTATTGTTGTGTGAGACTCTGGCCAGTGTGTGAAGAGGCTCCTATTTTCTGTATAATAATTTCTCCATGCTATTTTCTTGATGTTGTTGTCAGCAGAAACACTAGATGGCCATCTCTCCCTAGTAGAATATCCCAACATTTGTTTATTAATTCAGTAAATGTTAGAACAGAGTAACTGGATCGGGCTGCAATTTTTGTAATTTCCTGCTGTTCTTAATCAGATGGAATTTATATTCATTTTTTCCAGATTATTGACTATTGTTTGTTTGGGGAAAAAGTTTACATTACTAAACTTGTCACCAGCTGCTTTTGTAAATATTTAATAAACGTATAAGACAGTGGTTAAAAAGCAATTGGCTTATATAGCTTGTTACTTATATATAATTTGTTCTTTCATGAGGATTGTTATCCAATTTAATTTGAAATCTCTGAGGACTTGTCTTTGTTTCCATGTATCACTTTAAAAAGATGTTTATGTTGTACTGAAGCTGTTGCTGAGTTTTTTAAGGTGTTTCATAGCTGCCGTTCTGTTGTAAATGGGGACTTCTTAGATAAAGGCCATTTTAAGTTACTGAGTGGAAACTTAATCTACATAAATTAAAAGGCCTTTAATGTCTGAGAAATTAGTTGGATCACTTTGGATTAATTTTAGAGCAGACTTGGGCAGATCTACCAATAAAAAAAATAACATTGCTATTATATAGTGTTTTAGACAGGCACTCTACGTAAGATCACCACCCCATTTTGACCATGTTGCTTTATTTTTAACAGCACCCTAAATCACAGAAAATTATTAGTAAAACTTTTGCTGGCTTGGAGATAAGTGGTGGCAAATATTTCTTCATGTTAGTGTTCTTATAAGCACAGGAGCAAATCTAGTGAGAAATTTAGGGCCTGTACAGACTGCCAGAAATAATTCAGTTTATGACCACTTTAACTGTCCTGGCTCAATGCTAAGGAATCATGGAGACTGTAGTTTATTGTGGCACCAGAGCTCCCTGACAGAGAAGGCTCAATGCCTCAGGGAAAAAAAACTACAATTCCCATGATTCTCTAGCACTGAGCCAGGACAGTTAAGGTGGTCTAAAACTGGATTATTTCCAGCAGTCTGTACAGACCCTTGGAAACCTTAACTCTAAATTGTTTTTATACCTACTCTGTCCTAATGGCTGGTCTTAGCTAGCATCTGTGCTCACTAGATACAGCAAATTTATGAGCTTAATATATTATATGGAGTTCATGTAATGAAGTTTTGGGGAGATATCAGCATCATAAAAGACTGTTCTAATTTTTCTTTAACTTTAAGGTGAATCACAAGTAATTGATTGGGAGAATGATAGTGATTATGAAGAAAGTGCTGAACAGCCCAATGGTTCAAAAACTGATGACATCCCTTTGGAAATATCAGACACTGATTCTTGCACAAGCAGCAATTTTATGCTGGAACAAAAGAAGGAAGATGAACCTAAAAAGGTAAGAAAATGTTTTTGAGGGGATATCATTTAAAAAGCATTAGAGCATGCCCAACTTATCTGAAGATTGCTGAAGTAATTGGTATCATCAATGTTTCTCAGGTAAACGGGAATAAAATTTACCAAAATATTTCTTCAGTTGGGGTTATTTCAGGAATTCATTGCTTTCTGGTTAAAAGAGTTTTTGTTGCTTGAAAAGTTTATAGGTCATACTTAAGGGTGAAATCTTCTAAAGGCAGTCAGTAATAGAATGTAAAACTGTAAGGAACATTATAAATCTGAAAAATAGTAACAAAGACAATGATAAAATCAAAATTACCACATAAAACAAAATAGGACTATATGTACACCATGGCTTTCAATAAAGCCTTTAACTCAGTTATTGTCTAAAGTAAGGGGGTCAATTTTAGGGCCTTCATGAAAGTTTGTGAACTTACATGCGAAAAGGTCCTTGGGATTATTGCTGATCATAAGTTGAACAAGAGCTAGCAATGTGATACTGCAGCCCCAGCACAGAGTTTGCCAGAGTTTGTTACTAGAAAACCAGAGGGATGAGGCACTTTGTGATAAATAAGTGGGTTTTGGATTGCAGTTTGGGCACTCATCTATAAAAGGTTCACCTTCACTGGCATAGAGGCTTTTGGCTCAGTTCCATAGTTTTCTTAGAGTTTCCACTAGATGGTGATAAGACCCAACTTTTTGGAGTAGGGCTTTCATTTGAAAAATACAGTGAAACAGATGTTGCTTATTGAAGAGGGTATTGTCACATTAATTGATGTTCTGCTATGTTGTGACATTAAGTAATATAAACAGATTAAGCTGAGAAAAGAATCTGTGCACATTTATGATATTGCTTCATGAACTAGAGAGATAAAATAATTAGAGGCTGTCTAATGCATTTGGACAGGTGCTTTAATACTTGACCTTTTTAAAGTTATAAACTTAAAGTTATAAATTAAGCCAGATTTCAAAAACTATAGGATTACCTGAAATTATTTTTAAAAAGGTAAGCTAATGTTATATGCCAGTATAGCTTTACTGTAATTTTGTTATATTGTCATTTACTTGAAAGAAACAAATGAAAGCATAGTTGCCTTTCTTCTTAACTGTTCTTGAAGATTTAAGGGTGAAGAAAAATGTCTGATGTATTTTTTCCTTACTAATATTCCTATAATCCTGTATTTTCAGCCCTTATAAAGGTATAAATCCCTATATGACTTTTTGTGCTTTCGTATCCATTAGTCCCAGATGTATCCATACATTGTCTAAAAGTGTGATTATATATGTCATACAGGCATATCAAGATGCTGTGATGCCTCTTTTTACAAAACTTTTTATGCACATTCAGCCTTCTTTTCTTCCTCTTCCCCTGTCTGGCTGGAGGAATTTTAGCAGCATCAGTATGGGGGGCATGGAGGATGGCTGGAGAAACACAGACTTTTAGTGTTGGCTTGTAGTAAATAATTCAGTATAGCTGAGAAAGAACAAAATATTACACCAGCAAACTAGTTGTGTGTGCCTGTCTATAAACAAAAAAGAATTTTCTTTCTGTTTTGCTGTTCACGATGCTCAGTAAAAGATTCTGGAAGCAGCTGCTGTTTGAGCATGTGTGAAGAGCAAAATAGACAGAAAAGGGGAGAGCAGATAAACTTGCCTTGCCAGCTATCTATCCCCAACATGTTAAAAAATCACAGCACTATAAGTGTGGCCACAAAAAATGGAAATTATAAGAAAACATCACAGGATGCATTTTGTGAAAGCCTTCAAGTGGTCTCTAGAAGGTTCAAAATGTTTTTATTTACTTAAGCCAGATTTATTTGGCTTGATTGTTTCACTTCACATATTCATATTATTAATTTTGAATAAAACATTTGCTAAAACATGTTGAACTGCTTTTCTTTCTTTTTTATTGTGTGATGGACAAGCCTATCCCTATTCTTCCCACAGTATTTCTACCTCTGTCATCCATTATTCCATTAAAGAAATAGTGCTCAGGATCACATCTAGTTTGTTAACAGAAGTACATCTGTAGTCTTCCCCCTCAAATTATATTACTCATATTATGTAAGATTTGTTGAATTAATCTGCTGACTCACATAGTCATTGTTCGCAGAGATCGTAGAGTTTGGTGGGATTTACCTATGGTTAGTTCACATATTGTCATATATGAATGTTTGGCAAGATGTTTTTACATTTCTAACAAATTTTGACTACATTCTCATACAACAAGAAGCTAGAATTCTGTAGAACTCTGACTTGTTAACAGATGAAACAACTTGGTGGTGTAACATGCCTGGCTGTTGCAGATGGTGGTGGCTCAGCAAATCATGCAGCTTCTGTGTATGATCTTATTTACTGTAACATGAAATTTGGCAGTCTAACTTGTCTCTCTCCCCAAAAGCCAAGGCTTTGTTCTAGGCTTATTTCTTTGGCTTCTTGGGAAAGGGATAAGGCAGAAAACCAGTTTTTGGTGTCACAATATATATGGACAGAATATCTGTGGCTTGCAGTACATGCTTCCTTATCCTAATGGACTAGAACTCTGCAGGAGTTTGGTGTACTGCATGTTAATCCATCGTTATTTCCAAAAGAATAGTGGCATATATTTCTAGATGCAGGGAGTGTACATTTCATTTTCGTAGACTGGAGTGATGCTTTCTAAAAGGATGATGTGTGTCTTGAAATTTCTTACTGTCTGGTGATGGAGTGGTATTTTACAATGGACCAGTGTGAAGAAATGATATAAGTTTTAGTAGTGTCTTGATTTCATTTCCTATTTTAATGAATTTCTTTGCTTCCATTCCGTGTCATGTGCCACTGTCTTTCTTTCTTTTCACTTCCTATACCCTGTCAATCAGCTCTTTAGGGCTCACCCTAATCCTCTAAAAGAGATTTTTCAATGGCACACAGGACAAAGAGGGAATAGCCATAGTTTGGTACTGTGGGCATAAGCTTTGTATGTATAAGTGCCTCTCTTTACCTCCTCATTTGTGGCAAGCTATAAGCCTTCATGTGTCCACTTTTGAAAGTGTGAAGGGAAGATGTGTAGGGCTATCCACAAACCCTTAATGACTCTGGCTATGCCACTATAACTCCCAAATTGATGTTAGTTTAGTTTGAAGGGAGAAGGGTTTTCATCACATTTAGGATTTTAAAAATGAGTATGGAAGCCAACAAATACCAGGTGCTGTAAGCTATATTTTAAAGGAAGGAACTGGGAAAACCATCTCTGAGTATTGCTTGCCTAAGAAAACCCTGTGAAATTGATGGGGTCACCATAAGTCAGCAGACAGCTTGGAGGTATACACACACACACTGGAAGCTAGCCAGGTCCACAGGGAGAGGATGAAACTAGCATCCTATGTAATCTTAGGCTCCTTTTCCAGTTCAGAAGTGCCTCAAGATGCTTGTTGCATTTGAATGGGTGAGCCATGATTTGTATTTGTGCTCTGAATCTGTATTGCTAACCATGTGTTGAAGATGATTCATAGTTTTGCTTTGGAGAATGAGTGAAGGTTATAGCTTCCTGCAAACAAAAAAGTAATTATGTAAAATGCAGCAGAGGAGACAGTGGTGTCTCAACCTGTGGTGACACCCCGTGCAGAGGGCTGCTGGTGGGGTGTGTGGAGGGCTGCCCTGTCCCTTCCAATAACTTGTTCACCTGCACCCCTCCTCGGCTGCCCTGTCCCTTCCAATAACTTGTTCACCTGCACCCCTCCTCGGTTGCCTGCTCCCTTCCTCCAGCTGCCCGATCTCCCTGCCAGTTACCTGGTTTTCCCTTCTTTGCCTCCCCTCCCCAGCCACTGCATCGCCCCCTTGCTCAGTTGACCACCCAGGCTGGCTGGACCTGCTGCTCCATCTCAGGGCTTCCTCCACAGGGAGAAAACCCCACGACAGAGCAGCCAGGAAGGGCACACACTTGCTCCTGCTGCACCGAAGGGTGAGGAGGACTCAACTGGGTGTCACTGCACCCTCACACCATCAAGTGATGCCACTGAGAAGAGGCAGTGTGTAAACTTGAGACTTGCAATGTTGAACCATGGTATGGCATGAGAAGTGAACTGACTAATAGACTGTCAACTTTGTAATATATATTAATACTATAGCTATAGTTTTTATTTTATTCTGGAAAAGGAGGGAGTCATAGGCCGTTTGAGCCTGAAGGACAAGTATATGCCCACTATGTGAAATCAGGTTTGCCAGTTTAAATTGTCTTCTCATCTGGTCTCAAGAGGAAAATAAATGTTTTTGTTAGCAGTTCTGCTGTTCCATCCTTATATCTAGAATTTCTGGTGGGAGAAAAATAAGACATATGGGAAGTGTTGTCTTCTCCTTTTTTTTTCTTTTTTTCTTTTTTGTTGCAAGCATGATACTGCCAATCTGCAATTGACTCTTCCTTATACATGCCTGTGTTCCTCATCCTGAACCCAAATCATACTAGTGCAATCCAAAATGCAACCTTTTTGTAGATACTATCTAAACAGTGTGTCCTGTTATGGGAATTTCCAAATTAGTGGCTTGTCTGGGTCATTAAACTTTATGTTGAGAGTTGACTCACATGGCATGGAAGATTACTACCATAATAATTATTGATTGTTATATATTGTATATACTTTATTTCTGTGCCCAATGCACGAGACATATCACAATTCTAATAATATATTTGTTTTATATATACAAACAGACATGAAGTCATCTGCTGGATGGAAATATTTTGAGATGTGTGGAAAAGTACTTAGTTTAAAATAGTCTTAAAATCATTAAAAACAAAAACAAGTACCTTGTTGTACTGGTGACAATAAAATCATGTCAAAGAGCAGTTAAAACTTTAGCAAATGTTTCTTAAATCTTGAATATATTTAGAAGTGAAGTTCTTCGTACCAGCACGTACTCAAGAAATGTGCTTTGAGGAAATGGGTATGTCATGAAATCCACTTTGTTTAAAGTCTTGTCTTTTTTAAAAAGTCAAGAAGGGGGTAGAGAGTGTGCAGAATTAGATTGCTTTATACATCCTAGATGAATCCAATTCATCAGGTTTAGGGAATGAATGATGAACATAAGAAATGGAAAAATGAACATCTTGTTTTATTTTCTAAAAAGATATAAATAACCTTGTTTTATTTTCTAAAAAGCTATAAATAATCTTAGCAGGTTAATCCAGAAACAAACATTTGTATATGTGTACCAGTTTATTTTGTTGAAAATAATGTGTATCCTTTGTAGCAGTAGTAGTAATTATTATTTCTTACCCACCTCTCTCCATGGATTGAGGTAGGGAACAACCACAGACCAACAAGTATACATGAGCTAAGAACACAACATCCATTAAAATATATATCAATTTAAAAGAACAAACAAGTCACAAACGTATTAAAACAATTTACATTTAAAATTAATTGCTAAATATTTACAATTTTAACAAAGACCTTGTTTGTCCAAAATACAGGGTCTGGAAATGGTAGCACATACTGATAAATGCAGGTGTGGTGTCAGCCATTAGAGTACACATGCTTAGGTTTGTCAAATATTAAAAACTTTTTTTGAAAAAGCTCCATAGCCTGGCTTGTTATATAACAGGCATTGTTGCCTGGCTTGAATATAAAAGGAAACTGTAGTTAACCAATGACTTTCAGGTCTATGTGAAGGAAGGAGCAAAATTGATTTATTTGACTTATTTGACATATATTGGCTTATTAAGTAGAGGTATGAATTTTTGAACATCTCTGCTTCCTTTGTCAGAGTGATGCTGCTTTAAAGACAGGAAGGGGGAGAAAGTGGAAGATGTAGGAAATCTTACAACCAGTGTGGTATGGTGGTTTGAATCTTGTTTTAGGACTACAGACCAGCATTTGAATCCTCACTCAGCCATGGAAACCCACTGGGTGACCTTGGGCAAGTCATATTCTCTTAGCCTTAGAGGAAAGCAATGGCAAACCCCTCTGAACAAGAAAAGCCCACGATAGAGTCACCTTAGGTTCATCATAAATCAGAAATAACATGAAGGCATACAGCAATAATGCAACTCATGTTGGTTTTCTTATAGATCCAGCATGATGTACTGGTTTGAATGTTGTACTAAAACTCTGGGAGACCAGGTGTTATTTATTCCCCACTTGGCCATGGAAACCCACATAAATCACACTCTGTCAGTTTCAGAGGAAGGCAGCGGCAAATTTCCTTTGAACAAATCAAGGTTATCTAGTGTTGGACAAACTATAGTTGTGAATTAAGAGAGGTTTAAGTTTCAGGCATAACTTGACTTGTACTTAAGGAATTTTCTACTTCCGGTTTTTAACTTCTCCATGTGTCTGCATCGGATGTGTGTTCTCAAGTATAAGATGGCACTGCAGGGTCATCCCTATAACAATAAAACCTGGTTTACTGTAACATATAAACTGTCCCACAGAAAAACACCTAACTTGGCTTAAAAACAAAGCAAACTCCTTTTGCATGCAATTCCTCCCCCCCCCCTCACTTACTGTAAGCAAAATCATAGTGGCTAGGTTCTGATAGCTACAGGAATTTTGTGTCTATTTCTCTTGCTTTAATGTGGCACTGAAATTTTACCACTTGCCAATAATTGTGTAATAGCTCTTTATCTTCCTGTTTAAACCATTTTATGCACCAGTGCTGTACATAATGTTACATATACCACCAGAGGACCTGTTTGCTCATACCTATTTGGACTTACCAGACTAAGGGGGACAAGAAGAAAAGTCTTGATAATTCAGTATTGAAATTAATTGTAAGGAAACAGTCAGCTGGAAGCAGGCATTATAATAAAGCTAAAATGTTGAAAAGTAATAAAGCTTTCAACTCTTGGATATGTTGTTTGAACTATGAAAAATTAGTACAGTATTTATTTATTTATTTACATTCTAAGATGTAAGTAGTTTGAAAAAATCTGGGAACAGAGCTATGAAATTACTATGAATACAAAAAGAGTTAGTGCATTTTTTCCTAAATAGTGTTTTTATCCTGCATTCCAGTTGGCAAACTTGTTTTGAAAGAGATAGGCAATCAAAAGCAGTTTCTGAAGTGTTAAAGTTAATATTTGGAGTTGTGTGTAAACTTTATGAGCCCAAATCACTCTTTCAGTGGTGACCCTTTGTGTTCAGTTGATGTCACTGGCAATGTTTGCATTGAATTTAGACTTTAAGTAGCACCTATTGTTGAGAGCAGAAAGTCTACATGCATTTTTCAGTCCCAGAAGTCATAGATCCGTTGTATCAATGCGAATTCCATACTTACAGTTTATTCAGTTGGGACTGAAAATTGAACCTTGGCCTGATTATCAGCTACTTAAAATTAGATAGATTCAGATTATGTCAAAACATGAATTATGCAAGTATTTCACATGTAGTTTTTTTTTTCCTTGTGTTACTATTTTTGTGTGTCTATGATTATTCTCTCTGTTGTGTAATATAAAATGAATGATAGTAGGACACTCTTTCGCTATTGAGCGGAATGGAATTTGTGTCAGACTGATGATTTAATGCCTGATGAGAGGTTATAAGTCTGTGTTTCTGTTGCAAATGTTTTCTTCTAGTACACATTGATGACACACCAAATGTCATACTTTCCTGCATCTGATTAGGAAGCTCAGAATGAAGTGATAGGGAAGGTGTGCCTGTAAACTAAAGCCAGAAAACTATAGATTGAATAGAATAAGATTATAGAGTGCTATGGTGGTTGCATCGCTATGGGTGGGTGATTATACTTCTAAGTGCTCTCTCCTATATTAAAAACAGGAAAAGAAAACCAGTGCGCTGGGCAAAAGGTTCAATTGGAACACTTCACTGTTTAGTAATATGTTTGATCTAAGTCCTATGCATGCTTAGTTGGAAGTCAGTTGCCTTGAAAATTTTGATGCTAATTTTCTGATTGTCTAATTGGTTAGCTTATACTATTTGCAGCGGTAGCATACTGCCATAACGTTTTGAACTAATGTAGTCTACAAAAGTGCATGTTTTTTGGAGGGGAGAAGGATTGTGTCTTTTTTTAAAAAAAGGAAACCAAATTCTGTATTTAACAGTATTTTTTTTCATAAACCTTTCAGGTCTTATGCCACTTTTAACAGTAATATTGGTATGTGTATAAAACCAATTTTTATTTCCCAGTGATGAGTTTATATTCATTTAGAAAGAATTTCAAAAACTGCATTTTAAAATAAAAGCAGCAGATATTTCAAACATTTGATCTTAATGTCATGCCTTGATTTAAAAAAGCATAGCTCCTGTACTGGAATGCTGAAAAACACTTTCTTTATGGTGTTAAAGTATCTTGTTTCCAAATTTTGATTATGTGCATGTCAATATTACTGGCAGTAGCTGGTATTGGTGAAGTTATGGCCAATGGTTCTCTTGAACACTAGAGGTTCCTTCATGAAAAGTGTACTGTATAAAATAAAGCTGCTCTGTTTTTTACTTCCTTTAGAATCTTCCTAATCTAGTTTAGCTGGAAGACTTCTATAATTTGTCCTAGTGCTTGGCGTTTTTAAGAAGATTGAGATTCCAGAAACCTGGTCACTCAAGGCCTGTGCATCTGTTTTCTTTCCATTTCTTAGATGGATAAAGCTCTTTCTTAGATGCATATCTGTATAATTTTACGCCTGTTTTGTTTCACAAGGGAGAGGCCAACTACATATTTGTGCTTTCTTTCATGCTGCTGCTAGCCTTTGGATGGAAGGAGCATAGCCAAATAGCATATGATAAAGAGGGGGCAGGTTGGGAAGAACTGGGCTGATATTATTATTGGTTAGGGGACATAGAACAAGCTGGAGCAGGAGGAAAGCGACAAACAATTGTTTGCATTCCTTTGATGATCTGTTTCACTGGGGGTACTTATCCATTGTCATGAGTCTCTCCTGTTTAGAAAATGGAACTTTTCCCACAACTACATGCTTCCCCAGTTGTCATATCTGAGAAACTAAGCGCAACCATAATGTACATGTACAGAATGCTTGTCCCTAAGAGTGACTTACACATGAAGCGTAGTGTTTATTGTGTTCCAGGAGACTACTTTGTTTTGTTGCTTGTTTTCTTACCTCACCTTTTGATGTAGCCTTTCAACAGTAGTGCTGTTGAGGAGACATTCTAGTTTCTGTTGTTGTGTACTTTCAAGTTGTTCCTGACTTACGGTGACCCAATGGTGAACTTATCATGGGGTTTTCTGGGGCTGAGAGTGTGTGACTCACCCAAGGTCACCCAGTGGGTTTCCATGGCCAAGCAGGGAACTGAACCCAGATCTCTAGAGTCATAGTGTAATGCTCAAACTGCTATACCGCACCAGCTCTTGTTTCTCATCCACATTTAAAAGGGTTTACATGGATAGCTGAGATGATAAGATCACTATGTTATCTTTTTGAGAACTGGGAGTGGCACCAGGGGAGGGGAAACATGATAAACATTCACTTAAATACTGTAACATCTTGAAAGGTTGTGCTCTTTGCCTCCTGCAAAATGCATAAAATTTGGATCAAGTCAGAAAGCCAATCAGCAGATATTTCATGGTGTCCTGATGTTTTGAACAAAATCCTACAGAGGAAAATAACCGCAATTTTAAGTTATGTATATGAATTTATCATAAAGTTGAGCTTAAATATCACATAGTAGGGTTCCTGACCACTCCTAGAAATTACCTTGCTTTCTTAGGAAGGTCCATCTTCTATTTTGTGAGCCATAATCTTTCATTATCTCTGGGCAGATGTAGGTGGGTCATAAAGCAAACATCTTCATCTATAACCTGCCAGTCATATTTACAATTCCTCTCTTATCAGGACATTCCAAGTAAATAGTTTTTGTGAATAATGAGAGGTTTCTTAGTAGAGCTTGTATAGACTTGTGCTTAAAAAAGAAAAATCCTTGTGTACTTTATGCTTTACAGAATTGGCACATCTAGCAGCTCAAGCCAGAATCTCAGTTTATGCTACTATGAGAGTCAGCCTAGGCAAGCATCTGTACTATTCATTTCCCTTTACTAGGTCTTTCTTTCAGTGTTATACACTTCTCCATGTAGCATTTCTCTGTTTGTGGCCTATTTCCATAGAATTAAGTGTTGACAAGATACTATTTCACATTTATCATAAAGAATAAAGATGTATTTAACTCTTTCCCTTTGAACACGGATTTGACCATGAATGCAGGCCACTTTAAAATTTCTTCATTCTGTAGTTCTCAGCCATTCTTTTTTGCACTGAATGACTTCTTCCCTTTCATTAATTTACTCACTAAGTTGCTTAATCATGCAGTTTTGTTGTATACATTCAGGCCTTTATGTTTTCCATCCCCTAAGACAAGTCATCTTCCTCCTGACCAAGTTGCCATTCATGTCTTGTGAGTAACTGTTTAATTTTGCTTCTGTCAGATTCACCATCTCTTTTCTCTGTCCCACCAACTATGTTGACAACAATTATTGTTTTAAACAGTTGCTTCAACCTCTCTATTTAAGTCACAATCTTACACATTTCAAACCCTGAACTGAAGTGAACTTTTGCTGCTCCTGTTATGATGATATAAAAATTAAATGATCAAAACAGGAGCACCAAAAGTTCAGTTCAGTTCAGTTCAGTTCAGTTAGGAACACCAAACATTTGAGCAGAAACTAAGATTCCTCTTAGTAGGTTGTAGGGCAAAGGGAAAGAACTATTTGAAACTGACTTGAAATCAGAACAACAATATGAAACTGCTGTAGGGTGGTGGGCTAAGGTTGGGCAAGATTATTGTACTGAGAAAGATGCACAGTGTGATTCCACGTGTGTCTACTAAAAAGAAAAAAGAAAGTAAGAAAAGGCGGGGAAGGCCCTTTCAATGTCGTAGAATTTGCTTGGAATTTTGTCAGTGCTTGTATATAAAATTACACATTACAAGGTGAACACTCCATTTCCAACCCTGTGTTTGCATTGTGACACTAAAGTATGGGAGAGGGCATCTGCAAGGGGAGTTGGGTGGTATAGAAATAAGTCTAGGTTGGAGAAAGCAAATTAGCAAGAGTTAAGTATTTGTAAGGGAAAATGTCAAGAGTGGAAAGAATTTAAAGCACACCTATTGTCTGCTAGTTTACTGTTTCACTCCATCCCCCCATGAGTTCAGTTAATATGTTTGCTGAAGCAATACATACCTTTGCCACTAGGTTTATTTACCAGGTCTGCATGATGATGATGATGTTTCCCTTGATCTGTATTATATATGGACAGTTCAGATTTGTAGTATAATCTGTACTATAGAGAAGGAAAGTAAATGTATCTATATAAATTTAAAAAACAACACACACCCCAAAAGCTGCTTCAATATTACAGAAAATGATTATCTATGATAAATAATCTATGTTCTTTAAAATGTACTTGGACCTATGGAACATGCTTATTTAAATTCCAGTTAAATTGCCACAGAACTAGGGAATTATCATTTGAATTACCAATGGTTATTTCCTTTGGCTGCTTTGTTTGTGGTATTCATATTCTTCTGTAACTTTTTTCATTCTTTAATAGCTTTAAACTACAAGGTTCTGGCATTTCCAAGTAATATTTACAAAGCCAAGTACATGAAATGCTATATAAAAATTTGCCATTAGCTTATGTTCCAAAACATATAATAGAAATAGTTTCTATTATATAGAAATCCTGGAAAACAACCAATAAGTTCACATTATGTCAGAATTATAAAGAAAATTATTTCAGAATGTTACACCAATGGTATATGACTCCATCGAAAGTGAATAAAATATATAAAACAGGGAATACGGTGTGTTGGAAATGCCAGAAACAAGGAGGTAATTTTACACATATGTGGTGGCAGTGTTACGAAGCAAAACGTTACTGGAAGATTATAGTAAATGCAATAAATGAAATGCTTATGACGAGAATTGTTTTGGACCCAAAAATTCTTCTTTTAAATATGACAAATAAATTAGACGAAGAAACTGAAAAGAATCATACTAGAAAACTCTTATATATGATAACGACGGCTAGGATACTCTATGTACAATATTGGAAAACTAAAGAGTATTCCAACGGAAGAGGAATGGCTAATTAAGCTAAGAGAAGCAGTAGATATGGATATACTCATTGCCAAATTAAGAGGAAAAGATATAAAACATGAATGGGATTGTCTGCAAAAATTCGGAGAAAAAAGAGGATGGAATTTATCTTAAAAGGTGTTAAAGAATAAGATTGGGAGGATACTCAAGAAAAAAGATAATAGTGATGAAGATAAACCTAAATGAAGTATCACCAAATAAGAAATACAGAATAATTCAAAAGTTAACGTAACCTTAAGAATACGATGAAAGAATATAATATAGTATGGACAGGTTGAAGAAAAGGGCATTATCTTTTTTGAATGTATTATATTGTATAGAAGGCAATGAATGTATGTTTGTATGTATGTATGTATGCTTTTATGTTGTATGAATTAAAATTAAAAAAAAGAAATTGTTTAATTGAAACTATGATTTAGATCCAAAATCAAATTAGAGGCTGAAATTGTAGATGTCCAAAGCATGGACTAAGACAAGTGTGCTGACAACTGAAGTTATACCTTTGTAGTGCAGTTGATCACGCAGTAGAGTGTAAACCTTTTCATTTTAAACTAACTTGCATGTAGAATGCCATGGTGGAATGCTGTAAAAGCATTCAAAATACATCTAGCTGTAAATGCACTTTCCCCTTTTGGCTTCTTTAACATTGCAAATTTTGGTTGAGTTTGCAGTTAAGACTTCATTGGAACAATGATTTTTATTCCTGACATAGCAGGATTGTGTTAATAGTATCAATATATGAAGCAGTCATAAAATCTTGAGTATAAAATAACTTGTTTGGGTGTTGTATATGACTGCTTGGGCAATGGTCACTGCTGATAATAATAGCAGACTTTGAACCAAGTCTCAGTAGTTCTTAAGGCAGTATTTACTATACGCTAATTTAAATCACAGTATCTCATTGTACCTTCCATTCTCTCAAGAAGGCATGCAAAGCAGACAGTATCAGTCAGTCTGAAGTGTGGGATTAGGACCTCTCCCCACTTCCAATTTTAAAGTTTCTTTACTGTTGTGCGACCATGAAATATATTGGCTTAGATTCAGAGATCTGCCTGTGAAAACGAGTAGACAGACCCCTGGAAAGATCCAGGAACTCTTCATGAATACGAAGAGCAGTTTTGGAGGGGGGAGGCAAAGGAAAAGGGAAATAGATTCTTTTGCCAGCCTTCCTGTGATCTCCTGTTTTACCCTCACCTCTTACACCATATAGCCCATCCCATCTCCTCCATCATGGATTCTCAGTTCTCAGGAGAATCTTTGCATTTGGGGGTCTTGCATGGAGAGCTGGGGTGAGAAATTCTGCTTCATTCCATCCCTTCTATGATCAGATCTCTAGCTCCAATCTGTAGTGTGTATATCTCTCTCCATATAAAATGGTTTTGCATGGTATATTAAAGTATAGCAATATTGATATTTGGCCTCCGCTTTAGTGAAATTAGTATACCCCATATTTGAGAATAAACTAGAAGTGGCTATACACTAAAGTCCTAGAGAGAGCAATCTTCAGAATGCTTCCTTGGAAGTAAGTCTGATTATGCCAATTCTGTAGTAAGTGTATATTGAAACTGAAGTCTAACTAATATTTGACTGTTTGGATAATAGGCAGCAAGGTAACATTTAAAAGAGATTCTTTTTTAAAAAAAAATGTTTTTAACCCATATTTTGTGTACATGACAGTCCCCCTTTCCCCAAAATAAGTTTTCACCATACTCTGATCCTTCATTAAGTCATAAGGTATGAATTAGAGCAGGGGTCCCCAAACATTTGGATCTGGGGTATGGTTCGCTGGCCCCCATATCTCCGGGGGGCCGGAGTGTGAGCGGGTGCAGGCGCATGACTCAGGCGCCATTTTGGAAGACAAAATGGAGTCCAGAGTCGTGCACATGCGTCCGGCGTCACACGTTCATGCGCATGACTCCAGGGGCCATTTTGGAAGACAAAATGGCGCCCAAGTAGTTTACATGCACATGTGATGCCAGGCGCCATTTAGTCTTCCAAAATGGTGCCCAGAGTCATGCGCATGCACACGACTCTGGACGCCATTTTAGAAGACAAAATGGTGTTCTGTGTTGCTCGCGCATGCGCATGACTCTGTATTCCAAAATGGCGCCTGGAGTCGTGCACATGTGCCTGGCGTTGCGTGTGCATGTGCCTGGTGTCGCATGTGGTGGCGTGTACGGGCAGCGGTGGCTCCAGGTCAGTAAGAAGGCCTCGACTGGCCAGGTCCGGCTCACATGCCTTTGTTTGGGGACCCCTGAATTAGAGCGTCACTATTGTTTGGTTCTTATTGTTCAGAATGAAGCTGTAACACACTAATTATGAATTGGAACAGTTGATAAGAGATACTCAGTCAATATTGCTAGATTGGAGAATATTTTGTAAATTTATTGATGTTTTGTTAAAAGGTTTAGGAAAACTGAATCAAGGCCACGAAGGCATTTTCATATTCAAATATTAAAACAGTTTTTAAATATTTGGTATAATGGTATGGATTTAGATTTAATCATAGAGTATACCTCTTCAGATTATGAGATTTAAATTAATTATAATCTCTCAAAGGTCTATTTTGGATTTATGTAGTGAATCTATGGCATGCCTAACTGGAGAAACAAACTTTTGAGAACTTCAAAATCCTCATCACCAGATGAACCTGTACCAGTTGTGAAAGATGTTGAAAACATGATAAACTTCCTCACTTTTTTTATTCAGTAGAAGAAAAGTGAAAAGGAAGAAATATTTTGTAAGTTACCTCTGAAAAGTACAGTCTTGCAGTCATCTGTTTCTTGAGATAAAGCTTTGTAGCATACAAACGTACTTAAAATTAACAAGATGATTCTCAAATCTTAGAATTAAAAGTGACTAATCAATAATATTTTCTGTTCATTCAGTTTTTAATAATAAAGGAGAACTCAGAGCCTTTGCAGACTGCTAGAAATAGTGCAAATTGAGTCCACTTTAACTGCCCTGGCTCAGTGCTAGGGAATCATGGGAATTATATTTTTTTCTGAGACATTGAGCCTTCTCTGTCAGAGAGCTCTGGTGCCACAATAAACTACAGTTCCCATGATTCCCTAGCACTGAGTCAGTGGACTCAATTTGCACTATTTCTGGTAGTCTGCAAAGGTCCTTAGTTGCCTCCCTACAGTTTTATTTGTGTGAACTGCAGATTCCTTTTAAGATGTGTGGAGGACAAAGCAATCTTGTTGCAGCCTTCTTCTGAACTTAGTAGTGATAATATGTTACAGAGGTCAGTTAGAATTAAATTGCCTGAGGAGTTATTGTGCTTGTGTAAGACTCATATGGCACCTTACATTTACTATATTATAAGCATCTGTATTCCACTTCATTAGATGCTTGGAGTGTTATACTGCGTTATAATTAGATACATAATTTGGAATGGGGAGGGGTGCCATAAACTGTGCAGCCAATGAGAAAGAAAATGCACTAAGTACAGGGGGATCCATCTGGACCTGCCTCCGGTGGATACTAAAGTCCATGGATGCTCATGTCCTGTTGACCCCAATGGTGGTGTGTGCATGCAGCCACACCATCATTGGGGACAATGGGACTGAAGTCCCCTTCTTCCTCCCTCCCTCCCTCCCTCCCCCTCCAAGGCTTCTGCCCCAGCCTTGGCTTCAGGAGTGGAGCTTGGAGCCCCGTCAGTTGGAGGGAGCCAGAGCTGGGGCTGGGCTTGAGTCTCAGAGTCTGGAGGTTCCAGCCCAGATGTTGGGCCTGGGATCGGGGAGCTCCGAGACCCAAAGCCCAGCACTGGCACCAGCTCCCTCCGGCCAACGAATCTCCAGCCTCCACCTCCAAACTGCCCTCGAAGCCGGGGGGAGAAGTCTTGGGGGGAGGAGAAAAAAAGGAGGGAGGGAGAAAGAACTTCAGTCCCATTCTCCCCAATGGTGGTACGGCTGCATACAAGCGCTGCCATTAAGCACAACGCAGGCTTGCCGTCCACAGATGCTGAAATCCACGCATGACAAGTCTGCAGATACTGAGGTCCCACTGTATAGATCATAAGCACGCTATTAATGGATAATTCACAAAATAGTTGTTTTCTGATGATACAGATATTGTGACTTTATTGGGCTAATTAATACATTTATTTATGATTATTTATAAAGCACTTACATCTAAAGATTTTAGACCAATGCACACAAATAACATGTTATCTTTATGGCGACACTATCCTAACCTTGCTGAGATTTATTCAGAGATTTGCCATTGCCACACTGTAAGATTGTGACTGGTCCATGATTACCCAGTGAGCTGGGTGGGATTTGAACCCTGGTCTCCCAGAGTCCTAGTCGAAGCTGCCATGTTCTCCAGCTCCTATCATGCCAGCAGCAACACTCCCATCTCTCTCAGCCACTTAGCACCATGATGCCATACCAGATTAGCCAAGTCCTCCTACTTCCCTATACTCTGAATCCGACGTTACCACCTCCTCCTCCCATCCTCCTCTTCCCTCTTTATACCTCTCTCTGTCGGCTAGCATCACTTCCTTCCCTCGTGACAGATTAGCCAAGTTTGTGCACTTCCCTCCATTCTGAATCAATGTTACCAGCTCCTCTCCATCTCACTTCCCCCCTCCATATCTCTCTCGGCTACCTAGCACCACTTCTGTTGGCTATGCCAAGCCCTTCCACTCCTTCAGAGAAGGGGAATGGAGGACAGGAGGTGGTAACATGGGATTCAGAGTGGAGTGAAGTGAAAGGATTTGGCTAATCAGACAGAGGCAGAGTGGAGGGAAATAGTGCTAGATAGCCAGTAACATTGAAAGGGGGCTAGTTAAGACGCAGCTACAAACTTGTGAACACTGTGGGTAAAACTTAGGGGCATATAACAAAGGATGTAAATGATGAAACAAAAGAAAATGATGCCAAAGAGAAAATTCTGGCAGGCATAACTATTTGTGCTCACCCTAAGGCTTTTACATTGACCATGAATATGTTGACGCAGGATTTTAGGGTCAGTATTTTACTAAAATGTCTAGACTTAGACATAAGTCTAGAAAATTTAGTAAAATATTGACCCCAGAATTCTGGGTCAACTTACCAATGGTCAATGTAAGTACTGTATTTTAACTTATATCAAAAAAGGGACCATCCCCTTTCCTGAGTAGAGTGGCAAAAGGGGAAAGCATAGTCCATCCTGAGAGCATCTAAAACACGCACCAGCCTGTAGGGTGAACATGAACAGTTTTGCCTCATGGAATTTTCTAAGTTCTTTGACATCATTTTCTTTTGTTTCGTCCTTTATATCTTTTGTTATATACCCCTACGTTTTACCCTCGACCTACCCATGGGTCATATTAAAATGCATAATTTTGGCTTCAAAACCTGTCCTCAACTTATACGTGAAGTGGACTTACAGTTGAGTATGTATGGTAATCAAAAGTGCAAATATCAAATCCACGAAAGTGGAGGGCCAACTGTGCAGCATCAAGCAGACAGAAGTGGGAGTATTTTGCAGAATGACTTCATAGATAAAATGCATTCTTTTATGATCTAACAGTATAAAAATTACATACTTAAAAAAACCTAGAAGTCAGTTTAATCAGGTAAAATACTACAGTTCAGGCAGTTTAAACTGTATTTTAGAGGAAAGAAGTGGCAAAACCACCTTTGAGTATTCCTTGCCAAAGAAGACCTTATGAAATTTGTGGAGTTGCCAGAAGTCGACAGGTGACTTGAAGGCGCACACAGACATACACTCACACAAATTGCATTTCTATTATAAAAGTGGTGGAATTGCCTGTCAAAACTTAGTTTGCTTCAAGTATAGGACGTGTCACCAGAAGTGGAAGTGTGCTGTTTCTTAATATAGCATTTTGCATGTCAATGTGCTGACTAGTGAGTGACTGTGTGATTAATGCTGGTGGTGTTGCACACTTTGTGAGTGTTCTCTCTCTATCTGTCAAATGGGTCAGAAGGAAAAAGTCATCCTGGTCATGTAGTTTCTTACACTGGCTTGTGGCTGGGAAAAGTGATTATAAAAAATAATTCTAATCTGAGATCTACAGACAGTGATCCTTTTTAAATATTAGGGCAGAAACAGACTCTGAACCAGCGGTAGGCAACCTTTCCCCTTTAAGGGCCGAGGGACTTCAGCTCCCAGAATCCCAGGAGCTATTGGCCAACATGGGACTATTGGCCAACATGGCTGAGGCTTCTGGGAGCTGAAGTCCCTCGGCCCTTAAAGGGGAAAAAGGTTGCCTACCCCTGCTCTGAACCTTTGGATACTCTGGATCTTTCTCTAACTTCTAATAAGCAAAGCCCATCTTGGTCTCCCATGCTGCTGTTCGTTTCTCTTTCTCTCTCTCTCCCTCCCTCCCTCCCTCTCTCTCTTTCAAACGTTGGTGATGCTGCTGTTTGTTGGCATGGATTGCAGAAAAGTAATATAATCATACTTATACAAATGGACATGAAAATACATGGACCATTTTTGATATCTTGAACATAAGAGTCCCAGTACTCACTGGGCCCCCAATGTTCCAGGAAAAAGAAGTCTGTTCTTATTTCTTTCACCTAAGGGCTAACTGCAAATAGGTTCAAATGTTTGGTGTATGTTCGGGTTTAAAAATAAGTAATTCAGGAGTAATCAGGATTGGGATCACAGGACCATTGGAAGAGGTTTATCCATAGGTGCATGATCCTGGTACAAATCCACCGTAAAGTAATTTCTCTTCTGTGGCAGTTATTGCTGCCAACATGGGAGTGATGAGGGGAGGGGAATGATGAGAGGGTTTTAAAAAAAAATCAGGATGGCAATACTTTTTGCTTCTTCTAGTATCATATTCTGGTTCAGCTCCTCTTTAAAGATTCCAATACCATTGAGATGCTTTCATTAGAGATGCTTGGGCTTCAACTGCGATATTTTGCATGCAAAGGAAGTAGTCTTCCACTGAGATAGGCTTCTTTTTCTTGATCTGTGAGGTGTGGTGAACATGCCCTCACTATGATCATTCAATATTCTCTTTTTATATTTGATACATAATTGTTCTCTAACCTGCTTTGAACAATACACTATTTTTCTTATATCCCTGGTTAATTGTTATAATTAATAGTAATGGGTAGAATTGCCATAGGGTCTTCCCTCCCTCCCTCCCTGTTACTCTAGGTCAGGGGTAGGCAACCTAAGGCCTCGGGGGGGCGGATGCTGCTGCTGCCGCCACCCGCCATGATGATATTGATTATTGTTGTTATTGCTTGTTCTTGGGGTTTCCTTGGCAAAATCTCCACAGGGGTTTTGCCATGGCTTTTCTGGGGCTCAGAGAGTGTGCATGCATATTTAAATTTTTTTAAAAAATTGTAATTTTTTTTAAAAAATTATTTTTATTTCTTTATTTATTTTTGGTGCTTCAGCCCCCCAATTGTCTGAGGGACAACAACCCTGCCCCTGGCTCAAAAAAGTTGCCTACCCCTGCTCTAGGTACTCCCTCTACACCAAGGTCAGACCCACAACTAAAATGGGGCTTTGGAAGTTAGAAGCGGACCACATCTCTTTCCCATCTTCTCCTATAATATGACTTCCACTTGCCCCTTCTACCTGAATTTAACATAATTTGTGATTGCAGTGGAGCAGAGTATTAGTATCATGGTGTTTTTCAGATAGCCATAAAGGGAATTCTGTTGTTTTCTCCAGATTTAAGAGAGCTAATATTTTTCTCTTTTGGTATTAGAAATTCAAAATCTGTATTTAAACATGAAATTGTTATATAATGTCTCTTAAAGAGCAGCAGGAAGAAGTGCTCAAAAATTTTCAGAAATAGAACACTTAATGAATTACTGGGGAAAACAAAATCAAACACGTAATTAGCTGCTGGGCAGTTTCAGTTATGCAAAAAGTTCTGCTGTCAGGTTTACTCATAGTAAAAAGAATGGAGGGAGCCAATTAAAATAAAAATTGAGTAACAACAAATGTTCTGTCTCATACATGTATATGTTATCCCTCCCCCAGATATCTGCCTGTTTACTCAGCACTTTGTCTTAGAAATGCATTCTTTCTGTTAAATTTACAAGGGGGAAATAAAAAGGGGAAAAAAACTGGACTCCATTATATGGTGTCATCTGCAGGAATAGGTATGAATTTTTACCAGCACAGATAGTCTCACACTGAATATAAAGATTTTGCAGATTACTTATTCTAACAACTCTGAGACATGCTACAGTCGTCCCTTCCGATTCATGGGGGATCCATTCCGGACTCCCTCGCGAATCGGAAATATTGCTAATATTGGGGTCCTGTTGATTTCAATGGCTGTGCGCTTCTGCGTGTGTGTGCCATTTTTTCCCCTCCCCACCTTGTCATCGCAAAGAGCGAGACCACAGACTACAAGTCCGCAAACGGGGATGGAAGACTGTAGTTACAAGACAGTAGGAGAGTGATTGGATTCCCTCTGGAAAGATAAAAAATAGAACTCATCAACCAATAGGAGGATGGATCCCTGCTCAGCCATGATTGGAGAAGTCACAGCCTCTCAGCATCAGAGGGAAGCAAAGGCAAATCCCCTCTGAACCAAAATGCCAAGAAAACCCAGTGTTAGGGTTGCCTTAGGATTGCTGTAAGTCAGAAATGACTTCAAGGCACAGCAACAATAAAGTGTATTCAAGCTTTTGAATAGACATTTATGCTTTTTAACCTCAATATTAAAAACTCTTGATTTGACTGATTTGTAGCAACATTGATTCAGAAAGTCAGAAATTAGTTGATGAAAGTCAGAAATTATTTGAAGGCACATAACACTAGAAAGGTTGGTTGTGTGTGTGGATGCATATGTGTGTGCATGCGCACATGCAAGAAAGAGAGAAGCACATGGTTTCATAACATGTTTTCTGCAGCTGGAAATTATAGGGACAATGAAAACTTTTAATTCACAGAGCTTGTCATTGGCAAAACTAATTCTGCAGCACCATTTTATTCATGGATACAGAGAAGTACATTGACTATATGTGGGTATAAGACAGGGTGACCAGATGTCCCCCTTTACAGGACATGCCCTACATTTGAGCCTTCTGTCCAGGAGGAATTACAAAAACTCCTCCATTTTGAGCATGACTAAGAAGCAAAAATTTATATTTATATGAGTGTTTCCAGGTTTTAATTTTGTAGTTGGAAAATTACATTTATATTGAATGTCCTACATTTAATTTTGTAGTTGGAAAATTACATTTATATTGAATGTCCTCTTTTGCAGTTATGATAGCTGGTCGGTCACCTTGGTACAAGATTGCAACCTTAGGTGCTTTCCCACATAATGTTGTTTAGCCAGTTTTCTTCTCTGTAAACAGTTTTATCATTTCACTCTTATATAACAGTGTTGCACCACGATGATTTTGATGCTTGGGATGATATGTGAATCCACAGCCATCTGTGACTGCTGCTGCTTAGCATTATTTGGGTCTCCTGTTTGAGGGAGGAGTAAAGTAAGATATTTCTTCTGGCTAGGAAATGAACTTCTCCCCAATTGAAAATACTTTGGAAAACAAATTAATACAGACAAATAATTAAATTAGTGACATAACTTTCTTGTTTTCAAGGTGTATTTTTGACACAATATGCCTATAATGGAATAGTTCTATATTCCATATCCAACTGTACCTTCAACTGTGAATAAAAAAACCTCAGCACAAAGACTTTATAAAATGTTTGAGTACATTCTTTTGTAATTTTCCAATACAATGAAAAATTATTCTCATCCTGCTTGAGCTAAGTTTCCTCCATTGAAGTGATAACAGGATACTTTTTGCATTTATTGCAAAGACTGGTGATTGTAGTAAGTGTGTCACATCCTTCTTCTTTCAGCACTGCCTTCCTTAGAGTTGATGGCAGTCTCCTATGGTTTTGCACTAACCAACAGGGAGTGGCTCTTGAAATCTCACAAACTTGCAGATCTGGTTCTCAAGCAAACATTCAAACTTCATGAACTAGGCTGGGAACATTTTGATATTGCTGATATTAGGGAAGGGTTTCAGAACCGTTCTGCACTCCCATCCTGGGGATAATTGTAGCTTTTTGCTCAGAATTAATAAACTATTTTCCTACGGTTCCCCCCCCCCCTTTCCCACCTTTCCTCATATTTGCATTTTTTGAGCTAGGCTTATAACCCTTGGATGTGATTAATACTAGCATTCCAGAGAAGAGAATTTAAAACAAAATACTTGTTTTTCACAGGAATCTCTGTCAACTGAGACTTCATTCATTTAGCCTTTCACATTGTGGATTAAGATGGGCTTATATTTTGCGGTTTACTGGATAAATAGCAATTTTCCTGGGTTTCCATTGTCAAGGTACTAAAAGATGTAGTATGAGCATCTTTTTCCTGTCAACGGATCATGATAATCATTTACGGTTGGACGGAGAGGGGTGGACAAAGAGTGCAACATCTACAGCGTCTGTGTTGGAGTGGGCAACTTCAGTGGATCTGAGGGTCATTTTTGTTATAAACCTGCCTATTTTTCAAGACTCTAACCTTCATGCCAAAAAACTATTATTTATTTATTTATTTGGTTAGTTAGTATGATACCTTTCTCCCAGAAGGAACCCAAGATGGTTCACAGATTAAAAACATTAAAATATAATAATAATTACAATAAAATTTAAAACAATCAAAATAATATAAAACAGTATAAAATTACATTAAAATTTACAAAGGTTAAAAGGCATAGCTAAAACACACATAATCTGTAAAAACCTCCCTGGCATGATTATATGTTGGATGCCTGCTTAAATAAAAAATATCTTGGCTTGACAACAAAATAAAAGCAGGGAGGGGGACAGCTTAGCTTCCCATGGAAAGGCTTTCCATACAGTGGGAGCTACCACCGAATGAGCCTGCGATAGTGGTGGGACCAAGAGAAAGCCTTCCCCCAAAGATCTTAGTGTTCTGGTAGGTTCATATGGCAAACTACACTTCTTCAAATAATCTGGATCTAAGCTAGTGGGGTGAAGCAGATGGGCATGTCCACTCTGCCCGTGATTGCCCTATAATCAGCTGGGGACCATGGCAAGCGCATAGCCTGCTCTCAAAGCGGGCGCTGCTGCAGTCTGGAACAGGCCACCAGCACGGAGCAGATTTTTGCCGCTCCTGCTGGCAGCTTCTGGCTGCCTTAGGTAGCTTCAGAGCAGCTTCTGGGTGCTCTGGCAGCATGCACCATCTGCATGCCATGCCCCCAAAGCGGCTGGAAGCTGTTCTTTTTGGCCCTCCTTTTGGCCCTCCTTTTGGGCCAGTGTTAAAATGTCTAATCGCTTTCAGTCTCTTGGTGTGATTTGTCATTGAAAAACTCTTGGGGCCCCATCTGTCTTTTTAAGAGTCAAAATAGTCTTTAAAAAACAAAACTGGATTTGACTTTTCCTGTCCCTACATTTTGTTCTCTATGTACTATAAACCAGAAGTGTAGTGTTTACATACAGGGAATTGTACTTGGCTGTGTCTGCTCTCCTTTTTCCACTTAATGTTACAAACAGCCAGGAATGGATTATGTTAAATTGGGATTGTTCTTTCCATTTATGTAATTGTTAAATTAAGGCAAGCCATAGACAACTGAATCCTGGCCTTATGTTTAGCTTTGTTTATTTTATTTTGAAAAATGGTAGTCCTTTAATGATAGCAATGATAGCAATCTGGAAACTTTATGGGAAAGAAAGGATAGTAGCAGGTTGATAGGATGATGAGTAATAAATCCATTAGTATTTGTCATATACAATCTGGCTGCCTGATAGTTTGACAGACCGGGGAAAGGATAGAAGCTACAATCATGGTATGGATTACTATTCACTCACCCCATACCTTTCTATGTACATCATAGTCATACACTCTCTTGCTTTGTTAACATATCCTCCCATGGATGCAAATAGATTAGCCTAGCTAATCTCTTATCATGGCAGGCAGTATTCTTTCATTGCAAGTGACTAAAATTATGGATAGGAGGAGGAGAATGAAATCTACTCTCTTTTTATGCTTTGTTTCATAACCATAAGTAGAATCATGCCAATTTGGGCAACTAACTTTTATCTTATTGATTTTTAATCACATCAAGAGAGGTAGAATAGACACTAAAAATAGATGGAGAATGGCTAAAACTTAAAAATCTAAATTATGCTTGTACAATAAGAATGGTGACATTGCAGTGTGCTGTGGGCAAAGCTGTACAAGAAACTTAGTTGTCAATATTGTGCAGCCTTAAAGAAATAAATAAAAGAATACAATTTGACAGAAATGGTCAGCTGCTGCTTCCATTTTTTCACCGGAAATGTATTTGCATGCATCCGATTAAGCATTACCTCCAGTTTAAAAAGTTATGCCACTGTTATTAATTATTTTTCTTCCTGAATGACTGGACACAAAATGCTAATGGTATCATTTTGATTTTAACCAATTTTTTTTAAAAATTAAAGATAGTTGAATATTACATATTTTTATGGGTTGAAAACATAAAATAAACACCAGATTTATTCTATAGGAAAGAACCATTCAGTGACCACTATCTCATTCTATTGTTGCTTGCTTTGTTTTCTACAGAGAGAATGCAGAACATTAAATCATACGGTTAGTGATTAATTGAGCAGAACAGACTCCAAGTTTGTTGTGCCATTTTAGTCATTAATACAGATCTAAGGCTGAGTGTACTGGTATAAAATGAACCCAAAATGTGTTTTGTAAATTGGACAGTTCACCTGACTTGGTAATGAAGGGTGATATCAGTTGGTAATGATTTTGTTGTTGTTAACTGCCTTCAAGTCGACCCCGGCTCATGGTGACCCTGTGGATGACACATCTCCAAACCCTGTGTCCTCCACTGCTCTGATTAGGTCTGTAAATTCATACTTGTGACCTCCTTAATTGAGTCTAACCATCTAGTTTGTGGTCTTCCTCTCTTTCTACTTCCCGCCACCTTTCCTAGCATTATTGTCTTTTCTTATGAATTGTGCCTTCTCATGATGTGGCCAAAGTATGATAGCCTCAGCTTGATCATCTTGGCTTCCAGGGGGATTTCAGGCTTGATCTGTTTAAGGACCCATTTGTTTGTCTTTTGGCTGTCCATGGTATCCTCAGCACTCTTCTCCAGCACTTCTCAAATGAATAATTTTCTTCCCATCCGCTTTCTTCACTGTCCAGCTCTCTCATCCATACTTGATGATACAGTGGCTTGGATGATTCTAATTTTAATGCTGAGTTGTATATCTTTACTCTTTAGGATCTTTTCTGTCTCTTTCGCAGCTGCCCTTCCCATTCCTAGTGTTGTGATTTCTTGGCTGCAGTCTCCATATTGATCGATGTTTGATCCAAGGTACGGAACTCTTCTACTATTTCGATTTCCTCATTGTCTAGGAGGTTGAATGGGTGTAGGTCCTCTTTGGTCATTATTTTTGTTTTCTTTATGCTCAACATTAAATCTGTCTTTGCACTTTCTTCTTTGATCTTCTTTAATTATTGTTTCAAATCTCTGATGCTTTTTGCTTGTAGTATTGTGTATATAATATGGTAATAATATGAAACCTATATTCTGTTTTCAAAATATGGCAGTAGTACAAATAAAGTATTTTGCACATACCTTATATATCTATGTAACTGACACTAGCAGTCTATGCAGACTTACTGAAAGGCAAGTTCCATTGCAAGCAATAGAGTTTACTCTCCAGAAATACTGAATTTCAGATCAGATAAATGCCATATTATTTATTCATCTTATACACATTTTTGTTGTTTTTGTTATGTGCCTTTTCTGACAATGCCATAGAAGTGATGTTTTTCATCCAAGAACGCTCTCAACATGAGAGATGTCAAAGAAATAGACCACTCTACAGTGAAGACAAAGTTCTTCAACTTTAGCATTGCATTTTGCATAAATGTGTTGCTGTTCAGCCCTCATTCTTGATTATCCTTGCATCTTCAAACAACTTGTTCATTATTTTCTTTTTCTTTTTTGGACACCTGTTAAAATACCCAAGCTGTGCTGTTGGTGTATGTGTTTTGTGCCTTAAAGTAGTTTCTGACTTACGGTGGTCTCAATGCAAACCTATAGTGAGGTGTTTTGTTTTTTTTGGTCAAGATTTGTTCAGTGGAGGTTTGCTGCGCCTTCCTTTGAGGCTGAGAGAGTGTGGTTTGCCCAAGATTACCCAGTGGGTTTTCATGGCTGTGAGGATTTGAATCCTGTTCTTGAAATAGTCCAAGCCACTATACCACATTGGCTCTCAGAATACATTTATAATATGGATAAACTCCAATAGAGACCAGAACTCTGTACCAATAATACAAATTTACTCATACATCATTCAGATTATATAATACGTGCAAATCTCTTTATTTGCATATGCAAACATTTTTCAAACTTTCTTTAAATCTTCTTTGCAGATTTTGTAGTGGTAGATGAAGGAAGAAGCATAGATTAACCCCGCACCAGTAATGGGAACTTAGACTAACCTAGTGTTTCCCAAACTTTGGTCCTCCAGATGTTTTGGACTTCAGCTCCCAGAAGCCCTGACCAGTTGGGCCATCAATCAGGAATTCTGGGAGGTGAAGTCCAAAACACCTGGAGGACCAAAGATTGGGAACCACTGGATTAACCCCACACTAATAAAGTATGGGTATGGAGAAACATCTGAGGCAGATATGAAACTGAGAAGAGTGAAATATCTTGAATTTGGCACAGAGCATTGGGAAAAGCATGTGGGGAAACCCCAAATGAGGAAATGGGACAGAAAGTAATGCCAGTTTATTTACATGAAGGAAGTACATTGAGTTCATTATAAATTATGTTGATTTTGCTGGCCTCCTGTCCTGCTTGGTGTTAATCTCATGGCAGAATTAACATCTATTTATGAATGACATTACGTCATAAGCGATTATCATGTACAGAAGAACTGTGTGAAATGCTTGCAGTGTGGCAGCTACATGAAGGTTTTGAGAGGAAGTGAGTCATGGATAGCTGCTAGTTTAACAAGATGTCACTCCCTCCTCTTCTAAACTAAATTGGAATTTTCCAGGTATATGACTGAGGGAAAGCAGGACAGGGAATGTGTGTGGGCTTGGATTTGAAGAGGGAATGAGGGTGGGGTGAGCCAAACTCAGTTCAGAAAATCAATCCATAAATTTACCTTCTGGTTCATTGGGATAAGGGATGGCTAGTAGAATGCTGACAATAATTTTCAAAAACTTCTTTCAGCATGCAAAGATTCAGATTACTACTTCTGCCGTTATGTTTACTATCTCTTTATTACTCGTTCTTTTTATTAATGTGAAATGTTATACTTAGATTCTCTCCAGCATGGCTTTCAACACATTTTTGTGCCTGTGCCAAGAACACTGTGTTCTGTTAAGTCATTCTGTGACGTTGTACACTGGCCTGCAGCCAAGGAGGGTCAAGTTCATTCAAATAAGTTTTAGCGTAGGCTCTTGCTGTGTGAGGAATGTCAGTCGTGTCTTTGCATGATAATTTGCCTCTGTCATGTCAGATTCTGAGAGATATATGTATGAAGAGAGATCGAGAGAGAGAGAGAATGACTTTATTAGTGTACTGACTTGAAACAATTTTTGAGGAAAAGATTATTTAGAAAATAAACTGGCTCAGCTCATAAGGCTCAATTATCTCCTTGTTTTTCTTTGCTTTTTTTGGTTCTTAAGACAGGACAGCTACAAAGTGTTACCTTTTGGGCTACAACTCCCAGAATCTCGCAGTATCCATGGCCAATGATGGCTGGGGATACTGGGAGTTGTAATCCTAAAAAAGTAACACATCTAAGCTCTCAATGGATACTGTATGTGCCTTTTTGCCTTGGCACTGAGTATTCTGTTATGATATCTCTTGTGAATAAAAATAGATCAGGTCCTGGACTTGGGAATTTTATTTATATGTGTCTTCAATTATACCCCACAAATCTAGATGTTCTCTGAGTGTACTTTAGGGCTACAGAAAATGCACACCTATTTCATAAGTTAGGGTTTTGTTTTTCTTCAAACCAATTCCAGTCCCCAGGATGGATCTCTCCTCAAGGGTGCACTGTGTACTCATGAAATAACAACAATAACAACTCTGATTTTATTGTCTTGCTCCATTTTCCTTTCTGGTGAATTGCCGGTTGCTTCTGCTTTGCATAGCTTTTCCTTCCTGTAACCCTACCACAAATCACATTGCATCCCTGCCCCCTTCCTCTCTTCCAGTAACTGCACTGTTAGCAACAATTTGGGATCCACTGGCAAAATAATCTGTTTGACAAGCCCGTGAAACAGCTAGCAACAGGAGGGTTATAGCAGATATAGTCAAGCTGCCACTAAAGTGTCTACAAAACAACTGTTGATATTTAAACTGCAAATGGAAATCATCCCCCACCACCCTTTTATCTATGTTTTTCTATTATGCATTAATAAAATATCTGGAACAGGTCCGGGGTGTGTGCGTGCATTCTTGCCTGAAAAAATGAAGTAGAGATTTAAGTAGATAATTGACAGATATTTTGTGTTTTTTCTGGTTTCATTACCAGCTTGTTTTTGGGGTTATGTATCAGCTCTGGGTCTTGGCTCACTTGATGTTTAGTTTTTAAGGGAGAGAAAGGGAGCTGTACCAGGTTCCCATAGTTTACCACCCACTCTTGAACAGCTACTTGTCAGAGCTTGCCACCTTATCTTAACTACATGGGAGAATAAAGTCTGATCAACTTAGTGCTCATCACTAGGTGTCACTCAGTTTCAATGATTCCCTGTATCTCATTAGAAAATGTAAAATTTTGTCTTATTTCCCTCTTTCCTGTGTGGAGGAAAGAAAAATGGAATTTTTGTTGTTGTCTTTCTGCTAGTAAAAGTTGTTGCTGTTTTTTTTGTTCTGCTGGCCTTGTCATTTTCTAGTTCTCTATCTTAAGATGGTCTTTGGTTTCAAAGGAGCATAAGCACCCCAACACATGGTTGCAATTTACTACATTAATGCAGGACTAATTATCAAAAATGGCAGATGAGGTGGCAAACTTATAAAGGGAATATACTACTTCAGCTGAAGAATCACACAATGGAATGCTCTTATCATGCAGAAAAGATTTACAGCTTACATAAAGCTGGTAAGTTGGGAAGAAAGGCTGACTGGAACATATTTTCCTACTTTTTTATCTGAAGGGATCATAATGAAATCTTTATATGGAGGAGCATTCAGTCATGCGAATCCTTATTTGTAGTCAGAACTAGTACAGTCCAAACAGATGATTTGATCCAGAGGGTCTTCCTTCCTAAGTAGGGGTGGGAAAAGTTGGGCCAGTGGGCTGCATGACCTCACTTTTAGAGTCTGTGCAGCCCCCTCCAGTTCCTCAACCCCCAGTTTTAAAATATGGTGTCATTTTGGAGAAATGCTTGCTCAAAAATGGCTCTGAGACCCCCCTCCTTGCACAGAATGTACAAGAACACCTCATCCATCCCTAAACCTCCATTACTCCCCATACCTGTTTTCGTCAAGAGTCCCTCAGAGTGCCAGTAGGAATTGACACAATGTCAGTTCTATTCACCATTTTGAAAGGGACTCTGAAGAAAAATAAAGGTACTTTGGTATGCTGGGGAGGGCGAAGAGTGCAGCTTTTAGGAAGGTCAGGAGGTTGCTGCACAGTTTCCTGTCCTTGTTCCTATGATGGGTGGTAGAGCATCTTTAGATCCAAAACCACAGATCCTCTCTTTCCCAAACATACATAGTTCTATGAGAACTAGGCTATAGTTTCTTTGCTTATCAGCTTGTCTTTATTTTGTCCTATCTAATAATTTTGTCCCAAGCTAATAATTGTACCACTGCACTTTTAGAATCTGTTCAAGATTTTCATTGGTCCCTTATTGATATGTTGCTGCTGCTCTGTATTGCTGCTTTCTCTGTGTATAGATAATACCTTTTCAGATGCTTGGAGATTAACATTGTATTTTTGTTCATTACTTGTGGTGCATGCCCTCATTTCTTGGCCTCCAGGATGTCCAGTTCAATCATTCTACAGGCTTTCATAGTGTTCCAGAGAGGAGTATGACCATCCCTGCATTAACAGACATATCCATGTTTTGTATGACTATAGCAGACACTGGTTGACTAGTACTGTTGACAGATAAGTACATTTCTTCCTTCTTGCCCCATCACCACTTACATTTCTAAAATTTTTTAAACTAAAGCAAATGTTATAGTATCATTCTTAAGCAGCAGAGTTGCGACTTTCCTTAGGAGTGAAACTTACTAGACTATAATTTTGAATTTTGGTCTAATTGGTTTTACTATTTGCATGCTCTGAGGCTAGAGAAAGCTGTTGTGATTAGGATAACTAAGTGAATTTGCACTCCTTCTTCCTCAAGGAAGATTCCCCCTCCTTCATCATATTTGTATGCTTGTCAAATTACCCCTGCTGTGAGGAAGAAAAACAAAATCTGTATACAATGTTCTGTTCATTTGCCTTCAGAGTACTAGGAGGAAATGCTGAAGAAACAACCTTAGTCATCCAGTCCATACTGGAGAATGGGCAGGGTGGGTGAAAAGTACAACTCTTGTGGTTTTCCTGTACCTTTTGGTAGCTTTTGTTGTCATCAACTACATTATCTTTCTTTCCTCCTCTCCAGGACAGGATTTGGTGACACTGTCTTACAGTCTTTTCTGGGTCTGAAGTGATGAATCTAGGAGATGGTATTGTGAGAATTCTGTATTACCCCATAACTGTTGGCTTCTGAGGTATCTCAAGATTGTGTCTTGTCTCCCATGCTGCTGAATATTGGCATGTAACTATGGGAAGAGGTCATGTGCAGATATAAGCTACAGTGTGTTTTAGATTGTAATTATTGTATGCAGTATTTTATTATGTTCACCGCCCGGATTGGTTCGCCAAAGGGCGGTATACAAATAAACATTATTATTATTATTATTATTATTATTATTATTATTATGCTGTTATTATATAGATAGCTCTACCATCAGCCCTCTGCATCTACAGATTCAACCATCCACAGCTTGAAAATACTAAAAAAAAAAAAAAAAAAAAGAATTCCAAACAGCAAATTTTGATTTTGCGATTTTATATAAGGCACACCATTTTACTATCTATTGTATTTAATGGGACTTGAGCATCCACAGATTTTGGTATCCATGGGGGGTCCTGAAACCAAACCTCAGCGGATACCAAAGGTCCACTGTACATTTTTCTATTTGCTGATCTCAGAAAGTCTAGGGAAATGCTAAGGTGTTTGGAAGTAGTTTTGGATTGGATGAAAGCTGAACTTAAGCCAGGAGTTCTGAGGCTATTAGACCAACACTGTACTGGTTTTGTTGGTTGCTCGATCATTTCCAGCCTCAGGATTAAAGTCCTGCTTTTCAGTTTTAAGGACCTAAAGCTTGATGAGAAGCTTTGTGGGGCAGATTTGAGGCTTATTGTCCCCAATCCACAGGGAGCCCGTGCTGTTGCAGTTATACTGGTGATGTCAGAAAAGTCCATTATCTTTTAAAACATGGATGAGCCAAGAGGAGCCTTGGCGCACCTTGGACCTTGAGTCAGCCTTGGCCAGAAAATTTGCAGTCTCCAGAAGCGCAGTTCACCTTTTAAATTGGTTACAGGATTCCCTTCCCATATTGTTGCACATGGGAAAAAACCCAACTTTTTTTTCCAAAACCAGAAGCTGACTTCTAGCTTCTTTTGGTTTCGAATTTATTGATTCATAAAGCTCTTGGTTGGCTCTGGGGGGGGGGATGGCCTATGGATCTACAACAGTTGCCTACCTCAGTTTAACAGCAAGCTAAATGAACTGTGTGCCTTACTTTGAAGCGCTTCTTGTGAGCAGCGATGAGCTTGAAAATATAGCATGAACTACCTGCATCTATTTAAAGAGGATTTTCTGCTTTTAATGAAAAATTTGCCACTTTTCTTGCTGCTGTGCTACCAAATTTCAGTGATGGATATCAGGGGCAAAAAAAATGTGGAGGTGCGTGTGCCCATACTGTTTGTTACGCATCTGTATCCGAAACATTTTGGGAACAGTTGGTTTGAAGGATTTGCCTTCTCTACCAGCTTTAAGAGCAGCCTTGAAGGCTCTGCTTGCTGTCCTGCTGTCAGAGTGCAGCAGACTTACCATTATAAGGACCTTTTTGCTGTTGGCCCCACATCTTCACCTCTCTGCTGAAAGAGGTAACATAGCCTCATCTGTGCCAGATTTCAAGCAGAACATTGAAACATTTATGGTTTCCATTATTAATTAGTTCACTTATTAATTGTTTAGTGCAGGGATTTTCTTTTGAATAGATTTAAAAACTTTATTTACCACACCCTTTGGAAAAATTCAGGGAATGACATGATGTGCAGATTTAAGGGACCTTGTTAGAAGGCTTTGGTATGAGACAGGAATTCCTTCTGCCAAGGTTTAGCAGGCCTTATGGGAAAAGAAAAGTAAAGGCATGAGGGAGAGAGGAACCTAAGACAAAAATTCTGGATTTGAGTTAAGGATAGGGAACATGTGGCCAACCAGATCATAGGGATTCCAACTCCATCCCCCTTATTGACCATAACTAATCAGGGGTAATAGGCATTTGTAGTCCATTAACATCTGGAGGGCTACAGGTACCTACCCTCACCTCTGTTGTCTCTCTGGAGCCGAACCAAAGAAAGTGCCACTAGGTTGGCTTGGTCTGGAAGGGCCTGAGGGTGTGTTGTTCTAGAGAAGGAACTAAAGTTGGTAGACCATGCCTTTTGGATAAGGGAAGATCTTTCCTTCTGCATATTCTGGAAAGCCCTCTGTGATTCAAAGGGAACAGGAGTTGCATGTTAAGAAATCTCCATGTCAGTCTGCATGTTATTGTATTATTTCTACTGTTTTTAGTTTGGAAGTGGATTGCAGTTTTTGTAAGCTGCCTTGGGAGGCTTTGCCCTGAAAAGTGACATATGGATTTCTAAAACTAATTAATTAATATCAGGTTCATGTTTAGCCCCATCTAGGGTTTTTACCCCCATTCAACCATTTCCTTTATTCCGGAAGTGTATAATTTGTGGCCCTCTAAGTGTGCCTATTTTCCCACAACTTTGGCTATGCTGGTTAGGCTCTTGGTAGTTGCTGTCTGGAAACATCTGGAAGGCCACAAATTGCTCACTCCTGCTTTATACAGCATTAGAATTTATTATTCACATATACCCCACCTTTTATTTAAATCATTCTCAAGATGAGTTACATGTAATAATAATACCTACACACATCAAAACACACTCAACCCATAGTACTTTTGTTTATTTGAAGATGACATGTAATTGCTGGTGTCCAGTAAACATTGCAGAATGTGCAGCTTGTTTTGATTTTGGCTTTGGTTAATTTTTTGTGTGGTTACATTGTTTCTTATACTGGTGACTACTTTAACTCTTAAGGGTGGATTTTTGAACTTCTCATCTCTTTTAGTTTCAAGTCTTTTTACAGCAAGATTACCTTCTTGGAAAAGTGGTTTTACTTACCTTCAGTGCAAACCCTAAAAAATGTTCATGGTGACATACTTGATCAATAAGTGCAATTTGTTTGTCATACTTGTAATCAAGTGGTTAAAGCAGGATAATTAGGTAGGCTCCACTGTATTGAAATCCACTGAATCAATGAGGTAGTCAGCTGGAATTTTGCCTTGAATTGGGTGTTCAACAGAAATGCAAATGAGGGCCAAAATCCACTTGAACCCTGACAGAGGGAAAGCTCTGCTACCCTAGTAATGTAGGATCACCACTGTTTGCTGCAGACTTAGGGGGGAAGTAGACGACTGCTTCTGGGACGCCGCCGGACGGAGCGCCGGTGGAGCGGAGCCTCCGCACCACAGCGCTCCTGCGGCGTCCCTAAAAGGAGCTCCAAATTGGCGCTCCTTTTAGATGTCAGGGAAAGTGCGCCCTAAAAGCGGCGGGCGCACTTTCCCTGACTCTTCCGCCGCAGTGCATGCGGTCACTGCGGCGTGAGGTCATCCCCGGAGCGCCGGCCATGCGGAGGGCCGGCGACTCCGAGGGCGACCTCAGGAAGAGGAAGGGGCGCCGCTTGTGCGGCTGCCCCTCCTCTTCAGGGCCTCAAAGACGACTCTATTAGTCGTCTGCCGAGGCCCTTCGTTGTGCTTTCAGACCATCATGACTTTTGTTCATACTCAGAATGAAATTAATGGAGGACAGTTCCGTATACAGGCATTTAAAATGTCAAACTGCTCACACTACAGTTAATTTTGTGAGTGGCGCAAGAGGAGCCTAACTGAAGGGTTTAGTTATTTCACATTCCTTAATGAAGATTAAGAAATTAAAGAAAACCCACTTTACCGGTGCTTTGTCTTATTGTGACATACATGCATTTGGTATTCATGCATTTGCTTGGCAACATAAGGAATATATGTTTGTAGAGATGTACATATATGCCCTACCCTTACCTCCCCTACATTCACAGGCGCCACTTCAGACCTTTGCATATTCATCATGCAGGTTTTCCAAGCATATTTAGCTAAATGTGCATAGAGACTTCTGTGAAACTGAAACTTTGGGAAAACAGGTAACCAGTCAAGTGAAGACTTTTAATCATTAATCATAGCAAGCTGAATGTGATTTGAAACCCTCTTCATAGTTCAAGTCCTGAAGAGGATCTGGAGAGTGGGTTTTTGAATGCACCCTGTCCTCCCTACACACTTTAAATTGAGATAGGTTAATGTAAACATGTAAATAGGCTCTGGCTAAGGTTTCAAGGAGACACACTTGTGTTATATGAGGATCTTCACTGAAGAAATAGTTCTTCATCCATTATGCACTAGCCTACTGATACTTTTTTTAGGGGGAAAACCAACACTGAAGTCTTAGGGCTAAATCCAGCATTTGTCTGAACTAAAGTAGACCTGTTGACTTGCTACTCACTTACATAAGTCCTGTGAATTTCACTTGCTAATCACCACTTACATAAGTCCTGTGAATTTCTATAGGGTTTGCTCTAGTTGAAAGTAAGAATGGTTCTACCTGTGAAGTAGATGTCACCTAAAAAAGAAGAAAACGATATTGGAATAGCTTTTCTTGCTTAGCCTTATATAGGGAGTATGGGAATGCTGTGAATATATACAGCAAATGTTTTGACTGTCAAAAACGTTTATCAAAAACACATTTACACGAATGTCTTGATAATGTCATTGGATGTGCTTTACAATGGTGGTAGAGAAACAAAGAGCGGAAGAGCATGGAAAGGACTGGATTGTTAACTTTACTAAGGAAAAGCTAAAGGTATAAAAGTATCAAGGAAATGTTGGACCCCATGATTTTGCCATGTCCCCTTATGTAAGATACTATGGTGATAGAATAAATAATGCGGATACCTAGAGTCGTATCTGCATAGATATGACTGCATAGATACCTAGATACCTTCTGCCAACCTAGCAGTTTGAAAGCATGTAGATGCAAGTAGATAAATAGGTACCACTTTGGTGGGAAGGTAAACAGTGTTCTGTGCAATTGTGCTGGCCACATGAACACAGAGTAGTCTCTGACAGCACTGGCTCTTTGGCTTAGTAACAGAGATGAGCACTGTCTCCTACGGTCAGACACGACTTGACAACCTTGTCAATGGGGAATACTTTTACCTTTATCTTTACCTTTACCTTGAGTTGTACAATGGTGCAAAATCAATTCATTACTGGAATAAGGAACTGCTGCTCAAAAATCTTACTGGAAGTGCTCAAATCTCTTGGCAGAACAAGCACTGGTTTCTGGGTGTATTCAAGTGATTTATCCCCTGTCTAATCAACTGAACTATCTCTGCCCAGATTACAAAAAAATTATACAGTAACTACTCAAATAATAAAACATTAATAAACAGGAATTAAAACAGTAAAATACAATAGAAATCGTAGACAAGAGCAAATGGAATGCTAACAATGAAAAATCTATATGAATAGGAAGGATTGGCATCTAAAATTGAGCAGTTCATGGGAGAATGTCCTAGAATTTAGGTGCCTCTGCCTGACTTCAGGTGGTGGTGAAGACTCCCAATTGATAGGTCCCTACTCAGTGAAAAAAGAAGTTAAATACATGGTATGATTATTTGGTCTCTTGTCAGTGTCCTAATAACATTTGTCTAGAGTGAAGGCCTATTGTACATGTTAATTATCTAAGATCTTGCTGTACCCTTGGTACTACAGTGGGGGATAGAGTAGTGAATAGCTGCACTTGGCACCTGTATTTGGTTGTGACAGTTTAGTGGTTTATCTCTTAAGTGGTTTTTTCTCCCCTACAATGAAGCTGTGTTTATTTGTATTTTAGATTGGATCAGTACAGAGCAGATCTATATTGAAATTCTGCAGGAGAGATATGCTGCCAGTGCATGGACAGTTTTCTCCCTATCTTTAATTTACCCAGTTGAAAACAAGAGCTGAAAAGCCCAGAATGGATCAACAACTACCAGCCCTGTGCCTCTCAATCAGAATTTAGGGGTCTGATGATGTAGAGTTGACATAATGGCACACCAGTGTCAACCATTAGTTGAAGAAACCAAGGTACTTACATGTACAGGACATATCCTCAGGATAGCTTGCCATCCTACAAAAAAGATGATCATTTGATCTCTACTCTCACCATGGTTGAGTGGCACAGTCAGAAAATGACAAACTGACTGTGAGATTGCTGCACGCAGGGGCTCAAATCATCTTATCCTATGCACATGCTCCTGAGAACTTTTTTGGCCAAATATCAGAGAAGAGAGTACAGAAGATGCACAGAACTCCTTTGAGTGGAGATCTGCAGAAAATCTTCCCAAGATAAAGGTTTAAGAGCAACAAAGAGCCTTTTGCAGTCAGGAATAGGGAGTAACTGGGACACTAGACCCACTATCACCATAGCAGGAACAAAATTTGATAGTCATCAACTGCTTTTAAAATTAATGACAATAAAACCATAAGAATAAAGCTGGTCATACAAAATATGATAAAACAGCATCAACATACAATGAAGTGGGGAAAGGAGAGCTATGTATCAGAGAAAAGGTGGAAATAAATGTAATTAATAATTAAATAAAGTAAATCAAAAGTAAAATGAATAGTATGAGGGAAACAGTACATGCAGCTACTAAAAAGCAATACCTAACAAGAAGAATGAACACAAAATTTACACCATATCAACTGGACAGTTGTCCCTTCCTGTTTGTGGACTTCCCGTTCGTGGTTTTGAGTTTCTGCAGACAGCAAGCCAGGAGGGACAAAATGGTGCATGTGCCTCTGAGCGCGCCACCATTATAGTCAGTGAGGCTTGAATATCCACATTTTTTTCTATTTCGCTGGGAGGGTGCCCCGAACGGATCCTCCGCAAATGGGGAGGGATGACTGTAATATCAAAGAATTATCTTTCGGTGAATCAGTTTTGAATGTACACTATAATAATAATCTGCCATGGATGTTTTCTACGGTTTTTGTTATATTGACATTGTTAGTTTAATGTTACTATGTGTAAAAGTTAAAATTATAAATGAAGAAAAGTACAGGTATACAAAATGCCATCCTATAGGGCCTAGTTCGTTTTTCTAGGCTGGGCATTTCCTAGCCAAGCTGCCACCAGTAAAGGAGCCCTCCTGCTTGTAGTCATCTTTCCTCAGTTGCACAGTACACCTGGAGAAGAGCCTCAGATTGTGACCTTCAAGTCTCCTATAGGAGGAAGATAAACACAGAGGTAAAGGGTCCTTCAGGCAACTTTGCCTCAAGCATTTCTTTCTTTGTTACTTGTCAATGTCCAATCCAAATATATGGTCTTATTTGCAATGGACAATGCTATCTACTGATTTATCCAATTTGTAAAATGTCTAATTTTATTTTAAAGCTGCACAATAAACTGTAATGAAATACCTTTTTACAATCTGTTATCTTTTGTATATGCACTGGAATTTATCTGCAAAAAAATCTTCTTTGAATATTTCTTTCCTGTTTCAAATGGAGAAAGGTCACTTACTGAAGAAAAATGATATGATCAAAATGTTCACTGGCAACCAGATAAAGGGCATGAAGCCAAAGGGGGTGGGGAGACTTTTAAGTATTTTCCTGTTGACTTGCATACAAGATAAATATTAATCTTACATTATCTAAAAAGATTTGGTAGATCTTGATTTGAGGCTAAAGAAAGGTCATAAGGATAAAAGTCACAGGCTAAAATCTTAAATATGGTTTTAGGAACACAATACAGCCAATTAAAGAGCTCTTTGTAGTTCTGCTAAACCAAAAAAAAAAAAAAAAGAATTTTGGAGTTCTCAGTAGGACACGGCTGTATATGTAGCATTCAATAATGACTCCCACTGTCTTCTGTAGGATGTTCTCCTTAATAACGGTGGCAAAGGGTTAAAATACACTCTGTGCAGTATGCAGCTGAAAGTTTTTTTTCTCCTTACTTACAGGTAAGCATGTGGCGCACACCATGTGCAAGGAGGGTAACTTTAGTTTTCTTCTTAAATCCCTACCTGAGCAGGGGTGAAAAGATAAAGGGAGTCTTAGGTTCTGTTGGTGGTTTTCCCATTTCTACCTTCACATATGGAGTGGGGCTGAGAGAACTGTTTAAAATTCAAACCAACTGCAAAATTTTATACCTGCCCTGCTTTTTATATGATAAGTCTGATCTGGATTGGTCTCTTGTATGTGCACAAAAAAAGTGACTGTTAGCTGCATGATATAGTGTGTCATTTAGGATTGCAGGAAAAAGTACAGTTTGTTCCTGAAATAGTGCCAGCTTCCAAAGCTCTAGTAGATTATGTTGACCAGAGTGGAAGTTGTGAGAGGATGCAGTCTCATCTGTCCTTGGCCCATGTGTGTCTCTGGCTTTTTTGTTGTTGAAGTGGATTCATAGAATCAGAATGATGAGTTGGAAGGGGCCTTGTGGGCCGTTGTGTCCTAGAGCATCCCCAGCAAGTCATTTTGCCAGTCTTTCTGCTGTGTCACAGGAATGACAGACGTTCAGTGGCTCTAGATAACCACCATAGTGCTCCTATTGCCAGTGGGAACACTGCAGACAATATGGTTACAAAGCTTTCGGAAGTGGGAACTGTGACTTTCATATCATTCAAACTCCCTTGACATGAGGCCAAGAGATTCTGAATCACACTACAAATGAATTAATTTTTTAAAACACAAAATATTAGAGACTATATCTTTGTTTGTGTGTGTAGTTGTGGCTGAATGGGCTGAAACAGGAGTTTCAGCTTTGGTCATTTTGTGTGTATGTGTTGGTTATTTCAAAAATGTTTTTAACATTTAAAAGTGCGACCAGTCTCCATGCCATTCAATAAAGCCTGAGGCTTCTGCATGCACTTGAATACTACATTGTCTGGGGAGAAAATTTACTGTATATACTTGACTAAGAGCCTTTACAGACTGCCAGAAATAATGCAGCTTGAGTCCACTTTAACTGTCCTGGCTCACTGCTAAGGAATTATGGGAACTGTCGTTTATTGTGGCACTAGAGCTCTCTGACAAAGAAGGCTCAGTGTTCCTTGCTCCCTGAGAAGGAAAGCTATGCAAGGAATGTGAAGGAACTGCCCATCTTCCCCTCTACTCACATGATTCTTGCTTTCTTTATCAGTCTTCTCC
>CM034706.1:55875804-55886971 GCA_020142125.1 Phrynosoma platyrhinos | reverse complement strand
ACAAACAAATGGGTTTTAGAGCAGAACAAGCCGGAAACTTCCCTGGAAGCCAAGATGACCGAACCGAGACTGTCATACTTCAGACACATCATGAGAAGGGAGGAAGGCTCATAGGAAAAGACAAAAATGCTGGAGCAATAATGGAGGGAGTAGGAAGAGAGAAAGGCCTCTCCAGAAGGAGGTCACAGGTATTAAGGGGTTGCAGGAATTAAGCAGAGCAGTGGAGGATAGAGGGTCTTGGAGATTTCTCATCCGTAGGGACATATGGATTAAAATCAACTCGAGGCAGTTAACAACAAACAACAATATAAATTGGGAACGTTTTGCTGGTTTAGTGCCATCCTTTTCACCATGATTTACTGTAATAACATGTCTGAGAGAGAACTATATGTGTGTTTGCAATAACAGTCCATAGACAGTTTGTGTCTGGTTTAGGGTCAAAATTCCAGAACTAAATCAAGACAAAATTATTAAGGTCACTAGTGGGGTGGGTGGATGTATGTGTGTAGGATGCAGTAGCTAACACCACTTCAGAAAGAGACTTTGCAGGATATAAAATTTGATTGCCTCTATTTCTGTACCTGTTGGCTAGCTGGAGATATTTTAATGGGGTGGAACCCTGACTTCTGGCTTTGGTGGTGTAGAGCTGAGGTTTTGGTTGCTCTTGCATCCCCAAAGGAGGAGACTTTGGACTGTCATTGGAATTGCTGATTTTGAGTATATGGAGCTTAGCAATGGCCAAAGGAGGAAATTATGTAAATGCCCATCATGTGGGTGCAGGTCTTGTAGGTGATTACATCATTTGTCTCAGTAGACTAGCAGTTAAATTATCTCGTAGCAAATAAATTATCTCGTAGCAAATAATTTAAGAATTAATTTGGCTGTATCCATGTTAATACCACTTTAATTGCCATGGCTCAATACTATGGAGTTCAGGGAACTGTTGTTTGTTTTAGACCCAGAGCTCTTTGACAGAGAAGGCTAAATGTTTCACAAAACTACAGTTCCCAAAATTCCATAGCATTGAGCAGGGGTAGGCAACCTTTCCCCTTTAAGGGCAGAGGGACTTCAGCTCCCAGAAGCCTCAGCCATGTTGGCCAATAGTCCTATGTTGGCCAATAGCTCCTGGGATTCTGGGAGCTGAAGTCCCTTGGCCCTTAAAGGGGAAAGGTTGCCTACCCCTGGCATTGAGTCATGTCAGTTAAAATGGTGTCAAACTGGATTATTTCTGCAATGCGAACTCAGCCTTACTCATGGGTCAAATGGGCAGGAAAAACTCTGCACGAGCTGGGATGATAAGCGGCAGGAAAAAGGTGGGCAATCATTTTAATTTAGGAGAAATTTGCTCCTATTTTATATCAGACGTACTGGCAAAGAAGTTTGGCTCGGGAAGACTGACATACCGATAGGCTAATTAGTTGAACAACAGGCAGTTTTGCCCCTGCAGGGACACAAAGAAAGCTGTTTACGTCAAAGAAATACTGGGTGACCCACTGCTGTTAAACCAAGGGTGAATGCGGGCTTGTGGGATCTGAGCCCAGTAATTGGTTCTGAATAAGAAAGTTGAATGGAACGCATAGTTCTTTGCTTACCCAAAGCTTTCTTCATTTCAGCAGTACACGTTTTGACTGTGCATATGTGTGTTTGTGTGTGCATGCATGTGTGCACACATGTGCGTCTGTCCTTCTATCTTTCTTTGTTGTGTTGCTAGAGAATCAGAAATCCTTGCTATAGCTACACACACAAAGAATTTACTTTATGCCATCTCCTGCTGTAAGCAAGTGGAGTAATGGTTGCTTCTTTGGTTTATTGCAGGCATAAAGTCAGACTATGTCTCATTGATAATGCTGATATTTTAGGCTTAGATTAGCAAATAGTTGCTACATAAATGGCTGTGTCTGCCCAGAGGAATATGTGGTCATTTGCTCATCACACTACCTTCTGAGGTATGGCCAGCACAAGAGGGAATCTTTTTTTGCCATGGCATCACAAACATAAATCTCCCTGGCTTTGAATGGTTTATCTGTCTCCTTTATCAATGCCTTATTGACTACCCAACAACTTTGTCAAAGACCTGACAAACATTTGATTAGATATGGGGAGAGGACAGGGAGATCTGGATGATAGCTTAGTGTTAGATGCTTTATCACTGCTCCCAGGCTCAAGCTGTGACACTTCCAGGCAGGGCTGGGAGAGTCACATGTTTACCCCTGGAGTGCTGCTGTCTGTTAGGTCACAGCACTGAGCTGGATGGGATTATGGCCTGGCTAGGTTTGTTTGTTTTATAGGTTCCCCCTCCCCCCCCCCACAAAGAAGTGGGTTGTTGTTGTGTTCCTTCATGTGCTTTCCAACTTATGGCAATCCTAAGGTGAACCTATCAAGGGGTTCTCTGGGGCTGAGAGTATATGACTTACCAGGTTCATCCAGTGGGGTTCCCATGGATGAACCCTGGTCTCGAGAGTTGCAGTTGACTAACACTGTTTGTCATATGGTTATTGGTTGATATTCTGACAGCTGTTCCTTCTTTAAATGTGAATTTAAATTTTTATATATATATATTTTTTTGGCAGGCAAGATCTATAGAAATTGCAGAATATTCATCAGACAGTGAAAATCTGGAAGAATGCCAAGTTGAATCTGAAGCTGCTAATTTAAATTTTCTTCAAAAGAACCAGTTCCGATTTGGAGCAGGGGCTGAAACAGATACAGGAAGATCAGCGAGTGATTGGTTAAAATCTGCTCAGACCCTTCTGCAGACACCTAAGAAGAAGATGAGTAAGAGTTCAAAAACCCCAGAAGATTCTGCCAAAAAAAGAAAATTACTAAGGCATGTAACAGGTCTTTTAAATGTAACATCTCAGTAATGTTTATTCTTTCTACACTGAAAAAATTGGTTTTGAGGGTTAAATTAAGGATGAGAAACAGTGTTCCTCCCACAGGCCTCCCAATTCTTGGTGCTCTTTCTGGGAACCCACCTTCATTCCTCCTGCCCCATATGTGGAGGGATAGGAAGAACTAACTGTTCTCTGCTGGTCATGGAAACACAATGCCCTGATTGGAACTCAGGTGGGGCAGAGCTCCCAACTTTGCCTTTCTTATGCCTTCCGTATAAAAGAGTAGGAGAAGAAAAATGCTCTCAGCTAGCCTTGAAAGTTCCAGAAAAAATATGTTTTGGAGAGTGGGCAGGATGTGGGAGTATCTTCTTGTTATCCTCCCCTGTAAGGGGAGAGATTTTGGGAATGGGATGTGGGGCAGGGACTTGGAGTCTCCAGTGGGGCAGATTCCAGTCATCCATGAGCTTTGGGCCAAGGGCAGTTCATCTTTAAACTAATAGAGTTGACCATTTGTGGATATTCACATGGCAGCCCAATTAACTTCTTAGGCATTTTCTAGTAGATGCTGATAGCACAATATCTCTGTTAGCATTCACTCAATTATCATCGTCTTATGATGATTCACAACAATGGCTGCCATCTCAAAATCTCTCTCTGAAGTATTCAATTCAAATAGCCTGTCCTCTTGCACAACTGCATTACCTCTGGTTTTCAGTAGATAATTCTTGGTTTGAAAGCAGTACTTCAAAGACTGTAGTCCATGCAAAAGGGGGCCTATTTAACTAGAAGCAACACCATACAAGTGACTTTTTTCAACCAAGCACACTCTCACATGAGAGAAGTCAAAGAATAGATCACTGTACAGTGAAGACAAAATTATTCAACTTTACCATTGTAGTTTGCATAAACACGTGTTGCTGTTCACCCATCATTCCTGTTTTTCCTTATGTCTTCAAGCAAGTTTTCTGTTATTTTCTTCTTTTTTGAACACCAGTTAAAATACTCATATTGTGTGCCTTCAAGTCATTTTTTACTTATGGTAACCCTAAGGTGAAACTATCATTGGGTTTTCTTGGCAAGATTTGTTCAGAGAGGGTTTGCCTTTGCTTTCCTCTGAGACTGAGAGAGTATGGGGGGTTGCAGACTGCCAGGAATAGTTGAAATTGAGTCCACTTTTAGGGTTAGGGTTAGTGCTAGGGAATCATGGGAATTGGTTTTTTTCTGAGACATTGAGCCTTCTCTGTCAGAGAGCTCTGGCGCCACAATAAAATACAGTTCCCATGATTCCCTAGCCCTAACCCTAACCCTAAAAGTGGACTCAATTTGCACTATTTCTGGCAGTCTGCAACCCCCCTATGACTTGCTCTTGTTCACCCAGTGGGTTTCCATGGTTGAGTGGGGATTTAAATCTTGGTCTCTAGACTTATAGTCCAACACTCAAAACCATTATTCCACATAGACTCTCAAAATATCCATCCTTTGATTTATTTAATCTTCTGCCAATAGATGGGTCAGATACATCTTGACAACATTAAAAACAAGAAAAGAAGAGAACATTTCTGAAGACGTGTGTGTGTGTGTGTAGATGGTGACCCCCGTCACTGCCAAAGTGGCTTCTTTTTGAAAATGACTTTCATTTTTCTTGGCGCGTGACCCTGAACATGGAAGGCCACATTTTAACTGAATCCTGAAAGGCTGCTTCCAGACTTTCTCCACCATTATAGAAATGGTTTTGAGGTCTTCAACATGTTTGGTTGAACTTTTTAATAAGCCTTGATTTCTGAAAGATGAACAGAACATGTATTGCCTAAAACTCCCCCTCTGGCAGTTAGTATATCTTACAATGTTGTGTGATGACACAAGATTGCAAATTATCTTAATCCTGAGCTCCATTCACACTGTTATATGGAAATAGGTGGGGCTGCTTTATGTATGTCATCAGGTAAGTGGGAAGTTAGAAGAAAAACTTGCTGTGTTATATTAATCTATTCAGAGTTGTAAACCATATGTTTGAAGAAATAGCATTGGATGATGAATTTGTAACATTTTTTTCTTGTAGTATTATTTTTTTAGTAGATCTGTTCTTAATTCCTTTTTTATTTTGCAATATTGTTAGAGACACAAAGCTGAATAAAACAAAACAAACATTACACTGTTTATTTAAACACAGTTTATGCTGTACGTTATATATTTACTTATCAAAGTAGCAGACAATATAGAATGTCCTGAAATACCATATGGTAAAACAGTGCTCATCTTGTGCAGCATGCCAAAGCTTTGAAAATAAAATAAATAGTTGAAGGAAAGAGCATTAAATATCAAATGAATTTTGATGGAATTACAGTTTTTTTAACCCAAGAAAGTATAAAATCCTCTTTTCAAAAACCATAATATTCTAAATAAAGTAGCATATTGAAGTAAAATCCATATCTATGTTTGCTAGCTTTTATGAAAATGGAAGTTGAGAGCCAGAATACTTGGTGAACATCTACACTTCTTTTGCCCAAGAACGTGTCAGGGCCACTTGAGTGTTGCTTATCCATATAGAGATAATTTGTGTGAGAAGTCACATGCGTATTTTAATATTTGAACAGTGCAAAGATGGGGTATTGCTGTGAGTTTATGGCTTAGAAGTCAATATGGCTGGATTATAGCACATCTTAAAAAGAACTTGCATTTCCATTTATGACAATATCAACTTTATATTCTGACCTGCACTTGCACCTTTAAAGAAAAGTGGTTTCTTTTATCCTCATAATTCTATTTTAGGCCTGAAACATATGGGCAAAAAGCACCGGCTTTGGGCCTATCCGGGGGTGTGCTATACAGATGACACACGCCTCCAGATTGGGCCGAAGCTGTGCTGTGGCTGCCTAAGGTAGCCCAGGGCTGCTGGCAAAATGAGCGCAAAAGAAGTGCTCATTGCTGGTGGCCCATTTGAGACCGCAGTGGTGGCCTGTCTCGGGACCCCAGTATCTGGTTGCCATGGTCCTGTGCCAAACAAGGAGCAACTGCTCTAAACTGCCGGTCTGCTTAATCCCTTAGGGCCTAAGCAGACTGCCAGAAATAGTGCACATTAAATTGAGGCACTGCCCTGGCTCAGTGCTAGGGAATCGTGGGAACTGTAATTTATTGTGGCACCAGAGCTCTCTGACAGAGAAGGCTCAATGTCTCAGGAAAAAATACAATTCTCATGATTCCCTAGCACTGAGCCAGGGCAGTGCCTCAATTTAATGTGCACTATTTCTGGCAGTCTGCTTAGGCCTTTAGTCTTCGTGGATTCCTTTGCAAATATTAGGTTTCCTAGGGCCTTTGCAGACTGCCAGAAATAGTGTAAATTGAGTCCACTTTAACTGCCCTAACTCAGTGCTAGGGAATCATGGGAACTGTAGTTTATTGTGGCACCAGAACTCTCTGACAGAGAAGGCTCAATGTCTCAGAGAAAACTATAGTTCCCATGATTCCCTAGCACTGAGCCAGGGCAGTTAAAGTGGACTCAATTTGCACTATTTCTAGTAGTCTGCAAAGGCCCTTAGTTACTATTCCATTCACTAACTGTCTTTGCATGATATTTGTTTCACATCTCATTGACTTCTATTCGTCATGTCCACATCTCACTACCTAGGTCACCTTCAATGGGGGCTGCTTGCCACACTGCAGATTTACTGCCAACCATTGTAGACAATGCTGGGTTTATCTGACTCAGTATAAGGCAGTTTCCTATGTTCCTGAAAAAATGAAGACACTAAAGAAATTCAAAAGACAAACAGAAAGAAACAAATTACATTGCCTTCTTCAAAATATAATGAACATTACTGTGTTCAACACAATATGCTATTTGGCCTTTTGTTAGATGTTATACCATAGTTAGCTGATTGGCTACAGCCTGTACATTCATATTCTTTTTCTTTATGTACTCCTGTATTCATCCCCAAATTAGTGTTTGCAAACCACATCATGGTTTCTGACTACATTTGGTCCTAACTGTGGTTAGAATCCCATTTATGTTAATATATCTCCAAGTACATTTATCTGTAAAATTGAAATAGGGTGCAGTGGAGTATGCAGGGGAGAAGGAGGAAGGAGTGCTTTAGCAGGTGGGGCAATAGATATGCAGGGGGGAAGCAGATGGGCGGCCATGGGCCGCCCCAGGAAGCTGCACCGCGGGACTGAGGCATCCCCACGCCTCGGTCCCGCGGCGCAGCTTCGCCGGCCCTGAAAGGAGCGCTAAGTTGGCGCTCCTTTCACAAGTCGGCGACTCTTCCGCCGCAGCGCGTGCAAATGCTGCGGCGGGAGGTCCTCCCCGGAGCGCCGCCTGTGCGGAGGGCCGGCTGCTCCGAGGACCTGGGGAAGGGGTTGGGGCGCCGATCGTGCAGCTGCCCCTCCCCTTCCCTGCCCCCAAGACAGCCCTTTAAGCCATCTGCTTAGGGGGATAGTTACCTATTTAGAATATCCTTGAGTTTTACAACTTATCTAAATTCAAGTTGAGTGTCAGCGTGGTGTAGTGGTTTGAGCACTGGACTACAGCTCTGGAGACCAGGGTTCAAATTCCTGCTCAAGCATAATCCCCCCCCCCCCGGTAACTTTAGGCAAGTCATGCTCTCTCAGCCTGAGGGTATGGAAATAGCAAACCCCTTCTGAAGACACCTGCTAAGAAAACCCTCTGATGACTTGGAGGCGCACAAAAACAACAGCAACAAATAAACTCAAATGTTGTTCAATTTAGTAAATGTTTAAGCTTGAAATAAATTGGGTTAGATGATCTATATTTGTGCTTAGAAGAGTTCTCCTGCTGTTGAAAAGATGGTGGGAGAATCAGTCATTGACATTCCCCTTCCTGATAATGCCTCCTGAGGCTAAAATGAAAAGTGATAAGAGACCCAAGATGAGAATCCTGGGGCTGCGCTAGACTAGACCCTTGAGCATTTGTGTTATTCTTAAACTCTTGGCCAATAAGCTGCTTTCCTACAATTAATTTTAAATGGCAAAGTTTACATGGGGAGTCAGCATGGTATACTGGTTTGAATGTTGAACTCCAGGAGAACAGGGGTCAGATCCATGCAAACCCACAGGGTGAGCTAGTCACTCTCAGCCTAAAAGGAAGGCAGTTACTCAGACACCCTGTCAAAAGGAAGCAAACTTCCTCTATATCAGTCTTGCCAATAAAAATAGATAGGGTTGCCATATGTCATCGTTGACTTGAAGGTACATAACAACAGCAACCAAGTTTGCATGTAACACCACCATAAACAAAAGAAAAGTTAAGCAACAGAGACAGAAGCATTTATGTAGTGCCTGCAAATTTTCTTTCTTCCATGAGTTTCATAATACTCATAATGCTGGTGAAGAACTGGTTAAGAGGCTCCATGTAATAATAATAATAATAATAATAATAATAATAATAATAATAATAATAATAATAATAGCAGCAGCAGCAGCTCTGGATTCCTTAGGCTTTTCAATACTATTGAGCAGGGGTAGGCAACCTTTCTCCTTTAAGGGCCGAGTGACTTCAGCTCCCAGAAGCCTCAGCCATGTTGGCCAATAGCTCCTGGGATTCTGGGAGCTGAAGTCCCTTGGCCCTTAAAGGGGAAAGGTTGCCTACCCCTGCTATTGAGGGACAAATAAATCATTTATTTTTATTGGCTTCCCAGTTCTTGTGACTTGAGCACAGTTGGTGGAATTATTTCGGCCTTTAAAAATTAAATATTGCATGTGTTCTGTTTCAGTGTAATAATTCAGAATGTAGGTGTGCACAAAGCAAGTCCATATTTTAAACTGAGCCACATTTACGAGTCATTAAAGTGCACACAGATGAAAGAAATATCCTGACTTCTGAATGTTTAGGATTGCTAGACCACCTTTTGTTATTGACCAGGGTTGAGCAATACCCAAGCTTCATATGCCTCCTGCCAAATTTTCTATCCCCAAACACCCTCTCAAAAATATTTTTGGTTCAAAGAGGAAAGCCTTGTTTGGGGTGTCATTACAGAATGCTAAAATAGTAGACATTCAGTTCAATATGCTGTCACTAACAGGAAATTAAGTTTAGCTGTGCTTTTGAAAGCTTATACCTTTGGTACACTAGAAGGACTCCTCAATAGAGGAGGTCCACAAGACTGGGCTTTAGGAGAGAATGCCATGTTATTCTCCCACCCTACCCCATCTTTGCTCATAGAGGGCTCTCAAACTGGCTCCTATTAAAGAAAAGAGCTGCATATTTCAACAGTTTACTCAATAATTTCACTAGCTTAAAAGCAACTTCAGGTAAAATAATCTCTTAGTTTGTAATATGGATAGTTTTGGATCTGAATTGTAAGTTCCTTCATTATTACCTTAAGTATATTTACTTTGCATGTCATTCCTTTTGCAAATACTGAACTATTTCAACTGAGGACAATTTTCAGACCACTCAAAGTGCACACTTGACCCAGCTTCTGAAATGAATCATGAGGTCAAGTATGTGTAAGGAGCATTTTGGGACATGATCCTTGCCAGTGGTCACACATCTTCCAGTAATATGATGTAGGTCAGTGCTTAAAGTACATTCAACTGAAAATTGTAGCTGAAATTACACTCTTGAGTTGGAAAGTTGCTCTGACCCCAGGAGTCCTTTTATACCCCTTTCAAAATATTCTGCTTTTTATTTTAGGAACTGAAAAACAGTATGAGACATCAGCTTATGTTAAATATAGGCTGTAGAATATACTTTCATTCTGAACACATCTATACAATGTATGATTTTACAACATCCCTCCAGCTCTGAGGAGTTTAGCAAGCATATGTTATATCAAAAGTGTATATCATATGGTTATATTTTGGACAAACTACAATAGATTTGTCTGAGTGAATAATAATTTGTTTTCTTTAGGGGAGGGTTAGCAGAGAGACTGAATAGGCTGCAGAACCGAGAAAGGACTGCTATTAGCTTTTGGAGGCATCAGCGTATTTCTGATGATCAAACACTTTCAGGTGAGAATTGTAGAAATGCAGCTTTTCAGCACTGTGAAGACTATTTCAGCAAAGTGTAATTTTTTTTGTATTATTTTAAGTGAATACTTATGCTTATACAACAAAGGTGTAATTAGGGAATCTTTTAAAGTTGTGCTTCTAAAAGATATGATGCTGCACTTGATGGGCCACTGCCACAATGTACACCTGCACTTTTTTGGTATTATTCATGTTCTTGAATATGGATATAAAGGTTTTATATGTGTTGCGATACAGTGCATTGATTGCAGTCATAATACAGACACCTTTCTCATATTGTCAGTATGCTTCTTTCCTACCAAAGACTGATCAGAACAATCATGCTTTCAAATTATTAGGGTGGCAGTGCTAAAAGTAATTTAATACTACTGGGTCTAAAAATAAGAACAGAATGGCAATATATTATGGATGGGGCAAAGTGGTGGTGCATGCTATTAATTTACTTGGGATTCTAGGTGTTTGAACTTAGCAGTCTTCTTTCTTTCTCCAAATGCAAAAGAAATAACCAATTATTAGTTCTTGGTTTATTTTTCTGTCATGTTGGGGGAGATGCATGCCAGATTGTTGGGTTCAGATATTACAATAAATCAAAAGGGAATGGAAAGCCTGTCATTTGTTTCAGTGTTTCCATTTGCATTTTACAGAATTCTAGTCTGTTGCTGGTGTGCAAATGTAGCTAATCAATCTGGTACTAAGTGTAGACAACCTTTTATATATGCAGGATGCTTAATAATATACAACTGATGTGAGGGCCATAACTAATTAATGGTAGGTTTTATTTGCTTACCAATTCTTACAGCTTACAAATACTGGAGGCATGCTAAATACCATGAATAGAAATAATGAAAATGCACTATGTAACCATCAGTGTGATGCTGCAGCAAAAAAGCAAATGCTGAGAGCAGTTATAGTCCCACTATAATCTGCACTGATTAGGCCTCATGGGGAGTATTGCATTAAATTCTGGGTGCTTCATTTTAGGAAGGATATAAACAAGTTGGAGCAGGTTCAGAGAAGGACAAGGATGATAAGAAGTATGGAGAACAAAACATACAGGGAAAGGTTGAAGGAGATGGGCATGTTGAGCTTGATGAAGAGAAGATTGAGGGGTGACATGATTTGTTGTTGTTAACCACTTTCATGTCACTCCAACTCATGGTGACCCTATGGATGAGACATCTCCAGGACTCCCTATCTTCCACTGTGCTGCTTACGTTCTGTAAATTCATGCTTGTGAGCTCCTTAGTAAAGTCTATCCATCTACAATCCAGTCTACCTCTCTTTCTACATCCCTACACCTTTCCTAACATTGGGCCTTTGCAGACTGCCAGAAATAGTGCAAA
>CM034706.1:55849162-55875704 GCA_020142125.1 Phrynosoma platyrhinos | reverse complement strand
GCTCCTGGGATTCTGGGAGCTGAAGTCCCTCGGCCCTTAAAGAAGAAATGTTGCCTACCCCTGGGTTCAACAAAAGAACCAATTGGCTACAGATGTGATGGGGCCTCCTCCTCTGAATGTCTTCAAAAAGTGGCTGGACAGCTACCTGCTGGGGATGATTTAGCTGGAGATCCTGCTTTGAGCAGGGGCTTGGACTTAAATTCTGTTGCCCAAAACAGATGGGCCAAAAGGTGCGGCAGATGATGCACGCCCCAATGCGGCTGGAAGTCGTTCTGAGGCTGCTCCAAGCCATCAGTCTGCTTCGGCCCTATGACTCTATGACTACACATGATCATGCACCACCAGCAGACCGTGTGACCAGAACTAGTGAGAAAACAGTCATGCTTTGCAGTACAATTGGAATCTAAGAAAATATTGTAAAGCCATGATTTTTAAAGGCAGTCTAACGTTGAAAAAGCTAATTCTTGAAAAACAAAGATGACTGTACATTGACATGATTCTTCAGCCATCATTGCCTTTGCAGTATAAACATTTTCTAAATGTTTGAATTTCTGTTTTGTTGCTTGTGGAGTCATCTAGTTTCTGTGAATGGTGTGTGTAACATTATTTTTGTATGTTTAAAAAATCTGTGTAACTTTTATTGTTGCCAGTCCTTCTGTCTACAGTCACTGTTAAGAGTAGTGTGTTATAAAGAGTGTCCTGATGTCATACTTTAAAGCACATTTTATCAAATGTATATAAATCTGAACCTTTGAGTTTTATTTGCTTTGTTATTACAATGCTTTAAAAATGTGATGACTTGCAGGATTGTATCTGATGTCTGGACATTTCTTAGTTTTCTGCTGTTGCTTAAGGCAAACATACAGAGACAGATGAGCTCAGAGATCAATGAGATGGGATTGGACCAACTTAACTTTTAGAGTCTTGTTAAATCCCCTTAGAAGTTGTGTAGGATCACATAGATCATAATGTGATTTTAAAAGAAGAAGAGACTGTAAATCTCCAGTTTGGCATTATTTAGGATTTTGGGGGGAAGGGGGAAATCCAGAATAAATAACAGTAACAGGGATACACCCATTCCCTCAATGTCATACTTTCTACCATAATTGGGTCATCTGCAGTTATCTTAGAAAAATGGCTGCAGATCCCATCACGGAGCTTTAGGTGCAGCACCTAATTACGCCCTTAAATAACTAATGGTAGCAGGACTTGTTTATAGTGAGACCAACTAGTTATTAGGTGAGTTCAAACTTCAAAGTTATTTAAACTTGTTGCCCTCCATATATTGCCGCATGTATCTGGACCTTCAGGTGATTATTATGGATAGCAATGATAAGTCACTTTCAACAAACTTTGCTATTATTTTACATTTGATTGTTACAGCTGCCATTCATGACCTTAGGTGAAGGATGAAAATGATGCATTCCTCCAGATATTGTTAGACTACAACTCCCAGTAGCCCTAGCCAACATAGACAGTGGTGAAGAAAAACTGGAAGTTGCAGTCCAGCAGTATCTGGGGGGATGCATGATTCCCATCCTTATTTAATTCTTCAAAGCTTGACTCCTGTAATAATTTTGGTGTTGGGCATAAATAGAAGCTAGCATTAGGCAAAAATAGAAGCATTGCCTAGTAGAGGAAGCAAACATGCTGAAAATCTTATTTAGACAGGTTATTAGTGCCTCTTAAATGTACTGTATACCTTTAGTGGCTTAAAAAATTGTTTTTAAGTGCTGCTAACCATGCTGAGCCTTTAGGATATAGGACTAAAACAAATAAATGAGCGGTGGCAAGCTAGATGCAGGTGTGGAATAATTACAGAGTATAGATAAAATCGCATTATGATGACTGACAAAGTTGGATATCTCAACAGTGGTGACTGGATGTGGGTGTGTGAAGGAGCCTTAGAAGAGAATTTTAGTGGCTTTGGGCAGGGAAAAAAATCCCACGGTATGAACCCATTTTTGTGTCCCCCTGTCCCCAAATGTCAATACGTGAAATGTAATTCCAGATGAATGTGAAGTACAATAATGGTTATCTTACATAGGAGATGCATGCCACATTTTACCATTTCATGCATTTCACTTCCAGGATACCAAACATCTCCCCACCACCATCAGAAGATAGTGTTTCAGTAGTAGAAGAATGACAGTTTTCTAATATTTAATCTGCAGTTTCTAATTGCTGGGAAAATACTGTTTCCCCTCCTCTTTGACCATTAATATGCCCATTGTCATTTGTGTGTGTTTGGGACTGAAGTATGTCCTATGGCACCCCACTGGCTACCTGTCTTCTTTTTCTCTTCTCCCTACTCTCCAACTATGGGGATTCATTATAAAGAATCCTTTCTAAAGTGTGAGTTTAAAATGTTGCTGAAGACTGAGTATCACTCATTAAATCATTCTCATGGCAGCTAACACAGCTTCTGGAAGACAGACTACATATTAAATGTATATGTGTGCACTGGACTCTTTTCCCCCCCTAATAATAAAAAGCATATTTGGAGACAGGTGTGCTGAACTCTTTCATTGCTGACTGTTTTAATGTTCGAAATTACCCTTCCTTCTTTCCTACTGTGGGTTTAGATATATAGCATCATAACAAATAGTATTGTAAATATGCATCTGAATACTCCTGGAAGGGCAAAGGAACTGGGTAGAGGGTATGCATGAAGACAACCCATGGCAGAAGGATTAAAATTTAACAGTACCTTCCCCTATTCATCATTCATCTGTCTCTACCAGGAATATAATGGTGGGGCTTTGTTATACTTATTTTTATAAAATGTATAGTTTGTTTCTTATTGAAAAATGAATCTTTGCAAGGCAAGAATAGCCTGTATTCCTGAATATGCAAGCATTGATATTTTCAGTACTGACATTAGTATTTTCTTTGTTTCAGGAAATATTAAAAGATGAACTGGTAAGCTCATTGCATCATATCTGTTCCTCTTGCAGAAATGCTTGCATTTCAATGCCCATCCACAGCATAGGGATGCAGTGATAACCCACACTGAACTAACATTCCTTTAGCGCTTTCTTCAGTGTGACCAATCTTTTGGAGAAACCAAAAACTAGAAGGGAATGGTTACTTAATTAAAAGTTGGTAAATATATACATTCATACAATTCCAGGCATTGGATTGTGTTATGTGTCTATCGTGTATTTTCCACACTTGCCTATGTTGTGTGAGAAATGCAAAATGCTATGTAGTTAAAAGTTTTTTAAAACTTCAAATGTAAAGTTTTATGATTAAGCCTAAAGTAGCACTTACATGAGTTTGTACAGTGTGTGTACACTCCCCTTTCTTCACTTTGGCTTGAGTCACTGGTTTTATGTTCAAAAGCCTTCCTTGCCAAATGCCTTCTGGCTTAGTTGGGTACACCTGTGTTCAAGTATGTGGAACCTTCTTCAACAGAAAACAAGAACAATAGTAGAATGATATTACGTAATTGATAATGAGCTTTGCAGACTTAACAGGATTATGCTTTTGGAAAGAACCCATCTTAAGTGTTCACTATAGAAAGGTTGCCTTGAAGAAACTTTACTAGACCTTTGAAAACCTGCGGAGAGGAAGGTTAGGTGTGTGTGTGTGGAGGGGGAACTTCTCCCAGCTCTGTCCTGGTTTCTGTGCACAGCAGAACGTTAGGCCTGTGGAGCAGGGAGGCAGAGTTGCAGTGGTCTACTGGTATTCCATCTCCCTTACCAGGTTCCCTGTCCCATAGTTTGCTGGATTTGAGTTATATATATTTGAAGGTGAGTGGCCAAGACAACACAAGGTTTCTGTTGGATGTATCAGTCACTCTGCTGCTACAAGTCTCCTTTTCTGAGCTAGCTCAGCTGGTCTTGACAGAAGTGTTGGAGATTCCTGGCCTGTTGTGCTGTGTGACTTCAGCATGCATGTTGAAACCATTCTTTAGGAAGAGACTTAGAAGCTCATGTCCTCTATGAAAACCATGGGTCACAAAATCTCCTGTCACAAATAATATACCACCCATTTATCAGGCACACCAGACCTATTCTTGCCTTGCAAAATAAAATTTATTATTATTGTTTTAATTTATAAGTAGTTTAATACTGTTTTAAGGGGTGGGAGGGTTGGATGGGGAATTGAACGTTTTAACTTGTGTATTTTAAATGTTGTAACCCGCCTCGATTGCTCCGCAGAGGGGCGGGCTGTAAATAAAATTTATTATTATTATTTATTAGACCTAGAGTTCTATGTTGGATGGGATGATGGTAGTCTGGATGTGGAGGAACTTCCCACAGTTCTGTTGCCTGTTGGGCTTTAGGCTCACTGGGATTCAACAGTACTGTAGTGATGGTTTACAAGTTAATATAGTCTGTCCCAAGAAGCTAATGGATCCAGATGACTCATGAGGAGTTTTCTGTTGCCTTGTTAGATAATTCTTTTGATGCCTTGGTTGACTTCTGGAATGGGGCAATGATCAGAATAGTAGGCATGATAGCTCCTGAACATCAATTCCAACAGACTGAAGCCAGAAGAGCACTCTGGTTTATTAGGGAGCCAGCAGTGATTAAATGAATGGGTCAGTGATTAGACTATTGATGAAAAACTCAGAGCTGATCCAAACAAACATGAGCTAAAACACATTGGAAAGTCTATGCTGTAACGGTGGTGGCAGTGAAGAAATAATTCTCTGCCACCAGTGTGTTTCTCCACTGTTGTCCAGCAGAGCTGTTCCAAATGATTAAATGGCCTCTGTATTCTGCCCCAAAAGACAAGACTGCTGACCCCATGACAGCTTGTTTGCACAAGTTTGCATGAGGCTGTGCAGAAAAAATTGCTTAGATCCTCTCTAACTTGGATGCGGTAGTTGATGCAGATACAGATCGAGTGGATATAACTTTGGTTCCTGTTCCTTTGTAATTTGATACATTTCAGTTTGTCAGTCTGAGGATGTGAACAGGATCCTGGAGAGGTGAGGTCATATATTATGGACTTTTGCTCTCTTAGCTCATATAAGTAGCCAGAGGGGGACTGTTCAAGTGGGTAAGAGATGTAGTGAATGCTTCATTGCAACAGGACAGTTTTCTCTCTTGCCTGAAAAGGCTGCGGACACTACTCTAAAAAATCTCTTTGAACCCTACCATATTAGAAAATTACTTGCCAGTCTCCAATATCCCTGTTTTGACCAAGGATCTGGAGTGCATGGTGATCTCCCAGCTCTAGGATGAAACAGGTTATCCAGATCATTTTAATCTAGCTTCAGACTTTGTTGTGGGACAGAAATGGCTTTGATTGCCTTGGTGAATGACCTATTCCAGGAACTGGTTTGGAGAAATGTGTCCCTGTTTGTTCTGCTGACTTCTCAGCAGCTTTTAATATAGTATCCTTCTGAGTCGCCTCTCTGGGATGGGTACACTATTCTACATTGATTCGGGTACTTCTTGGAGGTACACTGTACACTCTGGTACATTGTTTTACATTGATTCTGGTCTTTCTTGGCAGGTCAAACTCGGGAGGTGATTTGGGGGGATTTCTGTTTTGCACCTCGGCCATTCAGGGCTTGGTTCTGTCCACTTTGCTGTTCATCTTATACATGAAACTGCTGGAAGGGTTCATCTGGAATTTTAAGGTTTAATGTCATCTCACTCTAGCTTTCCTTTCCATCTAGTTCCAAGAAAACTGTCTCAGTGCTAAACAGGGCCTTGAGGTCAATAATGTAGTAGCTAAGGATGAACAAATTGACATTTAATCCAGACAAGAGATGCATTTGCTCAGTTGAAAGGCAAATTAGGGACTAGGGATTCAGTCTGTGCAGCATGAGTTTATGCTCTCCCTGCAACCTCAGGTTCAGAGCTTGTGTATACTTCTAGACTCATCCTTGAGCATGAACACTCAGGTTTCACTGGTGGCTAGGAGTGCATTTACATAGTTAAAACTAGTGCTGTCATTGCACCCATTCCAGGAGATTACATACTGTTTGGAATACTGTAACAAATGCTTCATGGGTCTGCCTTTGGAAACTCTTCAGAAATTTGAAAATGCTTTGACCAGAGTGCTGACCAAGGCTGGTTACAGGCAACATTTACCTCCCTTGTTGAAACAGCTTTATTGGCTACTGGTTCATTTTCAGGCACAATTAAAAGTGATGGTTATGACCTATAAAAGTCTGTGCTGCTTAGGTCCAGATTGTCAGAATTTATTTCCCTGTTAAGTTCTAAGATCCCAGGAGAGCACTTTCTCTTCATGGCTGTGGAACTCTCTGCCACAGGCAATTAGGTTGACATCTTCCCAACTCATCACCTGCTGGCAGACCTTTCTATTCCAATAGCTGTTTGGCAATTAAGTGGCAATGCAGAAATGTCTGGAGTGTGCTTTACTTTTATTGTTATTTTTTAAAATTATTTTAAAATTGGTTTAGTTGGCTTTCCACATTCCTGGGGATTAGGAGTGCAGGACCCCCGCAAAAGACAAAAAATGTGAATAACTTAAGCCCCCCCATGTTTAACACATGCAAAAAAGTATAGTACAGTACTGTTATTTGCAAGCATAGAAACAGACAGCGGGCTTTTCTCAGCTCTTGCCTACACAGGTTCACTTTGAATCGCTTGTGTGTGCACGTGCTCCTTGCAAAGTGAACTGTTGGAGGGAGATGCCAAGCCCAGATTGGGCCATGGAGATGGAATCAAAGGAGCAGATTGTTGAAAAGCAACCCAACAAACCCTTGGCTTGAGGTGTGCAGAGGCAAGCCTGCCCAGCGTGGGGAAGAAGGAAGATGAGGCTGCTTGAATGGCCCTACAGTCCTTCTTCATGTTTCAAGTCAAGGGGAGTTACCTGAGTTGCTTTTTGATATTCTATTCCTTTGCAACTCTCCACTCCCAGCAGCCCAATGTCAGAGGATCACTCTGGATGGTTTTCCAAGGAGCCCTTACTGCTGGGGGAGGGGAGATCTGTTGATCTGGGCTTGGCACACTTTCCCCCCCTTAGCTAGCTTCATAAGCAGAGCAAACACATGTGAGCGGTCTAACAACATTATAATAGGGACTTATAAGCTTCACCTTGCTTTTCCAGTCTGTTTTGTGAGACTTATCAATCCCTGTTAAAGATGAAGTAGGGCAGACCTGGAGGCAGCAACAAATAATGTGTGAATAATCAAATCTTTGAAAGCCAAAGTTGTGCATGGCTAAACAGTTATTTAAATTTTCATCTTTTTCCCACAGTCTTTTCCCAGTTGTAGCACTTAGGCAATCTTGTCAGCTAAGGTACAAGACAACCCTCTCTGTGTCTAACATACATTATGTGTGTGTATGTATATGGAATACATATTTTGTGTGTGAGAGAAAATAGGAACAGAAGAAAGAGTAGAAAGATAATATAACTGAAAGTTACTGTGAAATTCATTGTTGCCATTTGGTGGAAATGCCCGCCCTCTGCTTTTCTTGTGTACAAATAAAATGGAAGTGCCTTAAGAAGTTTTCACAAAAGAGATGTATAGCATGGCGGAGGGGACAATTCTATGTATAAGAGAGAAGTGTTGGGGAGAATATAAAGAACAATAGGATGATAAAAGAAAGGCTAACAGAACTTTTAAATTCTTTTAAAAGAATTTCCTAGAAAACAGAATACAAAGGCCCCAAATAGAGATAATGTTGAGGCCTCATTTAAATTCCATTGCAAAGTGAAATCTTAAAAGTGAAGAAGGTGTCTGAACTGTAATGGCTAACCAACCTCCAGAAGCCTCCCAGAGAGTGGCTAAACTCAGGGCATCCTCTGCAATTTTTCTGGCTATCTTAGATGGGATAGCTGGTTGTGTTTACTCATCAAGATAGTGTGTCCTATCCACTCAGGACAGCTGCTTAGGAAAAGTCCACCTTGATGATCAGGATTGCAGCAACTCCCTTTGAGGGTTTAAATTCAGTGGTAAAGGCAAATAAGTTGGGGTGATGAAAGAGCTGTATAAAATTATGCATGACATGGAGGGGAGGAGAAGCGCAAAAAACTTTTGTCATAAAATTAGAACTCAAGGTCATTTAATGAAGTGGACAGATGGGATATGCAGGGCAGATACATGGCAACCCTACTTTGGATGCCACATAGTTACACTAATAAATTCACTATCACAAAATGTAGTTGCCTAAAGCTATTGCTTGCAACTAGTCAGGATATTTATATGTTGTCTCCAGTGTCATAGACGGTATTCTGAATACCAGTTGAAGGGTAACAATGTGCAGGAATATGCTGTTGCCCTCATGTCCTGTTTGTAAGCTTCCTACTGGCATTTGGCTAACCACTGTGGGGAAAATGCTGGACTAGACTGAGGCTTTTGGTCTAATCCAGTAGTACTCTTTAACCTTTATGTGTGGTGTTGTGTCTATCTCAGACCTTTTGGCTTTGTGCTATTTTAAATATTGTTTTTAAGATTGAGAGTACAGTTGCCTAGCGGCATCTAGTTGCCACCTTGTAATTTTTGTTTTAACTCTAAACTTTAGAATTAGGAATTTAATATACAACATAAAGAATTTTGTATAATATTCTGCATATTTTAAATGGCAGTTGGCACGTGTAAACCTATGGTATATAATATTATGCATGAAGGAATGGGTGGGCAAAGTATAGCTCTCCATACGGTGTTGGATTGCAATTCCCATCAGTCTTAGGGTTAGGGTTAGGGTTTGGGGAAGAGGTAAGGATTTTTGGGAACTACAGTATAATGCCTGGAGGCCCTCAACTTGCCCATCCCTGCATTAAGAAGTTATGCATTAAGTCAAGGGTGGTGAAACTCAAATTGCCTTAAGGTAGATAAAGTTTTACTGGTTGTAGACAATTCTTTATAATTGCTAGATAATTTTCAGTCTGTTAACAGAAGATTAAAACATATTCTATATGTTTGAGACACTCAGGTCTACAAACAGGCATGTATGCATAATAGCATGTCCTGCATAGCTGTGATTATTTAGAATTCAGGTTCATTATAGAAAAGGCTTCTGCTACTTCACTTTAAAAAAAAATTTAAAATATTTTCTTGATTCTATTTTGCTTTCATGTGCTGGGAGAAAGAGAGAAGTGATTTACACAGAATTAAGTAAAAGACGATGGCACAGCCAAACACAATATACTTCTTTCCGTTAGAGAAGCAGCCATGCCCAATATGATCTCAGTACAAACTCTCCTTCAGAGGCAAGAAAAATTGACCCTCTACTGTGCCTGCCAAACTAGAGGCCAAGAAGCTGTCATCACCAGGTCATCAGACTGTCCCCTCATAGGTTGAGGAACTGAGCACTGAAGAAGCTGAGCAATTCAGACCCTCAGTTGCTCTTCAGAATCCCATCTCCTGCAACATGGGGACTCATAGTACCTTATATCAGCTCCAGTAGTCTATGTCTGTTCTAGGGAAAACCAACTAGATCCAGACTCATTCTTATAACAGAGTCACAAAGCCAATATCAACCTGTTCAAAGAGGCCAAAGGTAACTCCTTGTTAAATACAGCAGTATGGGTGAGAGATTTACAATGTGGCAATCATTTGCCACTGGACAGAGTAATAGCTTAGATCTGCGCTGCAGTACTACAAATTTAGCTAGTGAGAGTCAGCATTTGCTTGAGCAGTATCCTCTCTTAGGGCCTTTGCAGACTGCCAGAAATAGTGCACATTAAATTGAGGCACTGCCCTGGCTCAGTGCTAGGGAATCATGGGAACTGTAATTTATTGTGGCACCAGAGCTCTCTGACAGAGAAGGCTCCATGTCTCAGAAAAAAAACCCAATTCCCATTATTCCCTAGCACTGAGCCAGGGCAGTGCCTCAATTTAATGTGCAGTATTTCTGGCAGCCTGCAAAGGCCCTTAGATCAGCTTTCTAATCTGCAATCAAGAAAAGCACTTTCTGCTTTTAATAGATTCACTTAGTTGTTTGCTTGCCAGATCCCTTGTCCATGGGTACAGAGAGTACCAGGGTGACAGTGCAGATCAGATTTTGATGCCCTCTCCATTTCTCAGTAGAGGATAACAATGACAGCTTGTCATAGGAAAGGATCTAGAAGTTTGCCATTTTATTGCTGAAGTGCTTTGGTGGTAGTGTGTCCTCCTGCATAGAGGCAAAGACAGATGCTCACCTCCTGTGGTGAGGCATAAATTACCTATTGCTGAAATGTGAATAAAGTGATGAGGAAGGAAGGTAAAGGAATAATGGCTTATGACAATTCTGGAAAGCATGGAATTCAAGAAAGAAAGCATGATGGTGAGAGCAGTTTGGCAATGGAACTAATTGCCTAGAGAAGTGGTGGAGTCTCCTTCTCTAAACACCTTCCAAAAGAGGCCAGACTGCTACCTGCTGGGGATGCTAGTGGAGATCCTGCAGGGAGTTGGACTCAATGACCCATTAAACCTCTTTCAGCTTTATGATGCTACTCTGACTGGCAGTGATTCTCTAGAACCTCAGGCACTAATAAGCCTTTCTCTTCACCTTCCTCCTGCCCCCAAGGCATTGAATATGGGACCTTCTGCATCAAAAGCATGTATTTTTCCACTGAACCATGACCTCTCCCCAGGTATTTTGCTCAGATTATTCAAATGGAGCTGTGCTCTTGACTCTGCAGGTGTGGTTTCACCACCTGACTGCTTCTGTGCTTATCTTCTCTCCCCCCCCCCCCCCCCCCCCCCCCCCCCCCCCCCGATTTCTCCACCAGATCATAGCTGTTCATAGCTGTCCATCAAATTGACTATCAGACTAATTTACTGAATGGAGATGGGCCAAAATGTAGACGTAAGTTATGGGAACTTACCGTACATGGAAGAGAAATTGAACTCAGTTTGAGTGATACTCTTAAAAATCCACTTAGGTGATAAAAGAGGTTTTGAAGGTTCATAGCCGGGTATATGTTTAACAATTATAAAATAACAGTTGCTCAACACTAGAAGTTCATTCAAAGTTTGATTCAGAGGGTCTTAAATCCAAGGAAGTAACTCACGAGCTTGTTGGAAAATGCATTTGTGTTTGTGTGTGTGTGTGTGTGTGTGTGCATGTATTCTTGGGTTAGGCAAATACATAGGGAAAACATATTCCATCTTTCTTTGGACTGTGGTTAGGTGCCTTTATTTCAACGCTTGCAATTTAGTTTAGAGTTCGAAATTTTGAAACAAAGCACAACAAAGTAATAGTTAAAATAAAGATATAACATCAAGACAAATGTTTTAGTATTTGTGGTGAATTTCTGGTTTTCTAAACATTTATAGTTTTTTACAACAGCTGCCTCCCCCCCCCCCCCCCCCCCCCCCCCCCCCCGCTTTTCATAAAGTAATACAAATCTTCTTGTAGGTAAGTGTTTGGGAAGCACATGGCTGCAAAAAGAGAATAGCAATAATAAAGACTTGTCATATGACTGTCATGTAGGGCTTAATTGATAGAACAGCTGCAAGCACATTGCTTAAGTATTACGGGAACAGAACTCTTTTGATGTGGTGCTTTAAACCTCCTCTTGGCTAAACTTACTAGCTACTAAAGAAAGCCTGGTACACCATATCTAAGCATCCTTTACGTTTAAATAGTTCCAAGTCCTCTTCTCCACAGTTACATAGTTTCTTAGCTATGGCCATGATCATACATTTGCTGGTCATCAAAGTTATTGTTTTTGTTTGCATAATGAAGCTATTCTGTAACTCATTGATGCTATCATTCACATTGCTAAAATTAATTTTGTTATCATTTTAACATAACTTAAGAAGAAAGGACTTACATTTTAGAACAGATAAACAAACAAAACATGTAATAGCATGTTGGGTTCTTCATAGAGTCCTAGCTTTACTTTATTACGAGTTTAGGGCTGTATTTTCTTTGTTTAGGCAAGTCTTTGTTCTGTTTTAAAATCTGTGTTTGGAGCAGTTTCTCTTCTTCTGTTAGGTGCTTACTAAGGTAAACCTTTGATCCCCAAAACCTTTTTCTACCTTATGTACCCTTTAAAAAAGATTATAAAGGCCTGCCCAGGTGTTCTTTCCATGCTTAGCAGTGTTTCCACCATCCCCCTGAAACATAGAAAATTGCCTTATAGCAGTAGTAGCTTTGTGTGGGAAGGAGGGATGGGTTACAAGTTCCAGAATCTCCCAGCCAACAAGGCCAGTGACATTGTTAGAGGATTCTGGATTGAGAATTCTGGGGTTTATAGTTGTTTAAAAAATGTTTCCAAAGCTCTGCTTATACCATTTCAGGCTCTTAGTTTATGTATAATTTGGTTTAATTTCAGGTTTTGTACAAGTGGCCTTTTCTGGCTTCTGACCATTTAACTGGAAATGCTAGCAATTTAATTAGAGACCATTTCATAGAAAGCACACTGGACAATGGCCGATACTGATCCAAATAAAATTTCACTTTACTTTAGGGAGCAATTTGATATGGTTCAACACTAAAATATTATTTAATGTATAAAATGTAAAGGTATTTGATACAAAATAATGGATTTCTTTACTGACACATTATAAGTTGAAAAAAGATGGATTGATTTAAATTTCCGCCATGTGTAAGCTTATTCCAAACTCTGGAACGGCCTGCCGGATGAGATCCATCAGTTAACATTGTTAGACAGCTTTAAAAAGGCTATCAAAACGGATCTCTTCTGGCAGGCCTTTCCAGATTAATTATCCCTGCCTTGGGTACTCCCACCTCCAATGATCTTTGCATGGTCCCATCTACTGATGGATGAAGAACATTGCCTTGGGCCAGTTTTATGCTTGTAAATTTTTTAATTTTTTTAATTGTTCCAATTTGTAGTTTTAATTTTCATTTGATTTAATACTGTTTTAAGGGGGGGAGGGATTATGTTTTGGGATATATTGTATGGTTTTATTGTTGTAAGCCGCTCTGATTGGGTCCCCAAAGGGCGGGATATAAATAATAATAAGTCTCTTTTTTTAACCTACACAGAAAAGTCATAGAAATAAATAGTGTACTGTATGTTATGTGTGTGAGATAGAAAGAGAAGCTTTCCATGGAATATTTGTTTACATGTTTCATTGTTTGATTTCCAGGTAATAAATCTGGTGTATTGATTGTAAAGATCTTAGAAATGCATGAAGAATGTACTCTCTGCATAGCACTCTGCCATCATTTGGGACAGACCACTTCTGAAACTTCTTCCACAAAAGAAGTTGTTGACATTCAGCCTAAGCTTAAAGTTCTCTTTGCAAAAGAAACAGCAGCTCATCTTAAGGCCGCTCTAAATGATGTTGTACATATTTATCCTCCTTGGTAAGTACAAAAAAATAGCTAGCCAGTCATAGTGTTTAAGTCTTTACTGTAGGAGAACCAGATTTTAATTTTTGGTTACTCATCTTAAAGCAGATTGGGCAAAGTATGGCCTATAGGACATGTGCAGCTCCTAGGAGAGCATTTGTGACCCCCAGGGTGCTCCGGGGGTTAGTTTCCCCCTCGAACGACATCTAAGTGTTCAGAGGGGGCATTTTCATCATGTTTTGTCCCCCTTGGGCCATTTTAGGCCAAGGAGTGGTCTTTTTTTAAAGCAAGAAGTGAACAGGAAGTGATTTTCCAATCATTTCCTGTTATTCAAAATGGCTTTGTGTAGAAACATGTCAAAAATGCCACCCACAGCACCTAGAGTGTGGGGTGTGTTTTTAGGGTGCAAATAACTTAATAATCAAAATGGTTTAATTCAAATGGGTGACATATAATAGAATGTAATTTAAATGTGAAACTGCTTCATTGTGACTATGAGGGTCTTGCTGGTGATGAACAAGACATTTTAACATTGTATGTTAGGGTCATCTCTTTAGCTGTCTCTTTAGCTAGAAATGAACTGTACTCTTTTGTGTTTTCCAGCTTCTTATGGGAGCATGATTGGGGGAGAGGGAAACATAATACAAACACACATCAGAAAAATTCTTCTACCCCTCTGGAAGTTGCATAGCTTTAATTCTTCTATTTATCACATTGCAAAGGCAGGCTCCCAAGATCAGTCAGAACATGGCCAACAGGTGATTGTTCCTACAGAGCCCTTTGATAGAATGTACACATTTAAAAAGTTATAGATATTCAAACAGACAATGAAGAGGAAAAAATAAACAGATAAATCCCTACCATCAAAAAGAGAGTAAGTCCTCTTTACATTCTTCCTTTGAAGGTTTTGCAAAAGCAGAAAGAGTTGAGCTCTGATAAGAGAAAGACGCTTAGCTACCCTACAATAAAATTCAGCAAAATTCAGAGTCACTGACTACAAGAGCATTGGTGGAAGAAAGATGTAGTAGTACAATCTGTAGCTGATTACAGATCTTAGAGTTTGAGATTCTTAACTATCCCAAAGAAGATTATGAAGAAAAACAGCCTTGGTTGTGTGTGTATGTGTGTGTGTGCCTTGTAGTGTAGTGGCCTGTCGAGTTATGGTGACCCCATGAATTTCACAAGGTTTTCTAGGAATTGAATACTTAGAAGTAGTTTTGCCAGGTCTATCCTCTGAAATATAGATGACAGCACTTGGCTTGGCCTAGTGATTTTAGTGTTGGACTACAGCCCTGGAGACCAGGGTTTGATTCCCATCTTGGCCATGAAACTCATTGGGTGACCTTGGACAGGGGAAGGCAATGTTAAAGCTCCTCTGAACAAATCTTGCCAAGAAAACCCCATGTTAGGTTCAGCATAAGTCAGAAACTACTTGAAGGCACACAACAACAACAACAACAACAATAACAACAAAAACAAACCTGGTATTTGTAGGTGATTTCTTATCCACATACTAACCATAACTGATCCTGCTTAGCTTCCAAGATCAGATGAGCTACCATGGCCTAAATCCACTCATTAGTCTCAACTAGAATGGACCCATTGACTCAACTGGAATTTTATAGCTGAATACTTACATAAGTTCCATTAAACCAATGGGTCTATTTTTGTTGGGACTAACATTTGGATTTAGGCTCTTGTATCTAATACCATTATTCACAATACAGTTTGAGATATAAAAGCCTATTATAGTACTTAAATCAGTTTATTAAACATAAGAGTTTGCTTGGTTTCAACAATCATCCAGCTATCTCAGTAAAATTATTTTCTCACACTCTTCCATACGAACAGTATTAATTGTGTGACAATCAATCTGCAGAAATGTTGAGACTGGGAAAATTTGGGTTTAATACAGGTTAGATTCAGGATCTAAATCTTCTGAGAAATGTAGTGAAATAGCAATGGTAGAAATTATAATTAATGATTGTATTTTTTAAAAAATGTAACTTTTATTTTATACTTGGGGATAAAATAATTTGGTATGTTACCTCTGGAGCATTTCACACATAATTTTAGTGTGGATTTTAAATTCTTTAGCTTGACTTGGGTTTTACCACTGGAAACTTCAGGGGTGATATGGCAAGATGCACATAGTACATTTTAAATTGAAAATAGTGGCCTACGGAAGCAGATTTACTTGCTTTTTTTCTTAATGTTGGTTGTGTACTGGTCGGTATCCAGTGTACTAAAGAACTGTGGCATGATCAAATGTCATAGCATTTGTCTATAAAATCCAGATGCTGCTGAAATACACAATATGATGACATTAGCAGTCACTTAATACAAAGGAGTAAAGGATCAACTAGAGTTTTAGCAAACTCCTTATTTTTTAATTGTACAAGGAAGCCATATCCACATATACTGCTACAGTTGACAGAAGGATCTCCACTCATGGCCATCTTTCTCTTCTTGCATCTCTAACAGATATCTCAAGCTGTTTTCCTGAGGATGAAGAATGATTAGGAGTTTTACTCAATTCCAAGATTCTCTGATACATAAAAAGTCTTAATAGACATTGATGTTCCATTTCTACTAGATGCCCCCACCTGATTCATATCAGTAGCTCTAATTTAGTCTCTTATATTATCTGTATAAAAGGGCTCTTCATACCAAATTACTTTATCCCTAACATATCCTTATTTGGAGGGATCTTGTCCTTTATTGTTGAGTTGAAAGGTGAGATACATATCCTACTTTTCTTTGCTTCAAAAGTAACAAATACTATACTGATGTGTGTGTGTGCCTTCCAGTGGCCTTTGGACTTACGATGACTCCATTAATTTCATAGGGTTTTCTTAGGCAAGGAATACTCAGAAGTGGTTTTGCCATTTCCTTTCTCTGAAATATAATCTACAGCACCTGGTATTCATTGACAGTCTCTCATCCAAGTACTAACCAGGGCTGACCCTGCTCAGCTTCAAAGATCAGACGGGATCTGGTGCCTTTAGGGTATTTAGGCCACTGGCCTCTTGTAAATTTAATATTGTTTTTTACTTTTGCTTACTATTTTACTCTGGATAGGTGATATCTGGTTTTTTATTTCAGGCAGCCTAGCATTCATATAATTAATGCATTTGAAGTACACTAGTAGTAGTAATTTCAATTTACTTTTACTCATTATTTAGATGCAATAAAGGATATTCTTTCAAAATCTAAACAATGTCAGTGTGAAGGGAGTGGAATTTGTGCTTAACTTCGGTTCCCACTCACCACACCCCAAAATGTACAGAGAATAAACAAGACTGTTTTCAATTTATCTTTTTCAAAATGATGTATCATGTCTAACTTTTCTTTTAAAAAAATTGTAAATGAGGCTTTTGAATTAGAAAGAAAATGCTCCAAAGATATATCAAGAATATTGTACAGTTGAAATTTTCCAGCTCTTATAAAGAGGAAATTCCAGGGATACTGAAGTGACAGAAATTGCTAGTGGGTTGTTGTCTGGTGACGTCAAACAAGGGATAGCAGACAGTATTGTTAAAGTCAGTAAAAGATGTATAGTAAGGATTTAACTCCAGGCTAGATACAGAAATTTCAGTTAATACGTGCCTGTATTTAAGACCATCCCCATGCGTGCTTACTCGTAATCCCATGACAAATTCCATATTTTATTTAATGAGGAAGTGGTAGAGCTAACATCTTGTCCTGTTAAAGATAATAATTCTGCTTTTATACAACCACAGATGCAAGCGTGTTAAAATAATTTCAAATGATTTGGCCAAGAGTAAATCCATAAAGAAGGCCTAAGGCACTAGACCCCATTTGATTTTGGAAGCTAAGCAGGGTTAGAGTCTGTATTTTTAGATTGTAGGCCTTTGGCAGGTTTTTATTTCTATTTTATGCTTTGATTGTCTCTTTGTACAGCGCTGGGTACATTGACAGGGCTTTATAAATAAATAACAACAACAATCATCATCATCATCATCATCGTAGTCTAACATCAAACTACTGTATCACACTAGATCTTACTATGTGCCAAATTCAATTTTGATCTCAACCATCATCATCATCATCATCGTAGTCTAACATCAAACTACTATATCACACTAGATCTTACTATGTGCCAAATTCAATTTTGATCTCAACCAGCGCATACCCATTGAAATCAAACTTGTGTAGGTAGTGACTTAGAAGTCCCATTCATTTCAGTAAATCTGCTGTACCACAGTGAAGTCACAAAGTTTGCACTTTTTTGGGTGAATGAGAAGACATGAATAAGGAAAGGGACAGCTTAGTGCTCTTATAAAATGGCCAGGCAAGGTCACATTGGAATTTGTATCTAAATGTAACTGCTAAATGCCAACTAGAATTGAATCAATTTGATTTTCATGAGTACTAATTTTGCATTCAGCAGTTGATTCAGTGGATCTACTCTAGTTGGTCTACCAATAAGATTTATATGTGCTTTCCAGTTTAAAGGATAATTTCATCTTGGAATAAAACCAATGTCTCTAAGCCAAAGCTCAATTAATAAATTACATGAATACTGTAGAATTCAAAGATATAGCTGTGTTAGTCTGTAGAATCAGTATGTAGAGAGATCTTGTAGAAAGGTGCTACAAGATCATTCTACATAATGAATGCTGTAGCTGTACAAGACAGTTAAAAGTATGTGGATCCTAATCAGTAGAGACATATATTTCTTTAGTGTTTAGTATTGAGGTTACTTGATGACAGGATTTTATTTGGAATTTGATTGCATGTCCTTCAAATTCATGATCATCTAGCTCCAGCCCAGTTTTTATGGCTCTTCATGGTAAATTTAGCATATATTTGCATTTCAAGAGTAAATCATTAGAGAGTGCTGTGCTGGACAAGGCAGGGATTTTTATCTTTCAGGGCTCCTCATGCCTCCAGTAAGAAATCAAGTCTTGATGACTTCACAGTCTTGCAAGGCACTAACATAGTCTGAAATCATTGAATTATGGGAACGATGAGGGAATAAATGTCTTATATGGTAATCTGTATATACAAAGCCTAGTTTACAGTATGTTCTCACAGTGTAGTATATCTAAAAGCTCAGGATGGTCCTATATGAAATCTGGACAAGTATATACTCATCAGATGTTGGACTGAAACTCCCATCAGCTCTAGCCAGCATAGCCAGTGGTTAGATGATGATGGGAGCTGCTATTCAACAGTCTCTGAATGGCCAGAGGTTGCTCACTTTGAGTATTGAGTTGGAAAGACAAATTTAGTTCCAAATTGTTCCATAGATTTAAATGTTGTTAATTGCTGTCAAGTCATCTTCAACTTATGATGACCCTATGAATGATGCAGCCTTCTTTTTTTTTTCCTGTTGCTTCCCACTTTACCTATCATTATTGTTTTTCTAATGAGTCCTGTATCTCATCATATCACCAAAGCTCAGTAGCCTATGTTTTGTCATTTGGGCTTCTAGGGAGAGTTCAGGCTTCATTTGTTCTAGGACCTTTACTCATATTAGCAGCCCTTGGTATGTGTAGAAACCTTCTCCAACAGCACATTTCAGATGGGTTGATTTTCTTTCTGTCAGCTTTCTTCATTGTTCAGTTTTCATAACCATACATAGAAACTGGAAATATGAAGGCATGGATGATTCTAACTTATCTGTTTCAATAAAATGTATTTACATTTGAGGATCTTACCTAGTTCCTTCATAGTTGCCATTCCACATCCTAATCTTCTGATTCCTTAACTGCAATCTCTTGTGATCTTTCATGACTGAGCCAAGGGATAGAAAGTCTTATTATTGTTTTCTTAATGTTCAACTATGATCCAGCTTTTGTACTTTTCTTAATTGTTCCAAGTCTTTGCTATTTTCTCCTGCTACAATGGGTCATCTGTATATCTTAAAATCTTGATGTTCTTTCCCCCAAATTACAAGTCTCCTTCCTCAAATCTAACCCATCCATGGTATGTTCTATATATAAATTAAACAGAGTGATAAAGCACTATATTGCCTGACCCCTTGCTAATTGGAAACTATTATGGTTCTCCATATTCTCCCCTTAAAGGGGCCTGTTGTCCAGAGGATCAAAACAATCAAATGTTGTGGCACACACATTTCTCTTAAGTTTTTCATGATCTATACAATCAAAGGCTTTGTTATAATCTGTTAAATACAAACTGCTTTTCTTCTGAAATTCTTTGGTGTGTTCTATTATCCAATATATGTTTGCAATATGATCCTTAGTTCCTCTTCATTTTCTGACCTCAGCTTTGACATCTGGCACTTCTTGCTCCATATATGGTATGAGTATTATAAAATTTCGAACACCACTTTGCCTGCATGGGAGAATAATACATTATTTCAATGGCTGCTACAATTCCTGCTGTCCCCTTTCTTAGGGAGTGGAATATATATACATTGAATGTTTCCAGTCTGCGAGGCATGATTTTGTTTTCTGTAGTAGTAGCAGGTTTTAGTTAGAATTGGGATGGAATCTATTTTTATAGCTTGAAACAGATCTATTAGTATGCTATCTGTTCCTGATGATGTATTTCTCCCATATCTTTGAGAGTGGCTTTCACTTCCCTTTCTAAAACTGAGGGTTCATCTTCCCTCAGGGTTCATCTTCTGAATAAATTCTAAAATGAATACCTAGCTTGTTGGGGGCAATTACTTTACAGTTGAACTGCTTAGAGACTGCATAGTGCGGTATGAAGCAATATATAAATGAAGCTGCTGTTGCTATTGCTATTAGGGGCAGAGGGCCCTCGTGAATGTGGAAAAATCACAAATAACAAAACCACTATGTCAGGGGTAGGCAACCTTTCCCCTTTAAGGGCCGAGGGACTTCAGCTCCCAGAATCCCAGGAGCTATTGGCCAATATGGGACTATTGGCCAACATGGCTGAGGCTTCTGGGAGCTGAAGTCCCTCGACCCTTAAAGGGGAACGGTTGACTACCCCTGCACTATGTTTTTATTTGAGAGAACACCTCTCTAGGAATGTCTAGGTCCACCAGAGCAACTCTGTGGTCAACATCCACCAGACATTAACCACAGAATTGTGCTGGAGGAGCTACAAATGCTTAGTGGAGTGTTCTCTCTAGGAATCTCTAGGTGTGACTTTTGGTTAAAGTTGACAATAGAGTTGCGCTGGAGGACCTAGAGATTCCTAGAGATAACATTAATCAAATCTGTGAAAAATCAAATGCACAAAAGTCAAAGCCGCAAATTTGAAGGGACAAGTATACATAAATTAGTCTGCTTGCTGCTTCTGCTGAAAATGTTTTGTTTTTGAACCATTCATATATTATTATGCACAGCTTTTAAAATGTCTTTTCCTTTTCTTTTTTGGGGAGGGAGGGGGTCCAGTGCATATGTCCTAGTGTTGTGTATTTGCACATTTGCTGAAATATTTATTCAAGTATATAAACTACCATATATACTTGAAAAGAAAAAAGAAAAGAAAATTTTGTTTTCATAAAGAAAACAGAAATAATGACCACCAAGGACCTTCACAACTTCAACGTAGACAATGAAAAAATAGAAATAGTAAAAGAATTCCCACACCTGGGATCAAACATTGATAGAAATGGGGACTGTAGTCAGGAAATGAGAAGAAGGCTAAGAATGGTGAAGGTGGCTATGAAAGAACTAGAAAAGATTCTAAAATGCAAAGATATACAACTCAGAACAAAAGTTAGAATCATACAAGCCATCGCATTCCTTATTACCATGTATGGATGTGAGAGCTGGACAGTTAAGAAAGATGATAGGAAGAAAATCAACTCCTTTGAGATGTGGTGCCGGAGAAGAGTGCTGAGGATCCCATGGACAGCCAAAAGGACAAACAAATGGGTCCTAGAGCAGATCAAGCCAGAAACCTCCCTGGATGCCAAGATGACCAAACTGAAACTGTCATACTTCGGACATATAATGAGAAAGAAGACTCTTTTGGGAAAAAATAATCCTGGGGAAGGTGGAGGGAAGTAGAAGGAGAGGAAGGCCACATGCCAGATGGATGGACTCTATCAAGGAGGTCACGGATATGGGGTTGCAAGATTTAAGCAGAGCAGTGGAGGACAGAGGGTCTTGGAGATGTCTCATCCATAGGGTTGCCATGAGTCGAGATTGACTTGAGGACATTTAACAACAACAAAATATACTCATGTACAAGTCGACCTCATGTATACGCTGAAGGAAGGTTTTAGGGCCAAAATTATGGATTTTGATATGACTTGTAGATAAGTCAAGAGTGAAACATAGGTGAATGTAACAAAGGGTGTAAAGGGGAAAGCAACACTTCCTTCCCTCTTTCTTCTTTTTTGGACCTCTCCCAGCCACCTAACACCATCTCCCTGGTGCTGGAGGAGAAGGTTTTAACATCAGATTGAAAAGGGAAGGAAGAGGAGTTAAATAGGGTGCTTGGTGGGGAGAGAAGGTTTCAATATCGATTGAAAAGAGAAGGAAGTGGAGTTAAATAGGGTGCTTGGTGGGGAGAGAAGGTTTTAATATCAGATTGAAAAGGGAAGAAAGTGGATTTAAATGGGGTGCTTGGTGGGGAGAGAAGGTTTTAACATCGGATTGAAAAGGGAAGGAAATGGAGTTAAATGGGGTGCTTGGTGGGGAGAGATCTGTAGGAGGAAGAGGATGGGTGGAGAAGGTTTTGACATTGGATTGAGAAGGTTAATAACCTGTTTTACACACCCTGCCTGCCTGAGCAATTCTTTCAGAAATCACTGCTGAGACGTGGAGAGTGGGACATGGAAGCAGTGCTTCTTTCAGGACCTTTCTAAGTACTATTATTGTATTGACCTATATATAAGTCTACCCAGGATTTTAGGGTCAAATTTTGGCCATAAATTTTTCGACTTATAGTGGAGTATGTATGGAATATCATCTCAGTGATTTAACTCTTCATAGAAATCCAGAATGCAAACATTTTATCAACAGATCATCAGCTAAAAACTAACCAATACACTGTAACATTTTATTAAACTGATTCAAACTATTCCTTTCTTCAACTTTTTTTGTTGGCAAAGAATGTTAGCACTAGAACAGATGACTAGTAAAAAGATTTATAATTTGTTCAAACAGTGTAATAAATTACAGCAACAAATTTTACCATCAGAACTCTATTATAGCACAGTCTTAGAAGTACAGTGAGCCCTTGTTATCCACTGGGGTTTGGTTCCAGGACCACCATCATCCCTTGTGGATAACAAAATCTGTGGATGCTCAAGTCCCATTAAATACAATGGCATAGCAAAATGGTGTCCCTTATATAAAATGGCAAAATCAAGGTTTGGTATTTGAAATTTATACTTTTTTAAAATATTTTCAAGCTGTGGATGCTTGAATCAGTGTATAAAAAAAATCTGTGGATAAGGAAGCCTGACCGTACACATTTGTTTTCATTTTAGGTTTCAAAAACTTCCATGAACCAAATAAACTTGATTGGAGACATTTGCAAATAAAATGGCTACTGACCAGTAATGTGTGTTACAAAACTATTGGATACTTTTTCATCCAAGCTGAAAGTAATTGTGTGTGTGTGTGTATGCACACACATGCATGTGCGTGCACACAGAGACACACACAAGTTGATCATTCTGGTCAGGAAATACTGGATGTTTTGGCCAGGTTCATTCTGGCCAGGTCTAGCTTTAAAGATATATAATCTGACTTTGATTTGTGACTTGTGATAAGAAAATTATGAATCACGTAATTTGTGGAATTCTGTAGCTTGACCAGATGCAGAATATATAGTATTGATATTTGGAGAAGAAAGCTAAAAGTAGGAGTCTTAAATTTCAAGCTGAAAAATATTTTTTTAGTGCATTGTTGTTGTTGCATGACCTTTGACTGTAGATGAAAGGTCGTGAATATCACCATTGATGTAATCATAAATGGAAACAAATCAACACCAGTTGTTACATAAGGTAACAGAATAACATGGGTTAGCCCATGCATATGTTGTGTCAATTTTTTTTTAAAGGCTATTTCAGAGAGGCCAACACAACTATCCCTGAATATGTGATTTAATCATATAGGGCAGTCTTTTTTAACCTGGCACAATTCCCATCACCCCTAACCAGAGCATTAAATTGGGAAGGCTGTCCTAAAAACTTGATGCCATCTTCTACCCCAGGACAGGACTGTTAGAAGGTGTGCAACAGGACAGAAAAGGAGTGGCTCTATTGTCAGACGTTTCACAGTGTTTGGAATGATATGCTTAAGCTATATTTATAACTATGATTTCTCTCACTTCCATATTTTTTTTCACTGGCCTTGTATGTGGATGGCAATATATAAGAGACTGTGACACATAACACTATGCTGTGAGTTGGGAAAATATTCTTGTTGCTGTGTGTAAAACTGAGTTGTACCTATTTTCAGTCTTTTTGTAAGCATTCAGATTTCTCTTTTCATCCTTCTACTGAAAGTTGTTTTGCCCACTGGTGGCTGTGCTAAAATTGTTACACAGAATGTTGCTAAATGATGTTTTCTCGGTGTAAATATGTTTGCTTCTTGGAATCTGGGAATTTGTAGTTTCATGTCAAATGTTCCCATTAGTGATTTAATGTCAAATGTTCCCATTAGTGATTTAAAGGGAATAAAACCTCTAATTGAATTCTGGCCGGGGAAAGTTGGATGTGACTTTCTGACCACAAGTCCCTGGAATGGGACTCAGAAGAGTCATTGGATTTTGAGGCATCTTTTTCAGCGATCTTCTTCCCTGTACCATACACTTAGGATTTGCTACTCTGATAAATTATTAGGTCTACCTCAACATCCCTTTGCAAGCTCTCTTTCCTGCATGCTGACATATTTTTTGGCAATGTGGAATGTTGTTGTTCCCAATAATTGAAACTGTTACAATGGGAACAAAGGGGGGGGGAACTACATAAACAATTACTAGTGTTTATCCACACCAATTGCATTTTGAAAATAAGAGAACAACTTGAGTGAAATCTAGACAGAGAAATCTGTCTGCATTTGGAGTCCCATCTTAATGATACGTGATGGCATTAATAAGTATTTTTTCACAGTCTGGAACTAAGGATTTATTTTTCTGGAAAATCAAAAGCCCTTGAAAATGCTTATATTGTTTGTTTATTTTGAATTCAGAGATACATTACAATTCTTAAATAGGTGGCTTATTGCACTCGTGTGTTGATACAAAAATATACAGTAGTAAGGGACAGAAAAGTTGGACTGATGAGCTATTTCTCTATGAGGGATTATTGACTCATGGGGAAATTAATTTAGAGACTAGGGGTCCATAGCCACTGATCATTATATCCAGGGCCAAAAGTTGCAGCAGTTGGCAGTTTTTCAGAACTGTACTATATTGTTCTTTTCTTTTGAATGGCACACCATATATTCTCTTTTGTGTGTATCTGTGTATGTGCTTGTGTTTGTAGAGAGAGAGAGAGAAATGAAAGAAAGAAGCAATTTCATAAGGTACATCCAGAATATCCAGAGATCAGAAGTGAGCCTGTAGCATTTAGACAGCCAGATGATACTGAGGTCTGCAGCTTTCTCAACTGGATCATAAATCTTAACTTTTATAGAGGAATATTTTAAATCTCTTTTGGCTTCATTCCTTTGGCTTACTTGTGTTAAAACTACAGATCTGTTTAATTATACCTGCATGTCAACTATTTTATTAGTAGGGTGAATGTATTATCTTTTATGGCCAGAGTGTCCCTGAATTGTAGCCAGATTGCACATGAGCAAATTATTAAATGGTTCACAACATGCCACCTCTTCTAGAATATGGTTTCAGCCATTTCAGGAGATACAGAATATCTGTGCTGTACTACAACTGCAGATTTGCCAGATGGATGGACTCTATTAAGAAGGTCATGGGCATGGGGTTGCAGGAATTAAGCAGAGCAGTAGAGGACAGAGGGTCTTAGAGATGTCTCATCCATATGGTCACCATGAGTCGAGATCGACTCGAGGGCAGTTAACAACAACAACAAAACTACAACTGTATTGTATCCTTTTCCCATATCTTACTCCTTCTGCGGTTCCATGAGGGTAGACTTCTGGCAAGAGATGGGCTGTATCCCACATCAATTGACAGAAACATTTTTGCCAGTAGTCTCAAACATTTGATCAGGAGGGCTTTAAACTGAATCTTGTGGGGGAGGGAGACAGTATCTTGGAAGGTAGGAGTACATCATGGGCTCAGATAATAGTCAAAGTGTTATAGAGGGAACAAGGCAAATGATGCAAGGGCCCAATGGTGGGAGGCAAAAAAACTCACACAGGCAGCAAGTGGGGAGGACCTGTGCTCTTAGATGTCTCTATACTAATGCACAGAGCATGGGAAATAAACAAGATGAACTTGAATTCCTGGCACAACAAAGCAAATACGATATAATAGTCATCACTGAAACATGGTGAGATGAGTATCATAATTGGACTGTATGAATAGAGGTATAACCTTTTAAAGAGAAATAGGCCAAACAGGAAAGGAGGAGGAATAGCATTCTATGTGAAGGATGTTTACACCTGTGAAGAGATCCAGGACTTAAATCCAGGAAATCAGGTGGAGAGCATCTGGATAAAAATTAAAGGGGAAGGAAACAACAGGGATGTTCTTGCGGGAGTCTACTACAGATCCCCAAAGTCAGACTGAGGAATTGGATGATGCCTTTCTAGAATAGATGACCACGCACTCAGAAAGGAGAGATGTATTCTTTTTCCCCCTTTGTTTTTCTATTTTCTGTTGTTTCGTCATGTAATGACTGTCTAATTTGCATGTTGTTATTTTAATTCTTTTATACTAATAAAGAACTTTTTTTAAAAAAAGGAGAGATGTAGTAGTGATGGGTGACTTCAGCTATTCTGATATTTGCTGGAAGTCAAACTCAGCCAATACCAAGGTCTAGCAAATTCCTCACTTGCCTCAAAGACAATTTCATTGTCCAAAAGGTGGAAGAGGCTACAAGGGGATCAACTATTTTAGATCTGATCCTAACCAACAGGGATGACCTGGTCAATGGGGTGAAAGTGGTGGGATCCTTAGGTGGGAGTGATCATGTTCTCCTGGAGTTTCTTATACAGTGGAAAGAAGAAGCTAGTCATAGGCAGACACTCATTCTAGTCTTTAGGAGAGCTGATTTCAGTAAACTTAGGAACACTGGGAGTGATCCCATGGGGATGGGAGTTTCTCAAAAGGGAGATACTGAAGGCACAATCTCAAACTGTTCCAATGAGAAGGGAAATGGGAGGTGTCTCAAGAAGCTAGGTTGGATGACATAAGAACTTTCAGCTGAACTAAGTTTTAAACGGGAGATGTAGAAGAAATGGAAAGGGGGCAAAATCACTAAAGAGGAATTCAAACAAATA
>CM034706.1:55829583-55847649 GCA_020142125.1 Phrynosoma platyrhinos | reverse complement strand
GGAGTCTCCTCCTTTGGAGGTCTTTAAACAGAGGTTGGATGGCCATCTATTGGAAATGGTTTGATTTTGAGTTCCTGCATGGCAGGGGGTTGGACTAAATGGCCCTTGTGATCTCTTCCAACTCTATGATTCTATGAAAAAGTAATTTTAAAGATGTACTTTTTTAGTACCATGGAAGTACAGACTCTGCCATGTTATTCAGAACTTAATATGTGAAAGTTGGTATACCTGTGTTGATGTTGGGTCTGATTTGGATGCTAGTAAACTCCTCTGTTGATGGAAATAAACCTTTTTTCTTTCCTGTTCCTTTCAGATGTATGAAGAACAGGCATCATTGTGTGTTCTTTTTATTTAAGGTACTGAATGGGAGAAAATAATATCAATGCCTAATGGTTCATATGAGAGCCAGCATGATGTAGTGGTGTAAGTTTTGGACTAGGACACTGGAAGACCAGGGTTCAAATTCCCACTTGACCATGGACATCTATGTGGGCAAATTACACTCTCGGCATTAGAGAAAGGCAAGGACAAATCCCTTCTGTACAAATTCTGCTCCCCCCCCCTCATGATAGGAAATGATGGAGGCACACAACTGCTACTACAACAAATGGTTCTCAGATTAGCAGCACTGCCCTCTACTCATTCAGACTAAAATCAGAAGAGAACATAAATAATGCTAAGTTGGAGAGCCTGTGTTTTAGAATGTAATGTCCTGAAGACTGAATGGGATGACATAAACAGTCATGGTTAACCCTCTGTTAACCAAAACAAACTTTATTTCTCTACCTCTCTCTGTATTATGTGTATGTGTATTCCATAGTCTCAGGGAAGCTGCTCAAGTTTCAAGGATATGATGACAAAAATAATCAGGACAGTCATGAATATGGTGTGCATTAATGATGTGAAAAAATGATCAGGCTTGGGGGCAGCTAACTCCACCAATAGTTTTGAATACAAAGTAGATTTGAATGTTATTCAGTGCAGGCTACAGCTGCTATCACATTCAGTTAGCTCTACAAGAGACTGGAATTTCCACACAGCTCTGAACATTGGGAGGCGAAAAGCTCTGTTGACGTCAGGAGCTGCTCCTGGGAATGTTTTGCATTCCTCTTCCTGGCAGTGGTCAGGTGGCTTCCAGCAAGAAGGAAGGAACAGCCTCTTCCAAAAAGGAGGAAAAAATGAGGGAAGAAAAGAACAGTTTATAATAAAAAGTATTGTGGAGGAGGCACTTTTATTCTAAGCCAGATTTGAAATTGGAAACAGATGTTGTACATTTGAAAGCTGCATAAATGTTGGATGCATCTATTAGTGACTGTGATGGCTGGAGCATTTGGCCGTTTGCCTCACTTTAATCTCATTGCTCTGTACCTAAAAAAAATAAAAACAGTTGAGCAAAACAGATTTTGTGACTAATTACTAACTAGTATTTTTAAAGGACAATATGAAAAAATGCCATCCTAATCGAAAGAGACATACAGTCAAAAAGAACCAGTTACATTTGTTTTGCAAGATGCTCTTCTTGCTACAAATGGACATCTTTATTACGTAATGAAGAAATAGTTGATATCAACAGGTTTGGAATCTTGTTAGTTAGCAAAGTCTTTACTTTGGTATAGGTGGTAAAATTATTTACCTATTTCCTCAGTAAGCTTGTCAAAAAACTAAAATTGATAAAGTTTATTGTATCTGAATAGGTGCTGTGATATTTATTCTGGCATTTAGTATAAACAAGCAAGTGACTGTATATAATTTACACAGCTTGGAAAGGGATGTTCCCTTGTTTGTTTTCCTATGTTTTGATCTGTGAGAAAAAGTTGATTTGATCAGTTGGCCTCCAAATGACAGGCATGGTACCTATTTTCTTGTTATGCAAGCAGATTGCTAGTGTATAAAGAATTCTTTTCTGTGTCCATGAACCACTTTTGAATGATACCAAGATTGCCACCATAGAAAAATTACTAATCACCATCATTGTCTATATATTTAGTATGAACGGGGAACTCATTTCAGGGGTGCCACTAGGAGGCTGCAGGGAGTTCAGACCTCACCAGGTCACACCCTAAGTGGGGGTGACACTATTGGTCCCCAAACACCTGGCTTTTGTCATATTTTAATCCCTGTTGTTTGTACATCCTGCATACCCTGTGCTGTGTTTCCATATTTTTATATCTGGAGCCAGCATGTTCTTAAGAGATCACAATGACCTTTGGAACATGAGAAATGAGCAGAGACCCAAGGACACGTGTACAACTCAGGCAATGCTGCCGTCAAAGCTAAACGGGTGTACTAATTACTCCTTCTTACCCCCAAGCACCATGAGACAAAGGACAAGCCAGTTCTTTCTGTCTATCCCCAGCCATGCTCTCTGGAGTTGTCCTCATCCAGTCACTGTTTTGTTACCCCAAAGTTAAAGCCATCAACCTGTCCTGAATCCCATTGTCAATTCCTGGGAAGAACATCAGGTCTTTGTTACCTTGCAAGATAGCACACCCCTTGAAACTAGGATCTCAGATACAAATATGAGCCCTAAACCTACCCCCTTGTGTGTACAGAGAGATTCTTCCACTCACTCTGTCAGGTTTCACATTGTATGATCTATTCTTCACATAGGTAAATATTGCCCTTTTGAAACCCCTCAAACTCTGCTATCCAATTTCCATTCTCCCATTTCGGTTAGCTCTGAATGCTGTATCTGTTTGACTATTATATTGCTATCAATTGATGTGTGACTATCATTGCTATCATGTGTGATTGCACTCTGTATATTTCTAAATAAAACCTTCATAATTCATCCAAACTTGAAGTCCTCCTCACTGAGTACTGATATACACATGTGCCAATGATCCTAAGGTTACCCAACCTCTAGCAAGCTTCTCTGCTAATTCCTCCACATTTAAAGAGAAGCTGACATTGTTGGTGGGGGACTCCCACCTCCCCCCCATCTTTCTTTGGGTAACTCTGTTTAAACCAACTAAAGCTTCTTGCTGCCTTGAGAGGTATCCAAGCTATGTTGCCTTTCAGCACTAATCAGGAAAAGTCTTCCAGCCAATGAACAAGTCATTTATGTCTATAGTCTTGTACTGCTGTGTGACTGTTTATTAAATGAGAACCTATCAATGGAGATTCAGTCCATTCAGTACTGTGATACTGTTTGCAAGGAATTTGTCTGTTGGGGTGGGGTCCATCTATAACAAAGAGGATTGTGTTATCCTGAAAGTAGAGATTCTTAATCTTTGTTCCTGAAGTTGTTTAGGTGCTGGTTTCAACTTCTAGTATCTCTGACTGTTGGCTATGCCTGCTTTTGGGAATTAAAAGGTCAAAAACATCTGAAGCACCAAACATTGAGAGCCACTGGCCTAAAAGGTGATGCTCGTGCTTGGGGTGCTTTTGGATATAGCATTTTCACTAGAGATGGATGCTGCTTAAGTGACTATGAATATTTTTCTCAGCTTAGACTGATGTACTGATCGTGACTATATGGATGGAGACATATTGGACTGCAAAGGAAGTATGTTTTTGTGTTACAAATGGAGGTTAAATATCCTGGATATTGAGAATCTCCCGATAGCCACATAACCAGAAGGAGGAGTTACCAGACTGCATGTTCCATGCCATCTGAACTAAAAACAAAAACAGCAAAATGCAGGCCTAAGGCTAACATTTTCAGGTTTTTTTTTCTTCCTGTATGGTTTTTAATCTTGCCTGATGAAGAAGCCAGTAGAGCTTCAAAATCTTGCAGCATGTATATTGTGCATTTTGGTTGGCCCAATAAAAGTATCACAGATGGATGTTTGATGTTAGGGACACAACTGTACCACAGAACAACTTTTCTGGTTTTGAAATAGCATGTTTTGGATTAAAGGCAACATGAATGTATTATGCTTTTCAATTTGATATTGTCTTTGAAAGTTAGGCTGTGGTCCTGACCATTAACCTAGGAGTTGGCCATACTGAAGTCAGTGGCAGACTGTGTAGAGATGTATGGGACTGTAAGAATCACTTAATTCATAAAATGAATAATCATAACATTTAGTACTTGTTATAAATAATGTTCACTGATGATTCTCTTATTAATTCTTATATTCATTGAAGTATTATTTTTCTTCAACAAAGGAAATAATTGAAAGCAGCATGGTTGGTAGCTATCCAGAAATGTAATTCAGTGTTCATGTCGCTCCACTGAAATGTACAAATCTTTGTATATTTCCTGGTATGCACTGAATTGGATCTGCAGTTTCCTGCTATATGGGAGGAGTTTATACTGAGGAATTTCCAGAAATGTTAAGAAGTGCTGATTCATAGTACACAAGCAAGTGATCCAACTGAGGTTAGTTTCAGGGAGGTTTTGGAGTTCTTGGCTGAAGCAAGTGAAAAATATTGCAGTAACATACAGTTTTATTTTTAGCAAGGTGGTAGGGAGGCTGTGTTGTTAGTATGAAATGTTTGCTGACCGACATTTCACAGTTCATGAATTATTTTCTTTATCTATTTTTAGAATCTGGAAGGGACATTGTTTTGCCAAAATTACTGCCCTTTCCTATTTTCCCCCAGGCATTTTATAAGAATTTGTAAGAGGCTCTTTGGTGGCTTTAAAGATGTAAAATCAGAGTTCTCATAAACTTGCTGTCTATGTGGGTGTGATTCATTATTTTAGGGAGTTGGATTGAAACACAAAATAATATGTTAAATTGATGCAAAAAAAAAATCAAAATAAAGGAGGGTTTATGCAATGGGAGCAGAGTTATTCTTTTCACATGAAAGGAAGAAATTCCAAGTGCGTGCAAACTCTTTTAAAAAGTTTTTTTTTTTAAAAAAAATTGTTTACCAGATACTGGGAGCAGAGGTCATATCTTTCTGAGCTTTCTTCTCTTACTAGTTTTATATTGCACTAAGTAATTTTTCAAGAAAAGCCAAATCTAACCATTTATCCTTCTGCTATATGGCCTGTCCAACAATATATCCTGAAAATGCTCACAGATACATGAACATATACTATACTTAAGGTTCCCAGTTACTGTTTGAATTCCATTGTGCCTTACATATTGTTCCAAATTCCACTCCAGTCTGGTGATGATTGGTACTTGAATATAAATATTGTTTATTTATAGAATGTTGGCTGATGTGATAAAACAATGTTGAGTAGAAACTAATTTTTCATTGTTCACTTAAATTTCAAAAGTTATTTTTTTTCTTGAGAGGGGTTGACCTAGATTATTCTTAATATGTAATAACTACACACATGAAAATAATTTGTGGTGTTTATCAGATCCTGTCAGATCCTGGAAACTAAGCTCTGGTTAATACTTCAGTGGTGGACAGCTAATGAAGTGCTTTTGACTGTATTTCAGAAGAAACTGGTAAAATCACCTCTTGAATATTCCTTGCATTAACAAATCCTATGAAATTCATGGGATCACCTTATGTTATCAGGCAACCTGAAGGCATGCACACATATACCTCTCCGTATGGAATGTCTTAGAGAAGAAGCATATGATTCAGCTCCCATTGCACTCTGAAAGCAGGAGAAAAGATGCAGCTTATCTTCAATAGGCATGCTGATTTTTTAGTATTTTTTAAAATTGAACTTTATTCCAGATTTAGTCATATTTAGGGTAACCGGTTGAAATCAGTGGGGTATAAGAGAGGCAAGCTTAAGTTTCATGGCTAACAATGGACCAACTGGAAATCTGGATCCAACTCATTATATTCTAAAAGCATGTCTAGCCATAAGGTATGACCTAACAGTGAACTTTGGTGCTATTTTAACATATTGACTTGCGTGTTCAGTTCAGAGTGTGTCAGAAAAATCACCTTGGCTCCAGTTATTCTGAGTATAGCCTTTTCCTCTGTCCTGCTCTGTCAAGGCTTTGGAGGAGCACTGCATGTACCCTTTTAAACTGAGGCTCTTTTCACATGCAAAACATAAGGCTTAAATGGTCTGACTTTCCAAGAAGGAATTAAGGACAACTTGTTTAACATCTCATTTTACAAACAGCACCTTGTGTAACCAACAGTCAATCAAATCCCAATCTTCGATGGTTAAGCTTGGCAGTTTGGTAATGTTCTGTCAACTGATGTTATTTATTTATGCAATACTTATTTCATTATTACACTGAAGATTTCTGAGACATATAGAATCTGTTTCGATGGTCGGAGCGTGCTACAAAAAATATAGGACATTGATATGTTATGTAGAAACCCAGAAATATTATACAGACATTTATTATATACATAGAAGGAATGAGCAACCATTATGACACAAAGCTAAGTCTTAGAGGAGGAAGGTGTAGGAAAGCCCTTGCTTGGTTCAAAGGGTTCTCTTCTCAGCCTTCCGCATTCTTTTCATGCTTGTGCAATATGTTGAATATAGAAAGAACACACTGTGTTGTCAGCATTTGGTGGTGTTTGGAATTTGTTCCACAGTTCAGTGAAGAGGAGCATAAGTCATAAGGCAAATGTCAAAATGATATTTAAATGTTTCTCCTTCCTCTGATGGGTACAGTCTGTATTTAAAGAAGGTCCCAGTCAACTTCTTAAAAATTAATGTAGAGAACAGCCACAATGTAATCATATTTATCTGGCTGTACTTACAGACATAGTTTAGAAATGCATAACATTCCTGTTATGTTCAGAAATGAAAAGCCAGGATGAGCAGGAACATTCCACGATCTTTCATATTGGGATGCTTTTGCTGTGTATCATATTTCTTGTACAGAAGGATACTCAAGTTGCTAGAGCAGACATGACAAATAATGTGGTAGTGATATACTCTTTTTTTAAAGGACTAAAAAGATTTATGTTGTAGCCAGATCTACCATGCCATCCTTTATATTTGGAACTGAGTTTGTCTTTTTTCATCTTTTGCAATAATACTTTGAGAACAGTATCTTAACTTTCTTCCATATGATTTTTAAAAATTGCATTGAGTGATGTCCGGGTTGCTCTCTGACCCATTGGGAATTCCAGTGTAATTCAGGAGATAAAAATGGTCCATGTCCACAGGAGTATTTGTAGGTATCAGCAAAAATATCTAAACACCCAGGGCCAGAAAGCACATGTTCATGTAGAGTAAAGCATTTCTTTTTGGTAGCAGACAGTTCCCATTTTCTGCAAAAGTGACCACAACAGAACATTTGTGATCCAAAAATGCTACTGCTATTGCTACTCAAAACCAAAGTAAAGCTTGCTGTAAGCCTCAAAAATTAGAAAAAGGCCTAGGAAATCTGACAGAAAATTGCTATTTTTATTTATTTGCAGGAAGCTCTAGCATTAATAGTATTAGGGGGTAATTGTCTGCCATAATGGCAAAATTTTACTGAAAATTCCCAGAGCACTTTACTTAAATGCTGCAGTGACCCTTGCAAGCAGTTTCCCCTTGTGTGGGGCATTATATGCTGGCTTTTTGCTACTCAAATGCAGAAATTACAGTGGGGTACTATGGCTTATTCTGTGAAATGATACCAGAATATGTGACACCCTTGGTTAGAAACACAGACTTTGATTATTAAGTTTCAGCAGTTTTTATGCAGTAGGCAATTCAATAAACCTTGAGCGGGGAAAGAGTGGGATTCTACTCTAGCTCCTAGAGCAGGCAAGGTTACTAGCAGCTGCCTCCAGATCTTAGCCTATACAGGCAGAGTAAGCAGCAGCTGCCTCTTTACTGATCATGTGTGAACAGCAAAACAGGAATAAAAAAGGAAGGCAGATAAGTCTACATCACTAGCTATTCCCAGCATATTGAAAAACATAGATCTTTAAGTCTGACCACTCAAATGGAAGCCATGAGAAAAGTAAAGACTGGTAAAAGAAAAAGAAGTCATCCCTAGGTGCATTTTGGAAGAAGCCTTCAGGTGTTCTACATAAGAATCAAAAAGTGTTTTTTACTCTCACAAGGGTTACCTGACCTGGCTGTTCCATTTCACATGTACATATTGCTTATTTTGCATTTAAAAAAATTCTGAAACATGTTGAACTGCTGTTCTTTTTAATGGCATTGGGACCTTGAAGGAACTGTGGTATCCAGTTTCAGAGTGTGAGCACCTCACAGAACAATGTCTCTGAGAAGATTTTTGTGCACTTAAAACATTCAGGACATGTAGACTATATTTGTTGAGCTGCTTTGAACGTGGTCATACAAGGATGGATCTAACAATTGATAAATAGCTGGTTGAGTTTTGAGGTAAAAGCTTAATCTGGAAGTACAGTATATATACATCTTAGTTAACAAACTCAATGTGTTCCTTGGTAAGACTTCTTTAACAGAAAATTTGGAAAGCACACTGTATGGAAGTTAAGAGGGAAGAGGAGTGCAGTATATTTTATATATATTTATAGTGGTACATTTTATTGTCTTTGTCTCTGATTGTATATATTTGATGCCCCAACCTTTTGTGGAAAGGGCATTATAAATACTACTATTACTGCTACTAAGGGACAGCAGTTAAGATTCTGCATCTAACAGTTGCAAGATCAGCAAGTCAAGGGCCAAGCTCTGCGTGACAGAGTGAGCTCCCATCACTACTCCTAGGTTCTGGCAGCCTAGCAGTTCAGAAGCATGTAAAAGTGCAAGTAGATAAATAGGTAACACTTTGGTGGCAAGATGGGAAGATAACAGCGTTCTGTGCAGTCATGCTGGCTACATGATCACAGAGTTGTCTTTGACAACGCTGGCCCTTTGAGTTAGTAATGGAGATGAACTCACCCCCTAGAGTTGGATGCAACAATCTTGTCAAAGGGAAAACTTTTACCTTTACCATTTACTACTACTACTTCCTCTTCTTCTTCTTCTTTGTAGTAAGTAGTCTGGGCTGTGTTTGCACTGCAGTAATCATGCAGTTTGACACTACTTTAACTGCCACGACTCCCTCTTACGGAATCCTGGGGTGTGTAGTTTGTTGTGGCACTAGAGCTCTCTGATAGAGAAGGCTAAATATCTCAAAAAATACAAATCCCAGAATTCCATAGGATGGAACCATGGCAGTTAAAGTGGTGTCTAACTGCATTATTTCTGTAGTGCAAATGCAACCAAAGTGAGAGATGTACCAGGTCATACACCAGACGTTTTAATGAAATGACAAAGAAAAGACTGCATTTTTGTCATGTTGTAATGATCTAACCTGACAATGCAGTGAACATGGAGGCTAGAGGCAAGAGGAGAGTCAGAAAAAACCAAGGCTTTGTGCCTGTTTGGAGAAGGTTTGTAAAGAATGATAAGAAATATGGCTCTGTCTCAGGTGACTTTATTGCTTAACTTGCATAGAAAGAATGGTCTCTAAATTTCAGAAATGTCAGTCTTGACACTACAGGAGCTGTGTATCAGGCTTCTGGAAAATGAATCATTCTTAACCTATAAATCCCAGAGCAAATAGGATAAAAATTCTCCTGAGCAAGGATCCCAGGGAGATGTGGCTTTCTCCTTATGCAGATAATATTGGGGAAAAAAATCTTGTTTCAATGGAAGGAAATGACTTCACACTACTGGATCATCAGCTCCTATCTCTATCTTTTATTATATCCATAGGAAGTCCATTTCAGATCATCCCCACACCAAACCTTTCCTGGAAGAGATGCAGTTATTATACTCCACTGCAGTACTCTGGTTTTGTGTGTGAAGGTGCAGTTAGATCATCTATCAGTTTTCTTCTGAACAATTTAATTGCTTCTGACCTGGAAAATTTCCTGACCTGGAAAACTTCATAGAACTTTATCAAGGTGTGTCTCAGCACTGAATGGTCAGTAAATTATACAGTCACCCATCCTTATTCATGGATTTTTTTTATCTACTGATTCAAGCATCCATGGCTTGAAAATATTCCAAAAAAAAGTATAAAACCTTGATTTTCCATTTTATTTAAGGGCCACAATTTTGCTGTACCATTATATTTCATGGGACTTGAACATCCACAGATTTTGTTATCCACAGGAGGTCCTGGAACCAAACCCCTGCACATAACAAGGGCCCACTGTAAAAGAATCCGCAGAAAGTAGGAACTGTCCATACCTTCTTTTGGCCCAGATCCAGAATATTCACACACAAAAAATGTATGACACACAATGGATATTTTGAAGGCTTAAGTATTGGTTATATCAATTGTAGTTTTTTCTTCCCCTCACAAGAAATTCCTAGGAAATAGTATTTCAAATTTGACCCTAGCAAGTGACTATAACTAAAATATAAAAGCATCAGAAAAAAAGATGCCAGAGTGGATTATAGATCTCTCTGTATAGGAAGCTAGTATCTTGTCTGTCTTCTTAGGAAGCAGTCCCATGTATGGTGCACAGTGTCACCTTCTCCAAACAGACATTCCATGTCCACCTGACCTTACACAGATGCAGCCTTTGACAGATGATTTTGCAGGCAATAACTAATCCTTAATCCTGCGTCCTTGTTCCAAAAGACAGCTCGTTCAGTACAACTGTTTTTATAAGTCAAAAATGTTAAGAATGAGAGGAAACCCAATCCACCATATTTTCCCATTAATTGAGCCTGAGTTCTGATTTTGTTCTGAGTATTCTGTCTCCCTTTCTTTTGAGTATTAGCAAGTCCTTGAAGGTTTTCCTTAATACTATCTTTGATAGTACATTTGGCTCTGTGTTGTCCCAGTCTTTGGTGCTATTCTACTTTTAGCCACTTCTGGATATATGGTGGTTCTACTCCATACATTTGTCAGGAAATAAATGCTTTTGTTAGAAGAGTTTTTTATTTTTGGCTTGTGGATTGTCAGGAGATGGAGACTTGTGGGTTAAAAACAAAATATATGTTCTAAGGGATGACCCAGCCTTGCTTTGAAGCATGTTTCCTGTTACAGTTTTAATGAAAAGTATTCCTCACATAAGAGGTTGAATGGCATTCTTGTGTATTTGCTTAAAGACTCAATCCAGTCATTGTGTTTGAAGTTTGGCGACTTGCCCTAGCCAAAGTACTGTAGTTGGACAAAATGAGCAGCTCCTTGTGTGCACAGTATCCTGGGTAAATTTCAGGGAAAAGAGAGGGGAAAACCCAAGGAGGTATATGAGTTCACTTACATTCTGTGCCAGAGGTCAGTTCCTAGTCTGTCATATGACACACTTTAAAAATTCCAGCTGTTTTTCATAAACATATTGAGTACTGTAACCCCTTGAAAAGCATTAAAATAGATTTTAGTCTTAGTTTTTAAGATAACTATTAAGAAATTCTAAGTTACATTGTATGCTTCAAAATATTAGTGCTCAGTACATGTTCAGTATCAATAATATTTTTTTACATTTGTTCAGGTGGAGGATGCAAATAGCATCCTTGGAGATCAGCCACATTTGTGCTAGATCCTTTCTGGCTTTTAAAAGCAACTGGTAAAAGGTGAGGGGCTAACAGAATGGAGAAGTGAAGTGGTGTAAAAAGGTTCTGCCAAAATACAGTTTAAAACAAGAACAAAACCTTCCCAAGAACTTCCATACTGGATCATTTTCAGCTAGCCACCACTGTTTCATTCTTGGACATAGTGCTGGAATGTGTGCTGGTATCTGAACTCCAGAAGTCTCTGGATGAAATGGCTTACCTATTTCAGCCTTTCCTGGAGACTACTATGATCACCATAGATGGGTTATCTATGCTGGGATCTTGTCCATGTTGGTTCTGCTATAGGTTTTGAAGACTTTAGATATCACTGTACCTTTCTGAACTGTTTGGGAGGCACCATGTTATGATGCATTTGGTCTTTTTTGCAGGGGTGAATTTAGGGTTGTTGCCCTGTGATGCCCTCCAGGGTTCTATCTTGTCCCCTGTGTGGTTGTTGCAAGTTTGTTTCCAACTTATGCTAGCTCTAAGGTGACTCTGTTACGGGCTTTAATTGGCAAGATTTATTTAGAGGTTTTTCCATGGATTTCCTCTGAGGCTCAAGAGAGATCAACTTGTCCAAGGTCACCATGGCTAAGCAAAGGTTTCCATGGCTGGGCAAAGATTTGAACCATGAGTTCCTAGAATCTTAGTCCAGCACTAAAACCACTACATCACACTTGTCCCCCATGCTGCTTAATATACACATGAAACTACACCTCCTGTGTATGGGAACTGACCTCCTCAGAGACATCTCCCAGGTGTTCCTCATCCAGGACAGTCTGCTCCACTCTTTTCAAGAAAGTCTCATGCTTCCCCATATGCAGAAGAGTGCATAAATGTGCCTCAACTAGCTGGACCTTCTCTTCTAAGAGTGCAACCAACTTGCACTTGCTACAGGTGTAGCTAGCCAGATCCTGTGCCAAGAACACAAACATGCCAGTGCTTTTACAGTACCTGCAGCAGTTCCCTCACTATCCATCTTCAGTAATATTAGGTAAGCACAAAATGCAGGGTCTCCCTCTCTAAAGACTCATGCAAAACATCCCTGTTGGTCTCACCTGTTAGCCAAGCTCCAGGGAATGGGGCTACGGCTCTATAGAGAGCTAGTGGCTGCTAGTTTTTCCCACAGCAAAGTCTCTGACTCACATCCTCTCAGCAGAAGCGAGTTGTATTTGCGGGATTCCTGATTAACTCAATGGCTGTTAAACTCTGGAGTGACACAGGGTTCTATCTTATGCCCATGCTATTTAATATCTATATGAAACCATTGGCTGAGATCACTTGGGGTTTGGGGATTCTCTACTTTTTGTTGTCATTTGAGATAACCCAGCTTGTGCAGGGGCAGGATGCTGTAATGGGCTGGATGACAGCCAGTAAACTGAAACTGAATCCCAGTAAGTCAGAGATTCTGTGGTCTGGTGGTAATTCGGTAAATAACCTGCTCTAGTTGGAGTTGTGCTCCTCTTAAAGGATCAGGTACATGGGTTGAGAGAACACCTAGATCCATCTTTGTTGCTGGAAGCTCAAGTTGATTCCATGTCTCAGATCCCAGTTTCTACCAGTTTGCCAGCTGTGTTCTTTCCTGAGCAGAAATAACTTAGCTATAATAGTGCATGCGCTGGTAACCTCCTGCTTAGATTACTGCAGAGGTAGGCAACTTTTCCCCTTTTAAGGGCCGAGGGACTTCAGCTCCCAGAATCCCAGGAACTATTGGCCAACATGGGACTATTGGCCAACATGGCCGAGGCTTCTGGGAGCTGAAGTCCCTCGACCCTTAAAGGGGAAAGGTTGCCTACCCCTGGATTACTGTAATGCTCTCTACATGGGGCTGCCCTTGAGGATGGCTTGGAAATTTCAGCTACTGCAAAATGTAGCAGCCAAATTATTAGACACCAGTCTTAAAAGAATTGTATTGCTTCCAGTCTGAATTCAAGATACTGGTGATGGCATTTAAAGCCCTAAATGTTTTGGACCTCACTACTTCAGTGAGCAGCCTTTTTTATGCCCAAGGATGGAGGCTGTTTGCTATGGCCCACTAGTACAAGAAATACGGCATGAGAGGAGATGGGAGACAGCTTTTTCATCTGTGCCACCCTAGTTGTGGAATGCCCTCACCTTGAAGGTCCGTTTGGCACTAACATTGGCTTTAGTTCAGCACCAAATAAAAACATGTCTGTTTATTAAAGCCTTTGGGAGCTAAACAATTTACTCCAAAATGTCTTTTTACATGATTTTAAAGTGTTTCAGATTTTTAAAGCTATTTTACATGATTTTAAAACCTGCTAAATTTTAGTATGTTTTAATTTATTTAAATTGGGTGTTTTGTTTTGTTTTAAACTGAGATCTCACTATATGGGGCAGAACGAGATCGAAAAGTAGGTGCTGTGACTATAAAACTGTCATCCCCCCCCATGCTATTTTACTGTAGTTGCTGACAAAAGAAACTATGAAACTTCAAAATTAGTATGATATATCTCTATCTTTTGACCTAATAAAATATTACCACAAGATGGACTTGGGATCTGGGTGTGATATAATAATATAATATGTGCAATGGACTGGTTTGCATGTCACAGTAAGTGACAGTAGAATTCCCAAGAATTCTCAGTAACTATTCACAAGCAAGATCCTGTTGCAATCATTCTCACTTGCTCCCACTTTATTCCTACTGTCAGCAAGAGTGACTATTTAAGTAGGAAGCCCCAACCTGTAGTTTCTGTACCATTACATCAGTCAAGGGTCCCTACTTGTTGTTTTCCAAATAAACCAACATTCAGTCAGAGATAAGCAAACCAGGGATCCTGGGTTGGATGTAAAACTAAAAAAATCATTGAGGGAGGTTCTCTGTTTTTGTTTGTTTGTTTGTCTTTGTCTTTTGAGTTTTAGTGTTTTTGGCCACTCTCACCACCCTGGCTCTCCTAGCAATCAGCATAGGCATGCAAAGGTTACTAACTCTATTAACATCAATATTATGAAAAAAAAGTTTTAATCCCTAATTAAGGTATAGTTGGAGGAATGATTTTGTATTGTGGATGGAACAGTGGTCTGTTTTATATCATGATGTCAAGGCATTTTTCTGTTCAAGTATAATCTTTTTCTTTATGTGGATACAAAGTTGATATAGAGCAGTGGTTCCTAAACTTTGGTTCTCTAGTTGTTTTGGACTTCAACTCCCAGTAGCCCCAGCCAGCTTACTCAATGGTCAGGAATTGTAGGAGCAGAAGTCCAAAACATCTGGAGGACCAGAGTTTGGGAATCACTGATCTAGAGCCATTGCATAATAGTTACAGTTATCTCTCTCTTCTGATTGTCTTCATAAATATCCTACATGATAGTTCACTTTGCTTTACTGCTGATATTGACTGTTCTGTATTTACCGTTAGGCTTCATCCTTGTTCAGCTTTCTATTATAAAACCTTCTCCTTTCTATACCTCAGCAGGTAGGAAAATTATGAGGCTTTAACATAAGAGTCGCAAGCAAAGTTTTGCACAGAACAGGATTTTTTACCTTTTCACCTCAGCCTTATTGCACTCATTCCAAGATAAAACATTGCTACATGTAAAATAGCAGGTGGGAATATAACTGATTGGATGAATTATAAATTGGTGATCCCCAAGTATTACTGGAATATTCTCATGTTAGGCCTTGTTGAAGTGGAACCATCATAAGATCATTTGGGTTGGCTGAATACTTGGCACAAGCCTTTAACTTAAAAAAAAAAAATAGACTGCTTCATGTGATTATGCATATTAAGTGCAGTAGTATTAGTAATAATAACAATAACAACAACAGCATCTGCTAAAAGTGTTTGGTGTTTAATTAGCAGTTCTTGAAATCAGTAGTAGGGTTTAAAGCCATAATAAAAATAATTTGTAAGTCTTTAGTATGGCATGAGTAAAAAACCAATACCATGATCACAGTTTTACTGTCATTCACCTTGTTCAGTTTTAAGTTCTAAAATCCTCTCCTTTCTATACTTCAGCAGTTAAAGTATCTTTCGTTAAAGCCTCATAATTAGACCTAAGGCCAAGGGAACTGTCAGTTTCCACAAGGCTGTAATATGTTTTTCTGGCTCGTGTCCAGCAGGAACTAGATATTGATATGTTATGGTATTTTTTTCATCTTTGCCCAGAGCATGTGAGGGTCATCATCTTTTGGTCTGCTGTGAGTAAACAAACAGATAATGTTTTAATGAAAAGCTTTTTTGATGTGGGGTATATAGTGATTAGTAAATAAATATGTAAGAAGATAACTGTTTCCCCCTTTTTGGAAATTCCTAGAATTGTGCAACTCCTCTGAGGTGAGTAAAGATGGAGCAGTGCCATATTTCCAAACTGAGTCTGTCCATCTATGGGTCTTTATTTTCCTTCCACTGGCATCTGCTGTGGAGGCAGAGAAACTTCTCTTCAGAAATCTAATGCTGTGTACTCTTCACATTTTTAGCTGCACATCCTTATATACAGGGAAGCTAATCTCCAGTCTGTTCTTGCAAGTGTTTCATCCAAAAAACAATGCTTTCCTGATTTTAAAGGCATTTTTTCTTCTTATCACTAAATGCAATCAGATAGCAAAAATTGCTTAGACGGTATTGTATCCTTATTTAAGTTGACAAAGTATGTCATTAATTTTCCCCCAAATGCAACACTTATAAAAGTGTAATATGATGACGGTATATAAGGTTTTGTTTTTAGTACTCTAGTTTGGATTGGGTTCAGTTTCCATTGCTAAATATATATGAGTAAATTGTTGACGTGAACTGCAGCTTTGCCTTCTTCTCCATTGTTTTTCTATCATAAAATCCCTAATCTCAGGACATTCTGTAGCAGTGTTCAGCTACTGTGTTGGAAGTATATGAATGATAATTCCTTTTTAGAACATTTTAAATAACTGCAGTACAGAAGGAGCAGTTGAGCCTTCCTATATTTTCATTGTGAGCTCCTAATAATTGTGAAGTGATTAAAGTTTGCTATAAAGTGTTCTTTGTGTAGGAACTTGGCAAAGAGCGTTGATGCCTCAGAAGTATGACGTGTATGTGTATGTAAATAATATCCATTGAAATATATTTGAGGTGTATCCAAAATCCACAAAGCTGAGAGAAAAGTAAAGTTGGTAATCTCATCTTTTCTACTCAGTGTGTGAAGATTGTTCTTACTTTACCAAAAGAAAAAAGAAAAAAGGGAGTGGGGTACTTAACTCAGTGGGGTTACCTAAGGACAGAGCATTCCACCTTTCGTTTGGCTTTTATTTTGTATTATGTTTGTATTATGGAATTTGCCAAGCCTTCAGGATATTGCCAGCTAATGTATGTACTCATGTATAAATCTAGAAATTTTAGTCAAAAAATTGACCCAGAAAATCTGGGTTGACGTATCCACAGGTCAGTGTAAGTACTGTGCTTTAACTCTTATCAAAAAAGGAACTATCATCCCCTTCCCTATTGTGAATTACAACTGTCACCATCTCAGAGAGATCAGGTATTTCTGCAGGCCCAATACAAGGCTCCTGTGTAGGTTTGGCTGGAATAGGAATTCTTCTGTTAGGAACAGGGTTAGGGTTCTTTCTTGTTATTTGTCTATTCAGTTAATTTTGGAGTTCTGAAATGTAGAATGAAAATGTCCTTACCAAAAGAAAAAAGAAAACCATTTCCAGTGACCTGTAAAAAAATGTATTATCCTTATCTGCAAGGACATTTTATATGCCATTAACTGAGTTTTTGGCAAAGCTTAAAAACACAGTGTGCCCTGTTAGGACAAGCCTGGAGTGATGTCCCATTATTATCTCATTTGGCATAGCTTTTAGGTTTTATATGAGTGAGCTTCATAAATTATCCATAAATTCCCAGGTAATCAATAGGAAGAACAAAGTAGAAAGCTGGATCAAAAATAAATAAATTTTTAAAAGTGTAATAATAGGATTTAAATTTATCTCAGCAGTGTCTCAATCTGTTTTCTTGATATTACTGTACTATTTAGTTAAGCCCACTAAAATCTTTTCAGCATCTTTTTATATCTTTTGCCTTTTGTTCTAGCAATTCAGGTAGCATAGTCACTTAATGCTGGCCTGGGCCTGCCAGGCCTTTATATTGGTCTTCTGATTATTTCTCAAGTCAAAATATTTACAGCTGTGCTGGCAGAATTGCTTCATCCACAAATGCACTATGTTTATTCTTAACATAATTTAACTGTAGAAAATTGTTTTATTTTGTCAGTGGATTTCACAAGTAAGTAATATGTTTTGTATTTAGACAAATATTCATCATGCAAAACATGGAATAAATGCTTAGGTATGTTTGCTAAGGCAGAGAACCTTAGCTGCTCAAGTCTTTAGGATGTGGTATTTATATTGGAAGCTTCAGTTACCAGCCTCCAGACAGTATCATAAGGTTATTGAGAAATATAGGGTAAAATTAATATGAATCTATGATACTGTGGAAACTGAAGGCAGACTGAATGATTCCCATATCCCAGTTAGACAAATACCAGATTCTCTCATTGAACATTAGATTTCCAAGTTAAGGGGGGAGGGAATCTTAAGAAGAAAAATTGAAGCTTTTTGGATGCCGGAAGGGTTGGAAATTTTTGTATGATTTACAATACTTTGAATATTGTCTTAAGACATTGGTCACATTTTAACAGTACAATAAGCTACCAAATCACTCCCATGGGAATGGCTAAACAAACTGTGAATATTTGGTCCGTATGTTGAGAGGTGAGGAAGACGACTTGCCCCCTCGATCCTTGTCCATCTTGGC
>CM034706.1:55763691-55799084 GCA_020142125.1 Phrynosoma platyrhinos | reverse complement strand
ATGGTGACCCTATCATGGGGTTTTCTTGGCAAGATTTGTTTAGTGGAGATTTGCCATGGCCTTCCTCTGACACTGAGAGTGTGTGACTTGCTGAAGGTCACCCAGTGGTTTTCCATGGCTGAGCAAGGATTCGAACCCTGGTCTCCAGAGTTGTAGTCCTATGCTCAAACCACTACACCACATTGGCTCTCTTACACCATGCTCGCTCTAGATCTTAAAGAACTTTCTCACTCTGTCAGGCAATTAGTAGGGAAAAAATGTTCTGTAGAATCAGAACATTGTTTTAACATTAGCCTACAAAATTGGCTATTTATTTCATGTAGATTCCTCGCAATCAAAAAGCATTTCACTGAGAGTAAGGGGTTTAAGGTTGGCTTGATTTTTAAAAGAAACTTTAGTGCATGTATATACCAAGATGCCAACTTTAAACACCTGGACTTCTAAAGTTTCATACCTAGACATTACAAGCAGGATTTATGGAAACACAGTTTCATACTGTTGTGTTATCATGTCCTCAACACATTCATATTCCAGATCAGTTAATTATAAACTGCAGTGACATCACAAAATGAGATATTTTCTGGAGACAGTACTGAACCATTGTCCCAGCATGCTGGTCTACTACTGCCTCAAAATGTGCTACTATGGGTATTCTCATTCAGATGAGCAGGAACATCCAAGTCCAAACTTCTTATTCTAAATTACTCATGCAATTTGGACACGAGTTAACTGATGATGTTAACAAAATGCCCTTGTCCAATTCTAATTTGTGTGATTACCTTCAGCCTCCCTCAGCTCCCCCTGTAATTTAGATTAGATATGGCATTCTTTGCTTTTGTGTTAAGCCTTTGGCTAGCACTAAACAGACCTGTTTTTCAGTGCTGATAAAGGGAATCTCATTCCTTTCAGGGAAATACTGATTATTTGGCCGAGGCGAAAAAGTGGACCAAGATCCATACTGGAGATAGTTTGTCAGGCTCTTTTGAGGTCTTTGTGATGAAAAGCCTTGTAAATGTGTGAGACTGCTGTTGATTACCTTTATCATTCTTCAGTGTGCTCAAAGCATTTTAGGTGAAGACTCTCCTTTTCTTTTTTAAAAAAACATTAAAAATAAATAAAAATCTCACTACATAAAACTTTACCAAGAAAGTGCAAAGTTATTTTCTAAAAATTAAATGCATACATATGTTCTGGACCAGCTAGAAAACTGGTTGACTGAAAACACACAAACTTTTGGGGCCAAATGTCCTTGCTATCATAAAGGACCCGATATCGTTCTGTTTATTTGTCTATCCTTTCAGTCTATGCCTATATTCCTTTCTTTAAGTGCAAGATGGGATTTTGTCTGAAGGGAATGCTGATCATAAAGCAACATCGCTGATTTGAGTTATGTTGATTTATTATTTATCTAAAGCCCTTTCTCATATTATTCTTTAAATAATATGTTGGACATAGGGCAAAATCCAGTTGTGTTAGTCCCCTTTAGAGTAGACCTGCTGAATGCATGGGGCTTGTTAAGTCAAATGTTATGTCAATTTTGTTGATTAAATGGATCTACTCTACTTGAGATTAACAGTTGGATTTAGCCTGTGGATTTTTACATCCATTTTCTATTTTAACAAAACATTGGAATACATTTTGTTCAGTGCCAGAGGCAAATGTGCTGACAACTACCTTTGTTGTGTTTATGGTAACAAGTACTTTTTAGAGGGAAATTCTCAACTGCTGCTTTATTTCAATGTGCCTTTGTGAAGCATGATACCTTTTACCTAAATCACACTGTTAATCCAATCATGTCTGGCAATGTGTCCTCCATTGCTATCTCAAAAACAAACTGTGAAATATTGTTTACTGCCACTCCCTTGATCAGAAACTTGATCTTCCCCTCTCAAAAACAATTTAACCACCATTGCAACTTCACAACTGACAAATAGTTTTGTAGAATTAGTTCTTCCTTAAAAGTAACATTTGACTGAATTGGTGCAATGTTACATTTAAAAATATATTTCAGAACTCTACCTAACAGAAATCCTTGGACTTACAATTCAGTTTATTCTTTCTAAAAGACTGTATTTCCATGTACCGGGGTCAAAGTGCAGCCCCTGGGCCACATGAACCCCACAGCCATTTTTGTGGGCCCCCAGAGCTTAAACATTTTCTCAAAATGCCACCAAATGATCTTTAGGGGTATGACTGTCATTTACACAATATTTGGACCCAGAGGTCAAAAATATTTTGAGATTTCCCCCCCTCCAAAAAAAATGTTACCCCAAAATGCCACCTAGGGAACATGGGAGGCATTTCCACCAAATTTTGGGGACCCCTGAGACCATTTAGGGCAGGGGTAGGCAACCTTTCCCCTTTAAGGGCCGAGGGACTTCAGCTCCCAGAAGCTTCAGCCATGTTGGCCAATAGCCCCATGTTGGCCAATAGCTCCTGGGATTCTGGGAGCTGAAGTCCCTCGGCCCTTAAAGGGGAAAGGTTGCCTACCCCTGATTTAGGCTGTAGGGATGCTTTTCTTGAAAGAAGTGAACAGAGCGTTCAGACCAGTAAGGTCAGCCTAAGAAAGCACAAAAAGATGGTGAAAATGTTCATGACCCCTAGAGGGGATTTAGGGGCAACCTCCCTTTTTTTCTGGAGGTGGGTGTGGTGGTGGGGTGCTGGAGGAATAATGCTACCCCCTGGTCTTCCACAGCTACCCATCCCTACCCCATATGAACCCATCATAGTCTTTAGATCCTCCACCATCTGAAGTTCCTTCAGAGAAAAAGAGAGCCTTCCCAGTGGCTGCTCCCATCCTGTGAAGCTTCCTTCAACAGGATTCTAGCCTCATCCCTGTTCCTGCTTTCCTTTTGCTGGCAGGTAAATAACTTTTTATTCAAGAAGGCTTTTAATGAGTAACTCCTTACTGAGAGCCTTTTTACAGGGAGGAGGGGATGTGCTCCATTTTAACTTTTTGTATGTTTTAAACAATTTTGTACTGTTCATAATCTGATGTTTTAATGTGATTTTAATTGTGTTTGAAATTTTATTGTGCAGGTTTTAGCCTGTTCTTTTTGTGGGCTGCCTTGGGTCTCATTCTGGGAGAAAGGTGGCATATAAATGAACAAATAAATAAATAGGAGGGGGAGATGCATTACATAATCATGTGTAGCCTCTACATGATGAGCATTGGATTGCTCTTGGTTTTTTAGGACTCACACGGGCTTGATCCTTCATGTTTACTCAGACTATGTCCTGCTATCTCCATGCATCTGAGGAAGTAGACCTAGTCTAAGAAAGCTGATGCTACAACAACTTCTTTTGCACAGTTAGGGCCTTTACAGACTGCCAGAAATAATGCAACTTGAGTCCACTTTAACTGCCCTGGCTCAGTGCTAGGGAATCATGGGAACTGTAGTTTATTGTGGTACCAGAACTCTCTGACAGAGAAGGCTCAATGTCTCAGAAAAAAATACAGTTCCCATGATTCCCTAGCACTGAGCCAGGGCAGTTAAAGTGGACTCAATTTACATTATTTCTGGCAGTGTGTAAAGGCCCTTAGTCTCAAAAGTGCTACAAAATACCTTTGCATACTGGTATTCCAGAATAACACGGCTATGTCTCTGAATTCTATGTCATGTTAAGTTTAGTTGAAATTACTTCAAACCAAATTAGCATAAGACTGAAACCTTAGTGAGTAATGTGGCGTTGGATTTAAGAGACAATAATTCACTGTGGACAAATCGTTCAGTTTTGGCCTCTCGTGTTTTGAATAAGTAACTAAAAAGTATTAAGATGAGTGTACTTGTGGAGTATGACCTTTTGCTAGGGAACTAGAGAGGACTAGAAAATGATTTTCATAATAGAAAGACATCTAGGAAAGTAAACCTGATTTCACCATGGGTGATGTCTGTAGTCACATTACTATTGTAGAAATAATAGGATAAATCTATGAAATATAGGAAGAAAACCAAGATAACTGAATTTTAATTGGACCACAAGACTATGTTGTGGTGAGGTAGAGGGCACTTTTAGGAAAAGTTCCTTACTACTTGGTTCTTAGCTACTGTCAAGTCAGCATTGACTTATGGTGAACCTATAAATGAGAGATCTCCAAGTCACCCTATCATCAACAGCCCTGATCAGGTCTTGTACACTCAGGGACATAGCTTCCTTGATTGAGTCTATTCATCTGGAATGTGCTCTTCTTCTTTTCCTGCTGCCTTGTACCTTACCAAACATTATTGTTTTTTCTAATGAGTCATCTTGGCTTCTAGGGAGATTTCAGGCTTGATCATTAATTTGACTTTTTAGCAGTCTGTGGTATCCATAAAACTTTTCTCCAGGACCACATTTCAAATGAGTTGATTTTTTCCCTATCAGCTTGCCTTGCTACTATTTAGGACTAATAAATTGCTACTACCTTGCTAACCAACAACTCAAACGCCTCTGTTCAGATTTCTCATATCCTTTTTCAATCTCTGCCTTGGTATATCAAATAATGGAGGAAGTTTTTATTTTTGCCATTCCTGAATCATGGCTTCAAACCATTTCTCATACAGTCTGCCTGCCCCATATGCAGGCTAGCCATATGCAGACTTGAGCTCACACGGACGGTAAGCCTGAGGGGGGACAAAATGGCATGTATGCAGGAGTGCACTGCCATTAAAATCAACGGGACTTGAGGTCCCACAGTTATTTTCATACGTGGGTGGTGGTGGTGGAACAGATCCCCTGTGTATACAAAGGGCCTACTGTACATGAGGAGGGACCTTCATGTTGATTAACATACACAGCAGAAGATTGTGTATTTTGTGTTTAAGGAATGGGTAGCCATGTGTACGAATTGAATGAAATCATATACTACAGTGAGAACATCTACTGCCTTGCACTGCTCATATGTATATGTCACTTAGTTTATGTTTTATGTGTTTGAAAGTCCTTCAGTGTGTTCAAAACACCCATTGAGACATAATGCCAAATAACCTAAAACATGACCTCAGATTGCATCAGCCCACCTACTGTTATGCATTACAGGCAAAGGGATGCAAAGAAAAGTAAGCATGCTATTTAAATAGCTTTGCAGAATGCACTGAGGAAATCCTTACCTGTATTGAGGGTGATGCTTCTACATACAGAGAAAAGGGAAACCCTTAATATTATAATATGCAATAATAATATTGTGGAGGTTACATTTATTTATTAAAACATATGTACATACATATATATATATATTAACTCAAGGACTTGTATGGCCTTGTATGTAGAAAAGAAATATGTTTGGGGTGGGTTAATTTGTTTAGGTTGAATTTGTATATGTGTAGTAATTCAGCAAGTAATAACTTTCATCTTGATCATATGGAAAAAAACATAGTTGCAAGAACAATTGGGCAGTTGGTTGTTAACAGCTCTTATCATGTCAGACTATAGTTGTCAGAGTTTCAATATCAAACCAAAAATATAGGCTTATATTTAGTAAATATATTTTAACATGTTTTGAGACTGATCGGTTTGACTTTTAAAATACATCATGCAAAACCTCACCAGATAAAATTGTAAAACAGTTGCTTATCAATACTTTTTTGGTTGTTAAATTAATTAATTAATTATGAGTTAAGATTATTTAGAATCCCCCTTTTAGTCTAGTATTTCTCATTTCCCTGAAGCTGGAATTACATAGCAGGAAAGGAGCCATCGCAAGCTAATAAAGAAGTACAAAGTGGCTTCATCACACAAGAAAATCAATTTGACCTCATTTTGTAAGTACGTATTCTTCAGCTGCTTATCCAAGGACAAAATGGGAACATACTTGTTTACTTTGAAAGACAAAAATTAACCTTTCATGTTCAGTAACAATGTAAAATTTGGAATTGTTTAAATATTTATGTACAACTAGCATACTTTACCACTGTATGCTGTCTTATGCCAAGAGAGGGAGGAAATGTCTTTCTGGTGTTAGATCCCAGCTTCCATCGTCCCCAATCATGTTGTAATGATGGTTGGTATAGTCCATCAATATCTGTAGAGCCACAGGAGGTAGATCAGGACATTATACTGTGAGGGATACACATACTACACAATGAATAATATATTGCAATGAATAGTTTCAGCGGCCTCTTTAATTTGTATTTGTGACAATTACAGTTATGAGTTTGTTGACAGTAGACAAACAAGTCATCATTAAAATATCTATTTTGTTTGTTCTAACTCTTTGAGTCTTGGATTGGGATGTGATCTTTATTTTTTTGACTGTTTTTCTACTAGCATTGCAATTAATTATGCATTCATATTTCTGTTGCTAACTTTTCAAGAGGGAAAATACTTTATTCCAACGCTTATTCTGTCTGCAAGACATGTTATTTTGGCACTACGTTTAGTCAGTTTGAGCAAACAGCAACAACAACAACAACAAAACCCTACTTAGCGTATGCAGAAACTTACATGTTGGACTGATTTGCAACCATGTGATGCTCTGAGTTTAAAAGAGCTGAACTCTGTAGGGGGGAAACCCCTCTTCATTTCATGTGCCTGTTGAATTGTTCAGTTAACATTTCATCAAATTAAAAAAAGGTAAACAAGATTAACTGTTTACTTGAAGTGAGCCGAAGTCTGGATGTTTTTCTGAAGAAGAAGAACACAATGTACTGTTGTATCTTGTTTCCAGAGTGGTGTTTATCATAATTCCTTGTGCTGTGGTTGGTAGAGTGCTGGGAAGGCACTCCGCCCGCTGGTGGCTCATTCGTGCTCTTTCTCGCTCTCTCCCCCTCTTCCATTGAGGCCTCACTCCAGGATTGTGAGGCTAAGCGCGCTGTCCTGTGTCAGCTTTGCTGCCTGTCATGAGCCGGCATTGACCTAGAATAAAATAACAGAGGCCATTTCCTGGAATTCTCGATGGGCTGCTGAGAAGAGCTACCATAACTTTTGTAAACAGTCTCCGCACTTAGACACAAAACGCTCTCACTCATAGGCTCATGCACCTATGGAACAGAGCCAGCAAAATTGCTGAGAAGTGAGAACAATTGAAGTGTGTTTGGAGAGAAGGAGGGGGGCAGTGAACTGACATTAGAAACCTGAAGAGGGAATGATCTTTTTGTGAAATGAGGATCCCCAACAAATCTCCTCTTGTGTTTTCCACCTCTGTTTACTCTGTAGCTTATTTTTCTAAACAATGCAGTATATTTTTAGTTCTGTTTCAGTAGGATGGTGTTACATCAAACAGCAAAAAAAAAAAAAAAAAAAAAAAATCCCCAAAGTAGGCACAGTTCCACATTGGGTTTTGTTATATTTCATTTGCCTTGCACGTTCATGGAAGTTGTGGTGTTCTGTTTGCTTCATGTTACTAAGATGATTTTTGGAGCATTCCCTCAGTTTTCAGATTTCATGATATATTTACTAATTGTTTTTGCATTCCATTCATAGTTTTCAGAGGGTAGCTGAATAAACACTAAGAAGTCTACATATGTCTCTAGCATATTCCTTCTGATTATTCGAGGTGAGATCTTCTTCTGGGGATAAAGCAAATTCTCCTTATTAATTAAATTTTATTTGCATTCTCATTTTTAAACTGAATTTTTAATAATAGATGTTTGCACTGCCTTAGGAAAGTACTGATCCATTTCCGGTTTTCCAGAAATTTATGTGGGCTGAATTTTTTCCACATGAAGCTTTTTAATGATTGTGCTTTTATAGATAAGCACTGGTCTATGTCTTGAACTGGTAGAGGTCGATTGAACAGAGTCACTGCTTTGTATTACTGTGGCATCATTCTTCTCCCCTTTCCAGTCATCTTGGCAAAGAATATCCAGTCTTTTTCAGACTGATGACAGATTTCTGTCCTACAAGGAAATGAGATATTCCTATAGCCACATGTGCTTCTAATATTTCTTGGTAGGAAAGTGATATGTAGATCATGTGTGTCTTTTGACTGGTAGTGCTATAGAATGCTTATTTCCAGAAAAATTTTGTCAATTAAAAAGCAGTACCTTACATTTGCAATCTGAAGTAGGGTACTATTGTAGAGACCAGAAAGATTTTCTTGTTTGGCAGTTGATCACTTTTAATTTATACTGCTGTAGTCTATAACCAACCTGCAGCATCCTGATTTATAATCACAGGCCCAGCCATTTGGAGGGGAATATAAACCATGCACAAGCACATTGTTGGATTAAAATATGACCGTAACCTTATTGGTAATAGTGCTTAGAAGCTTGGTGCAACATTGAGCATCAAAAGCAATTGCCTACTGACTGATAAGGTCCCTCATTCCAGCCTGCCTACTGAGGAAGCCATAGGATGGCAAGATATGGGGCTCCACATGGGCATAAACCACAGCATGGTTCCCTATACAACCTGGGAGTGAAGCCTGCTGTGAAAGATCCCCAAGCTGGGCTTTCCCATGACAATCTTATTCTTGCAGAGGGATAAAGTCTTGCATAGGGATTCTTGCATTGGGATAAAGTCACAGTCACATTAAAAAGCAACTTCCATATGTAGAAGGACAGACGCAGAGGTTTAAAGTAGCATTGCTGTGTCTAAAATGTATTCTATAAAAATAATAAATCTCTGATTTTTCACTCCACACCAGATAAAACCAAGAACTAAAGCCACCTGCCTTTTCTTTATTAATTTGATTACATCCAACTCTTACAGACAGAAAAATTTAAATCTTTGCCTGTGTGTATCCTATTGACTGGCCTAGATACAATACTGTTTGCCTGGTTTTCTGTTCTTCATGGCATAGAAATATTAAAAAAGAGTCAAATCTTATTAAGACTTGCCTACACAAGTTTGGTAAGCAGATTAATTAACCCATGTTTGGGGATGAGAATTTAATACTACTTAATTAAATCCACTAATACTGCACATTTATCCTTTTATACAATTTGATTCACTTTGCCTTGAATTGACTTCTCACTCACAAGGTCATCCTAAGTTTCAAGATCTTGGGAGTCTTCAGGTTCAGTGGGTCCCATTCGTGTCTTAGAGGTGAAACTTGCAAACTGACAATTCTCTAATGCTGATTCTGACCTTTGATGGATAATTCATATAAACTGAGGCTATGGGCATTATTGGAGTAATGGATCTTCTCACCTTATGGGAACTGGCAAATTACCTTGGCCCTTGAGTAAAAGTGAATCCTCAAGAGTCCAGCGCTTCCTGCATACTTCAAGGAAAATCTTTCCGTTATTTGCATTCTTCAGATTCCCATTTTAGTGTAGATATGCCAGTGGTTGATAAGTGAAAACGCAGAGTAATGTTCATGTTGTGCTCCTGGTTTTATTATGTATTGCATTCCCTAGCAACTGATACATCATATTGCCTGTAATAATTGAGATTACATATAGCCATCCTAGTAGCCATTGATGGCCTTCACCACCATGGATCTATCTAATACATTTTAGTTGGCGGCCATCACTACATCTTGAGTATGTGTCTCAAGTCTATGTTTATGAGGGGTTTGTAGACCCTCATTGAAATGTAACTGCATTTCCTCCCACATTTAACCCTTTGTTATCTGGGGAGAAGGTTCTGATAAATGGAGGGACTCCTGTATATTGTAGTATATTGCTCCCACCGGTGGGCCTAGGGTCCCTACTCATCTTGATTTGTATGGGGCATCCTGTATTTAGGGGCTGAAAATTCTGTCCTGTAAGGGAGGAATTCAGGATGCTCAGATCCTGCACTTTTCACTCTGATGTGAGTGGGAAGAGTGAGCACCAGTCACACACACAACAGAGCAACCAAAAGACATTTTGTACACAGTAAATTGGCCTCAGATCACATACCAAATGCTGTGGGGTTCCATCTGTTATGAGTGCAGCTGGCTCCTGCTCTTTCCTCTCTCAGCACCCAGGAGAGCCTTTTACAAAACTTGATTCAGGCCTTATATAATCCTGGAAATGAATGTTATCTGACCTGTGTTATTGTTTGGAAAACCTGGCAACTCTAGGTGAGACACAGAAGAGAGCCCTTTCAGCAGATCTCACTGTTTAGGTAGATATGTTTATACAGAGTAGAGATTTGAAGGCTGGGGGGGAAAGTCTGCTTTTCTTTAAAGCACAACTTTTCTGAATTTTTTCGGGGAGGGGGGATTGTGGGATAATATTTTAAATGGTGAATGAATTGTTTAAGACAAGGAGTTGTCTTGTTTATTTATTCCCCTCCTCCTACATCATTTCTAAAAGCTAGATGGCAAATAGACTTTTATGTAAAATTGTGTACAGCAGCACTACTCAAAGTGGTTGTCTATAGACCAGTACTGATGCATGAACCATCTCTATAGCGTGCTTCCAGGAAATAAAGAAAGAGTTGTATTTGGCACACCAGGAGAGAAAAAGCCTGTGTATCACATCGTATCCTGAAAAGCACAAACAATATCAGGTCACTGTGTAGTGTGCCCTTGGCATCTGCTGGGCTTTGGTTCCAGGACTCCCCAAAATCCGTGGATGCTTAAGTCCCATTAAATAAAATGACAAAGTAAAATGATGTCCCTTATATAAAATTCCAAAATTAAGGTTTGCTTTTAGGAATTTATATTTTTAAAAATATTTTAAAGCCATGTGTGGTTGAATCTGTGGACAAAGAATCTGTGTATATAGAAGGCTGATTGTAATTCCTGGTCCTGGTTTCCTTTTATCAGTTATATTTATGGGAAAGAGTGCTTTCTGGCATATCCTCCAACTTTTCACAGATGAAAGACAAGACAAGCAACATCATGGTGCATCAAGATGGCAAGAGTTATTAATGAGGAAGAACAGACAGGTCAAAGGAGATTGCAGCTGTTTGCTTTTGCCTGAGCCTATTGGGAAGGGCATGACTCTGCCCTCCCCTCTCCCTTACACTCACTGAGTTAATTGCAAACTACTTTTGCACTTTAAACCCACTTTTGCACTTTACAGCAACTGCAGCAAGCCAAGAAGAAGGAGGGAAATGGGAGGAGAGAAGAAGTAAGACATTTTATAAGCAGCTTAAAAAGTGAGATGACACAGGGATTATTCAGGACTGTCCTTGCTAAATTGAGGCAGTTGGAGGGTACATTATATCTCCTTGCACTATGGAAGACTAGAGGAAACAAAATAATGACCTTAGTTTTACTAATGTTGATGGTTTCTTCTGTTCATATTGTGTGTGAGATGGTGTTTTTGCTTTTTGATATATTGACTTTGTGGTTATTTGATGAATAAACTGTACATATAACATACAAACGTGATGATTTTATGCCAAGTCAAGTCATATATAACACACTATGTTCCTAAAATAACAAATTGACTTTCAATCTCTAAAGGGCTCTGCTATTGGGTTTTTTTCTATTTCTCTGAAAATGTTTGTTTTTTTGTTTTTTTTCTAGAATTCCCCCCCCCCCCATGGTTTCACATTTTTTGTGAATTTTACATAGATAGGAGATGCACTCCTTCCATTATCAAGATCCCAGACCATTTAGGCATCTAAGAGCCTTTACAGACTGCCAGAAATAATGCAGCTTGAGGCCACTTTAACTGTCCTGGCTCAGTGCTAGGGAATCATGGGAATTGTAGTTTTTTCTGGGGCATTGAGCCTTCTCTGTCAGAGAGCTCTGATGCCACAATAAACTACAGTTCCCATGATTCCTTAGCACTGAGCCAGGATAGTTAAAGTGGCCTCAAGCTGCATTATTTCTGGCAGTCTGTAAAGGCCCTAAATGTCATTACCAGCACCTTGAATTCAGACGGGATTCTGTGTGTGTGTGTATTTATTTTATTCATTTATATGTCACCTTTTCCCCAAATAATTGGACTCAAAGCATCTTATAACTTGTTAAAAACAATATGGATGGATTAAAAACGATATGGAAGCATCTAGTAAACGTATAAATGTAAGTGTTAAAGTTGAAACCATTAAAATTCCTTAAAAGACTATAGTTGTTGTTTTTGTTAACTGCCATTGAGTCAACCTCAATTCATGGCAACCCTGGGTATGAGACATCTTCAAGCTCCCCTATCCTCTATGAATCTGCTTCAATCTTGTAGATCAGGGGTCGGCAACCTGTGTCCCGCGGGCCAGCACCAGCCCCGTGAGACCCTTGGACCAGCCCAAGCCCGGTCCTGCCACCGCCGCCCCTGTGCGAGTCGCGGCTACCATTTTGTTTTCCAAAATGGCAGCCACGACTTGTTCATGCATGTGCCAGAGTACTGAGCATGCGCGAACGAGTCGCAGCCGCCATTTTGGAAAACAAAATCACGGTCGTGACTCGCTTGCGCAGTACGCTGGAAGTCTTGCATATGCACGTGCGAGTGCACATGCGCAGTACTTCCGCCATATTGCACATGCATGCGCGCGGCGCCATTCCCCCCACCTCGGCCTGTGGAAGAGCTCCGGACCAGTGGACCGGCCCGAGGTAGGTACAAGTTGCCTACCCCTGTTGTAGATTCAGGCCCATGACCACCTTAATTCAATCTAGCCATGTGGCATGTTTTATCGCAACCTTCTAGATTTGGAATTGCAACAGTGATTCTACATACTGAACTATTTTTCCTGCTAACATCTATCAACCCCTGTTTGTGCTACATATGCCTAAGGGAGTGGCATAATACTAGTAGGTCCCATTAAGTTCAATGAGATTTACTACAAGTAAATGTGTATAGGAATGCAGTCTTAAAGTCGGCAAATATTATCTTAAAGAAAAGAGTGTGTTTTAGAATTTAAAGCAGAACTTATCCCTTCACACTATATTTTGGGTCTCTGTGTGTCTGTCTTCTTGTGGTACTAACTACCACTGAAAGTGGAAATGATTGTATCTGCCCTCATTAACTGTGGAGAGGTTTGCTTTTCTTTTTGTATATCTTTTCTGTCATACATTCAGGTTAGTTGTCATTTTGATGAATGTTGTTCATGTTTCTTGGTATCTTCACCACAATTAAATGGAATATATTATGAAGGTGCCCAAAACACATAGCATCTAGTATGGAGGTGTGAGAATATTATAAGATTGATAAAAATGATATGGAGCATTTTAGACAACTGCAGCATCTCACAGAATTCCTGTAGCATTGCAGGACAGAAAATAGGCTGATTTTCATGTCCTTTGTGCCTACACATCTGTCTCCTTGATTCTGATTGTGCTAGAGATAATATACACAGTGGGTGGAGGGCTTTTGTTTGCATTTGAGTGGTTCAGATAAATTAAATCCAGTTCGGGTGGAGTCTCGAAGGTTGCCGTTTGATTCTAAGCCACACCAGTAGAAGTTAAGGAGCTCCACCTCAAGACTTGACCAGACAAGTTGTTAGAGTGGAACTCTGTAGGCACAATCTTGTGCCTGTTTTGACGGTAAGAATGGAGCACAGAGGTCCTATTATGTGTGCGTGCATCTCTTCATGCTTTGGTCCTTGCTAGGGAGTGCACATACACAAAGAGATAAGTTTCTCCTCTGGGAGCAGGTATAATTAGTGGCACCCTATCTTGGATGAGCAAATGTTGCCAGCACTGATATCAGGCAGATAGTCTGTACACTTAAACTTTCTGATAGCTTCTGTCTTTTCTTTCCCCTCCTCCTTTTTGCTGCCAATAAGTACAGAACAAAAGCTTGAACTGTCATTCTCCTTCCTTTGTAAAACATATTTATTTCCACAGTGTACTTTTCGTCTGTTATTTCTCTCTGTAAGAGCAATTACAATTCTCATTGTCCTTACTGCATTCCTCCTCTGATGATATCATTCTGTCACATGTCTGGCACCATCATTGTGAGGCTGTTCTCCACCCATGCTCCCACCCCTACCCCTAAAAACCCTTTACCTTTCTTTTTGAATTATATTCAGAGCTACTCCTTTGGAGACAACAAATGCCATTCAAGAAAACATGAACCATGTGTGCCCATTTTGTTATCAAAATGAGAATCCGTTTTCCACCTTTCCCAAGAAGTATGAGTAACTAGGAGGGGACATGATAGAATAATACCGTAATCATTTCCAAATATCCACTGGGAAATAAATAAATCTAAGCATTAGCACCACAGTCATAAAAACAATGCACAATAATTGGCTTCGCCTTCCCTCTCCCCTGCCTCCAGCAATTTTAAGAAATTAACAGAATATTCCCAAGCTTTGAAATGAGATTCATTGTGGCCTAGCTCTTACTGGAGTTAGTAAAACTGTTTCTGGGAAATATTGCTTCTGGCAGCAGGTTGGGGCTTATGTTTCTGACGGCCTCTCTCTCTATAAAAATAACAAGTCTCTTCAGGTAGAAAACTAGATTTTAGGATGAGGGGTCTGGTCTAATCTCCATGATATGCTATTTTTTGGGGGGCAGGATTTTTTTATTAAAAAAAAATGTGATATGAAGATATGTAGGAACATGCAAGCCCCCACCTTGAGCCATAAACCTGAGATACAGCTTTCAAGGAGAGTTAGTCCAGAGTCATAGAGGGAGGGAGTGAAAATTTTCTTATCATAGGCTGCCTTTACCTCTCCTTCCCAGTGAATCATGTGTGAGTTTTTCATCCATCTGTTCTCACACTCTCATCTTTGTGGCATCTTCAGCAGCAACCACACACCCAAAAGTATCTTTTTGTCTTGGGGCATCTGCACATGTTATTGCTGTGTTAACTGAGAGAAAAATCAGTTTTACCTGAGGACTTTTTCCACCTGTTTTGATGCTAAGCTACAGGTAGATTGTCTTTTCCCTGAAGGAAGTTTCTTTTCCACTAATGAATAGACTGGAACCAGTTTAGTTCTTATTTATTTAAATTTATGCCTACTTTCTTACAAAAACAGGGGAAGCTGACTTCTATTTTATTAGCTGCCTGCAAGGCATCTGTATTTGTAACTAGTATATGAAGGCTGGAGGGAAGGGGTTGACAGGATTGTGTATACAGTTCTGAACTCCTTGGACGATAATATCAAACATTAAGAAACAATTATCAGTATTCTTTATGAAAAGCTTCAAAGCTGTTTAGATAACAAAATGCATTTTTTAAATCATTCAGCAATGTAGTATTAACTTAATAGTAACAGCAATATTAAAAACAGTCAATAGAGATATTTTAATACTATCAAGATAGTCTGTACAGGTAGTTGATGCCAGTCATCTAGCACAAGGGCTAGATCGTGCCTAGCAATTGGCGAGGCAGTGCCTCCCCTCTTGTCACCAAATTGTGGCCATTTCACCAATGTTGGTGGTGCAGCGGTCAACAGAACCCACACATGAAGCTTTGGTGAGCACAGTCCTTCTTAAAATCACAGTATAAGATCCCTGTACCCCATGTTTCAAAGCAAGACTGTAGGGGGTTAGCATATTAGAACAGCAAATTCAGTGGCAGAAGACAGCAGAAGCCTCAAAAACAGGCAGAGGCACATGCAGTCCATGGGTCATGTGTTATCCACTCCACATCTAGTGGCTATAGTTTGTACCAATTTATGTTTCTGAATAATCTTCAAATCAGATGAATATGTAACACATTGCAATAATCTAATCTGGATGTTACCAGGACAAGGGCAATTGTGGCTAGGCTATCTCGAGCCATTGGAGAATGGAACTTCATGGCCATAATGGTCTTTGGAGGTTACTAGGACATCCAGAGTAAGGACTGAGTCTAACAGCATTCCCATACTGTATATCTATGTCTCTGAGGAAGTTCCAGAACATGGAGAGTACTACATGAATCACACAGCAACAGTATTTCCATCAAGCTTCTGTTAGATATTTCCCTGATTCAGCTGTCTTTGATGAAAAGGCCACCATATTTATGATGCCTCGCTTCGAGCCCTAGATTTAATGGTGTCAAATAGATATCAAACACTGTGTATGATAAGGTAGAGACCGGTGGAACAAATTGTGGAGATAACTTTTAGACATCTTGAGATGGAGGTGGACTATTGCTATTAGGGGAACAGAGCATTGCAACTCATTCTACAAAATTACTAGAAGAGAAGTGGAAAGTGTGTGTGCACACACATGCACACACTCTGTGACAATCTCACATTACTTCTTGTAATTCCTGCATATGTAGCTGTCGCATATGTAATTTTTCAGTATATAAAGCTTCTTTCTGTTGGGTCTTGATGTTGTCTGTATCACTCACTTACCTGTCTTGACTGCATCATCATCATCATCATCAATCCTGCCTTTTCCCCAGTTCAGGACCCAAAGCACCTTACAACAAGTTTTAAAAAATACATAGTTAAACATCCACAAGATACAAAAGTTAAAACGAGATTAAACAATTTAAAAAATTAAAACCAGATTAAAACATATGTCATTAGACTTTCTCACACACAAACGCACACAACAGCACAACAATTAGCAGAATCCAGTGCATTGTTTGGGTGAGACAGGCAATATATAATCACTCATCAAATACCTGTTGAAAGAGAAATGTTTTTATTTGTCTGCTTAATGGAAGTGTGGAGGGCACAGGTATAACCCCTGGGAAGAGAGTTCCAGAGCCTAGAGGCAGCCATTGAGAAAGCCCTCTCCTCTGTTCCCAAAAGATGTGCTTGTGAGGGTTGGGGGACAGAGAAGATCACAAAGCATGGGGTGATTCATAAGGGAGAATATAGTCCTTCAGGTATCTGAGCCATATAGGTCAAAACTAGCACTGTCCATGATTTTAGTCTTCCCACTGTTCTGGTGCTGGTTCCTCTTAACCTGTGTAAGTATGATAAAAGCAGCTGGTCACAATTTGAGGTGCTTTCAGCCTTCATTTAACACACACACACACACACACACACACACACGGTGCCCTACCCAGTGAGGAATTCTTTAATTTTGAGGTGTTAAATTTTTAATGGAGTTAAACATGCAGGTGTTGCAAACAAATAAAAGGCACATCCTCAAACAGGTTTTAACTCCTAAATGTACTACTCATAGAATAAATTGTGTGTATTTTTTTTCCAGATTGTGCCTCCTTGTTCAGGACACCTATGGGATGTTCAGTGAAATACAATTTCAGGTCCCATTTTCTTCTCCAGAACCAATAGAAGAATATAGCAAACGATGGGAAGGAAAACACATCCGTTTATCTGGAATGAAAATTTTGCAAAGAGTTGTCAGAGGAAAGTAAGAAAAATACTTGTAATATCTACTGAAGTGGTAGCTGTTATTAATTGCATCTACAATATCTACAGATTTGTAGCATCTGAAAGTGAAGCTGGGGAATTTGTAGCCCTCCAAATGTTGTTACCTCCCCATTCCTACTAGTCCCAGCCAACATGGCTAATAGATACGGATAAAGGGAGTGGGTTCTAAGAACATTGTGAGAGTTAAAGGTTGCCCATTCTTTTCTTATAGATAAATACATTTATCATGGCAGAATAAATGATTTTATGTGGCAGGCAGCTATGTCTAATTCCTTGCCCAGCAGCTTTTGATGTCCTGGCAGGAATCCTGACTGGGACAGATATCTTTAGTAGGTCTTGCCTGGATTCTTGGTTGTCCAGTGAAGGAAGCATGTAGTGATGGAAACTGGCTGGAAGGTTGCATGCAGTGGTGGAAGGTTGCATGCAGTGGTGCATGCCATGGCATATAAGCCAGTGTGACAAGTGAATGAGGAGCCAGGTTGGAGGGGTGAGAAAGCAGAGCTCTTCCAGAGAACACAGCCAAACCATTTAGGAAAAAAGGCTTGGCCAAGGAATGGGCTAGTCCTCCCTCAACCATGGTTGAGATAACCAAGGACTCAGGCAAGAAAGGTGAGAGGCAACAGGGATGGTAAGCCACATCCAGTAATGGTGTGATGTGTCCTCTGGCGTGATGTGTCCTGAACCCAGGCTCTGCTTATACTCATGGTAAGCCAGAACACTTATTTACACTCCTGAAGTACCTGCTGGTCCTGGTCTTATTTACCACCAGCCATGGCCTGATCCTAGCTCTATTTGTCAGCATTGAGTGCCAGATCCTGATTGCATGTAAACAATGTCCAATTCTAATTGTACTTACAGAATCATGATCTGAAACAGATCTTGATCTGGCATGCCTGTACCTGGGATTAGCTCCTGATCCTGCTTACCGTGTATTGTGGTCAGATCTTGATCTAACGTAGCAGTGGCCTGATCATGATTCTGCTTAGGATAGGCAAAGGCTGGATCCTGCACTTAGTTATCTGAGTCCTTACCACATGCCTCAGCTATGATCCCACTGGGAAACAGAGGCCAAGCTCACAGGTGGATATGGTATCAATCCCTGCCACAAAGCCTGTAGTAACAGCCCAGGGATCCCAGGACAGCATGTTGACTTGGATAAAGCTAAGCCTGTGTAGAAACTGTTGGAATGTATATAGATGGATGAATAAATTCATTCAGTGGTCCTGACTGAATGATCTTTTTTGTCTGTACATTCACAATATGCTTTATATTGTTCCATAGGCCTTTGCTGACCAGGCTGCAGGATAAGTGCCACACTGATAGAGAGGATCTGGGCACTCTAGACAGGGATCAAGCTAATGCAGAAACCCTGACCTGACTCTTCTGCATTGTGCTGCTTGGCTAAGACAAAGCTACATGAAGGTCACAGGGAGAGGACAGTACTGCATGTAAACTTGGTAGCTTGTTAATGTGCCACTCAGTCTGGTACTTCAGGCTTGACTTACAGTTCTTTTGTAAAAGCATTGGCCACCAAGGTTCTAGAATCAGGATGAGAATATGTGTTCGTCCAGAGGCCATTGAACTGCAATTCCCATCATCCATCACAGTTATTTTTCTGCTGGCTAGTAGTGATGAAGTTTGTAATCTTAACATCTAGCAGGCAGCCATTCCATATCCATACTCTCTAGACCACGGATCGGCAAACTACGGCCTGTGGGCCAAACCCGGCCCGCTGAGGCCTTCAAACCAGCCCGTGGCTGGTCCTGCCACCTCAGCTGTCACTACCACATGGGTGCGGGGCACCATTTTGCCTTCCAAAATGGCGCCCCGTGCACACATGCGCACGATGGCGGGCACCATTTTGGAAGGCAAAACGGCGGCAGTGTCACAAGCACAGGGTGCCATTTTGCCTTCCAAAATGGCACCTGCACTCGCACACGCATGCGCACGGCAGCTGCTACTTTGGAAGGCAAAATGGTGGCGGCATCGCACGCGCACGCCGCCACCGCCGTTTTGCCTTCCAAAATGGCGGCAGGCATCGTGCGCATGCATGCGCGATCGTGGGCGCCATTTTAGAAAGCAAAATGGCACCCCGCACTCACGTACGCTTGCGCATCACGGTTGGGGTAGTGCGCATGCGTGCACACACGCGCGCCTCCGCCGCAATTCCCCCCCCTTCGGCCCACCGAAGATCGGGGGACACCCGAACCGGCCCCACCCCCAAAAAGTTTGCCGACCCCTGCTCTAGACCAATGTTTTCCAAGTTATATGATGTGGGGGACCCACAATTATTTTTCTCCAAGGTGTTCAGTACCTGTACCTTATTTATGTACATAGGCTACATTTGTTTCATTCTTTCCTGGGTGATCACAAGGGACAAGCAGCCAATGGCTGAGGGACTGGCGCCAGACCACTTGGAGTAGCACTACTTTTGACCACTTAGTTAATAGTATTTAAGAGAAAAGTTAAAGTTTATTCTGATGTGATAAAGAGCAGAGAAGCATAGCTTGGATCTAATTTTTTTAGACAATGCTACACATTTGTAAGCGGGAGAAATGTGCCAGTATGATGGTCCAATTTTCCTGTGTTCAAATAAGATTTGATACTTAGATATACATTATAATTCCTCTGAATCCTTTAAGTTTATCTCTCTGTTTATAATTTGCCCTAAAATCATGCAAGGGAATTTCTAAAAGTGGGTCATTGCCATTGTTTTGTTTTGGTTCATTTTTAAAGACTTGGCTTTAAGTCAAAAGAGCTGCTGTCTTTTTCTCATAAGGAAGGCATTCTGTGTTCCTGGTTGTTTTTGTTTTTCTTCTGCGTATGTTTTCTGGACCTACTGTTTTCGAGAGACGATGACTAGAACCACATGCAGTCTTTACTAAATCAATTGGATTAACAACAGGCAGTATCTTTATTTCCTGGCACTTTTTCATTCTGTTGCTGTTACTCATATATGACTGCCAGCCTATCCTAAGCTCTACCACCTTAACCCAAATACTTTACAGCAGATTAACAGAGTGTGACTAATGAGAGATTGTGATAAAACTAGGAAAAGAAGAGGACAGTATGCTACACTTTATTACATGGAATTTAGTAGATTCATCTTTTCCCTGTGTGTCATTCTGTTGTAGGAAAAAATACAGAAATGCTACTCAATGCTTTGTAGCATTTTAGGTGAAGTATTTCCAAGAACAGAGGTTACATCAGTAGACACACAGGTATTGCACATATGGTGCAGGGGGGGAAGCATATCCCCTAAACAGCTACAACCACTCTTTAATTTGTCAACTTTATCCCAGGTTATTTGCCTTACATTGCTAAAGACTTGGAAATGCATAAATATTATGGCCGTAGTAATTTGCCTCTTGAGAACATTAGGGTTTTCAGATCAGCCCATTCCACTGATCATATTCAGAGCTGGGAAAATGAGTGAAAAAGAATTATGACTGTGAAAATGGGCATGCTGATGAAAAAATTCTCAAAACTGATCTCCCCAAAATATTTTTTCCAAGCTCTAAATTCATATAAGGCTAAGAATGGTGCCCTAGAAATTCCCATTAAATCTTAGGTTTTTCCTTTGTAACATAGCTTACCATCATGTTTAATGTTTCGTTGGGAACTGTGCAGAATGAGGACCACGTGAGGCTCTTTCTTCCCCAGACATCCACCCAGGACTATGTCCTTGCCCCTTAATTTTTCATTCTATGTGGACTTTTTCATAATTTTCACACCAGCATCCCTCTTTGTGGTGATGATTTCTAAATATTTTGCTGTGCTTGACAATTCATCTTCCATTACTCCCAGAGCTGAGATATTTCTTCTTAGCTCAGTACATCCAGCTAAGGATGGCAATGTGAAGCACAGCCACTCCCATGGACCATTTCTTTGTCGTTGATACTTTTATCTTCCCTTGTTCACAGATGCAAAATAAACTTGCCTTTTTCTTCTCCTCCCACAATTTATGCCTCTAAGAACTGCTGTTTCTCCTTTACCTACTGATAAAGTCCCCACAAACTCTCATAATAATCTCTTGTCTAAGCCTTTTGAAGCATGTTTACTTGCCTTTCCTTCTGCTTTTTCTCTCCAGCTTCTTTGGAATCCCACTGTTTGTGATATGTTTTATGTTGTTTTATTTCACCTTACTTTTTTTATATCCTGCCTTTCACCCAACATGGGTCTGAGCAGTAGTAATATTTATATACTAGTGTATAAGTCTTTTAGTCAAATTGTAATCCAAATATTGACCTCAAAAACCTGGGTCATTTTATCCACGAGTCAATGTAAGTATTGTACCTTATCTCTTATCAAAAAAGAAATCATCCCCTTCCCTGAATAGAGTTGTGAAAGGTGAGAGCTTAGTCCAGGGGTAGGCAACCTTTTTGAGCCGGGGGCCGGGTTGCTGTCCCTCAGACAATTGGGGGGCCAAAGCACCAAAAACAAACAAACAACAAACAAACAAACAAATATTTTTTTAAAAAAATAAAAAGAATTTTAAAAATATATGTATGCACACCCTCTCAGCCCCAGAAAAGCCATGGCAAAACCCCTGTGGTGATTTTGCCAAGAAAACCCCAAGAACAAGTAATAACAACAATAATCCATATCATAATGGCGGGTGGCAGCAGTGGCAGGACCGGCCTGGGGCTGGTCCAAAGGCCTTGGGGGGCCGCATCTGGGCCTTAGGTTGCCTACCCCTGGCTTAGTCCATCTCAAGGGAACCTAAAAGAAGCACCAAACCTCTCTACTGTCTCCAACACAATACTTCTTCTGGCCTTTTTGAATACTGGGGTGGAAGAATGGCAGCAGCAGCAGCAGCTCTTTGGCGCTTCCTCTAAATGAGCATTGAGAGAGTAGAGAGGGCTTCAATGCTTCTCTTAGGTTCTCCTGGGATTGAGAACCCTTTTGCCACTCTACTCAGAGACAGGGATCCCAGCAATTTTATTCCAGCAATGAGGAATCAGGCTTTGAAGGATTTGAATAGGACACGTGTGTATAGTTTTTTGTGGGTTGATTGATGCTAGGGAATCCTGGGAATTGTATTTTATTCTGGCATCAGAGTTCTGTGACAGGGAAGGCTAGATGTTTCACAAAACTATAGTTCCCAGGTTTCCCTAACATTGAGCCAGGGCAGTTAAAGAGGTTTCAAACTGTATTATTTCTGCAGTGTGCTTTGGACCATAGCCACCATTTTCTTCTCTTTGTCTTTACACCCTTTTTGACATGTGTGCATCTTCTTAGCCTCACCCATGCATTCTCGCCTCCTAGACACATCGCACAGCCACCATTTACCATAGTTCCCTCCTTATCCATCCAGCCTTTAGGGTGAGCACAAACTTTGTAAATTCTTTGACATTGTTTTCTTTTGCTTAATCCTTTGTTCATGCCCCTAAGTTTACCTTCAACTTATCCCTAGGTCATATCAAAATCCATAATTTTGGCTCCCAAACATAAATGAGGTCGACTTATACTTACGATCAGACCCAGAAGATTTTATTTTTTTAGTGGGATTTTAATTTTATAAAAGCACACAAGATAGTTTTGCCCCTGCATCTTGAAAGTGAGTGTAATGCAAAAAAAAAAAAAAAATCCTTGCATGTTGTGAGTTCCAAGTCATACCATTGTATAGCAAAATGTTCTATCTTTTTCCAGGTCTTTCTAAAACCAAGAGCAGTCCTATAAACTTTGCTCATGAATTTGTGCTACTTTTATTTCATTAATCATTAGGCTCTACAAATAAAGACTGTTACATTTTTAACCATCGCTAATGCTGGATCATTACTTAAAATATAATACCTTAGAATACTGAAACTGCATAAAATTGTGAAATAGAATCATAGAATCATAGAATCATAGAATCATAGAGTTGGAAGAGACCACAAGGGCCATCCAGTCCAACCCCCTGCCATGCAGGAATTCCCAATCAAAGCATCCCTGACAGATGGCCATCCAGCCTCTGCTTAAAGACCTCCAAGGAAGGAGACTCCACTACTCTCTGAGGGAGTGTGTTCCACTCTCGAACCGCCCTTACTGTTAGGAAGTTCCTCCTAATGTTGAGGTGGAATCTCTTTTCTTGCAGCTTGCATCCATTGTTTCGGGTCCTAGTCTCTGGAGCAGCAGAAAACAAGCTTGTTCCCTCCTCGATATGACATCCCTTCAAATATTTGAACACGGCTATCATATCACCTCTCAGCCTTCTCAGATTGACTTGTCAGTAGTTATGAATTAGCAGCCAATCTTTAGTTAATATGTCTGCTTAGAAGAAACTTCTAGAGAATTAAATTCAACATTAGCTATACCATAGAAATCAGTAGGACTTAAATTAGTTGTCATTAACAAGTCCTGTTTCAACTCTGGGTAGGATTAAAATTAGATATAGCCCACTGAGTTCAATAGGACTTAAGTGTGACTCCATAGATTCCATAAGGTTTTCTTAGACAAGACATACTCAGAAGTGTTTTGCCAGTTCTTTCCTATGAAATATAACCTATAGCACCTGGTATCTGTTGATGGTCTTTTATTCAAGTATCACGCAGAGCTGACTTACTGGTAAGTGTTGCCTTAGGCTGCAATTCTGTACCCATCTACCTTACAAGTACCCCCCCACACACTATGAATAGACATGTGTAGCATTGCTTGTCATTAAATTGCCTTCATTATAATTTGTTTTTCCTATTTTGAATACAGCATTCTTAATTGTACAGCTAGATCATACCAGATTTTAGGTTTATTTGTCTATTTGTTTGTTTGTTTCCAGAGTGCTGGGGCTCTTTAGCCTAATAGACAGTATGTGGCCTCCACGGCTGCCTCTTAAAGTTCCTGGCCAAAGTCAAGAGAATGACATGGTAAGATCCTGTTTCAGCTCCTCTTTTTTCCAAGTAAGTACTTACATTTACAAGTTAAAGATGTCTGTTGTGCACCCTGTCACTCTCTCTAATTAAATCTTGAAGGTTCTGTTTTATGCTTTCTTTCCCTTACCAAAACCTCACAAATTATTTTATATGGTGATTTTTCCATTATTGGATGCTTCCAGATGAGGCTTTTATCACACAGTTGGCTGCTTCATTCATGGAATTTTACAGAGGTCTACAATGCATCTTCCACTTTTATAGCCCTCTTGTGTTTTTCCACTGCTGCTTCTATATATTTTTTTTACTTCCATAAAAAATAAAGAACCATTGGTTTGGAAGCATCCATTAACTAGTATGACATTGTGTTTAGAAAAGGTGATAATCTCATTCTAAGGGAAAACTGTTGCCATATCCCTTAAATGTGTTTAGAAAAGGTGATAATCTCATTCTAAGGGAAAACTGTTGCCATATCCCTTAAAAACCAGGACATTCCTAGTTTTTAAGGATCTTTGAGATGGTCCACCCAGTTTTGGGATCATGTCCTGGCAAGGGCAAGGCTTCCCTGACCCTGGCGCAGCCATTTGGGGCCTTGGCCGGCCAAGGAAACCCCAAAGACATCTGGGGGGTGAGGCCTCCCTGGCTTGGCTGTGTGGGGCCTCCAGCCAGCCCCAAAGACATCTAGCCAGGAGGCGAGGCCTACCTAGCATGGCTGTGTGGGGTCTCCGCTGGCCAGCTGAGCCACAAGACAATGTCATGAAGAGGTCCAGGGTGGCAAGGCCATCCTCTGGCTTCAACACTCCTGCTGTCGTCTTCTTTGCCAGAAGAGGCCTTGCGGGCTAGCGCGGTGTTGTGCAGGCTTTCTTCTTCTCCTTCCTCCATGAAGCTGTGGCCTAGTGACGGGAGCCAAAGTCAGGTAAGGGAGGGGCTGAGCAGGGGGCATCCTCCAGGACATGTCCTCCATTGCAGACTTCTCTCCAGACACATGAAGGAGGAATGCCAACCCATCCTTCATTTGGAGCATGGCTTTGTGGTTGTGGTGTGCCTTCAAGTCCTTTAGCCTACCTTCTGCTGGGGTTTTCTTGGCAAGATTGGTTCAGGGGGAGAGGGTTGCCATGGCCTTATCCTGAGGCTGAGAGAGTGTGACTGGCCTAAGGTCACCCAGTGGGTTTCCATAGCCAAGCAGGGATTCAAACCCTGGTGTCTAGAATCCTAGTCCAACACACAGACCATATTAAAGTTTTTATTTTATTTTATTAATGTTTTTGGCTTTTAGTTTGTCATGTTCTCCATTTTTTTAATGTCCTATATTTTGTCCTACATGTTTTCTACATTTTGTCCCAGTTTTGTGGAAGAGAATTAAGGCAACCTTAATATGCATAATTACAATAATTTGCATAATATGCAAATTAAATGCCCAGATGTGAGGGACTGGAATATAGCAACAAAGAGGAAAAGTGCTTGAGATTTCCCAAGTGAATTTAGAAATGAAATTACACATTCCTGTAAATTACCCTTGTCACCACCAGGATAGGAAATTTATTATGAAGTCTGCTCCAGTTCATCTCTTCAAGTAGACATGAATGCATTTTACTATCTTAGGAATGTTTTCTTGTGAATTAGCACAGAAAATTTTGTACACCTAGAGTTTAAGTGTATTCACTATCAATAAGTGCTAATATTATATATATATCTCTGTCTATCTCCAATATGATTACAGAGAGAGAGAGACTTATATACTTCATGATATATGATTATGGTGTTATGCCAAACTGTATTTAATTATAGCCCATATTTAAGAACAGGTTCTTCCAACATAGCTTCCAAATAAAAGACGTCAACAACAATAAAACTGTAGTAAAACATATAACAGTTAAAAAAACTCTTGGAGCTAAATTACAATAAATCCAAAAATGCCATGCAGAATAAAATAATTTCAAAACTATGCCTACCTTTTTTAAAAATTGAACAAAATTAACTGAATGGTTTTAGTAGATGATGACCATATTGGCTGCTATTATTGACCAGTATCAGTAAGATAAAAAACTGAGTCCCAAAAATGAAAAACTGGTAGTCTTGCCTTGACTGGAAAGAGAAAAGTGGAGGCACTCTTTATCACAAACTCTTAGCCAGGAAGTTTTATGAACTTATGCTCATCAGTTGTACCTTATTTAAGTGAATAATGAAAATTCACATTTGTGAAATCTTGGGGAATAAATAAGAACACAGAAGACTGTTCAAATTTAGTAGTAATGAAGAGATTGCCATTTGCCATGTCTTGACATTGGACAGGCATCTAATGCAGAACTTTTGAGATGGTGAGATTCTCCAACAATTGCAGTTTAAGAGGGAGAAATAGATATTTTTGCCAAAAATATTCAAGAATGAAAGACATCAGTTCTCCAAGGCCAGTATACTGTCATATAATTCGGGGGGAAACAAAAGCATGCCCTAAAACCTAATAAGGCAAAGGTTATAGAAGTTACAATACCATCCCAAATCCACAAAACAGTGATAACCTTTATTCAGCCAACCAAAATGCACAAAATACAAGATGCAAGTTTTCAAAGTTCCACTGGCTTCTTCATCAGGCAAAGGTGTTAATAATGATGGAGGAGAAAAAAAAATTAAATATGACAGTGTTAGTCACAGGCCTGCATTTTGTCAAGATGCTGTTGTTGTGTTGCTCTGTGTTGAGGTGGTATGGAGGAATATCTATGCAGACAGGCCTCTCCTTCTCCTGGCCATGTGTCACCGGAAACAAAGCATTGCAGAGTCCAGGAGATAAAATTTGAATTCCATTAGCAATACAAAAAGGTACTTCCTCTGAGACCCAAGATGTCTCTGTTCCTTGTGTGGCCATAATCCGCTTTGTTCAGCAGAAAACATTGGATCTCAAGCCTTTGTGACCTTTGTGTGACTGCCACAGAAGAGATTTGCTTTATCTCTTCCATTTCCTCTTGCTTACAAGTGGCTAAAGAATAGGGATGGGAATTATGGGGCCTTCCAGATGTTGTTGGACTGCAACACCCACCGTCCCTCACATTTGGTTATGCTGACCAGAGCTTTGGGGAGCCAGCATGGTGTAGTGGTTTGAATATTAGACTAGAACAGAGCCATGGAAATTCACTGAGTGAACTTGGACAGGTCACGCTCTTTCAGTCTCAGGGGAAGGCAAGAGGAAACACTCTCTGGACAAATTCTGGCAAGAAAACCCAGTGATAGGTCCTTATACTAATGCTTGAAAGAAAATGGCTGTTGCTATTTATCTTTATTACAGATGTAGGAAGAGGACTGCTGAGAGAACAGTGGCTTGTCTAAGTTAGGGGTGTGCAATTGGTGGAGCTCAAGATGTTGGGCACAAATCTCCATCAGCCCCATCCAATAGGGCCAGTGTGAAGCAAGATGGAAGTTATAATCCAGCAAATATGGCAGGACAGAAGTTATTTACATCCAATCTAAGGTTGCTTACTTGAGACCAAAGCAAGATTTTAGCTTCATCTCCTTATAAAATGAGGAGCAAAACATAACCTGTATAGTCAGTCCGGACTCATAAGGAGATGAAGCTTTTATAAGGAGATGAAGCTAAAATCTTCTACATCATACCTCACACTCTTCATCACTTTGTTATTGTTAATAAATCAAGGTTGCTATAAACCCTGTTGTACTTTTTAAATTAGTGCCAATTCTTGCCCATAATTTGTATTAACAAGAATATGTCTATACAGTGCATAATTTTTAATATTTGAATTACAATCCTTAAAAGAAGTATTATCACTTCTAGGAAGCATGTGTGATATAAAGCTTTATTTGAAAATAGCCCTAAAAACCCACAAAAAAACTTTATTTGAATTGTTGGAGACCAGCATATCTATTGCAAATATTGCAAAGGACTCCAGTTTGGGGTTGACAGGCTTTAAAAAAATAAAAATAAAAAGAGAACAACAGCTGTTTTCTTTATTCATAATTCCTTTATGATTCTCCTTGGTGATTCTCTTTTATAAATCTCAAACAGTAATTCCCAAGATGAATAATACATCACTTCTGTACTACTAAAAACTGACTAATCCTCATAGTTTGTAGCCTTTTGAGATAGTGGATATTATCTTTAAATAAGATTTAGCCTCATAATAACAGGAAGAGAGAGAGAGAAAATCACGTTGCTTCATGTTCTAGTATTCATGTTTCCTATTGTCCTCTTGTTGCTCAAGTTTTAATTTGGCAGCATTCATGTTTCTTACTGACGCGACTTCATCTGTTTATTGTCAAATGCGCATACTAAAATTGTCAAATGCCATAGAAATCATTTGAAGACACAGAAATAATAGAATCCATTTTAAGTGTGACTACCATAAGAAAGACAGTTCTTGCTGATTAGTTCTGTTTTATTGTATAATAAATTCATGGGCATAACAACACAGGAAAGTATGAAGGAAACATTATTCCTGGTTTTGCCAGGAAGGTCAGCCCTTTGACTTTTTGAGGAGCTGCTGCTGCCAACTTTGCCTTAAAAAGAAGATCTCCATAATCTGTGCTTCCCATTTGTTTTGATGAAGATCTTCCTAATCTACTTCCCAAAGTAAATAAATTTAATACAAAGCATTCATTTTTATGACCACAGCGATTTTGTTTATTTTTAAGCAGATTACAGCTGATATGCCTCCTCCAAGTTTCTGTTACATTCTTGTTGCTTCTTCTGAACAAAGACACATTGAGGTAGATGAAGAAGAACAGATTTCAAATTTGTATTTCCCTCCAGCTGTGCACTGTCTTAAGGAGATTCTTCAGGTATTTTATTTTTGTTTTTTGCAGGTTTTACAACTGGCATGTTTGTTATTATATTTAAAATTAAATATTTGGCCTATTTAATTGTATTTCAGATATACAACTTATATCAGTGTTGCAGCTTTTGGGCACATGTTTTATATCGAAGATTGCAGGTAATTATCCTCTTTGTTAATTTTGTAGATCTTACTTTTCCAATCAGCAAAACATAACCTGTATAGTCAGTCCGGACTCATAAGGAGATGAAGCTTTTATTTTCTTTGGCCCTTCTTGTATATCATTTTCTAAGCTTGACAAGTTGTACCTCTTTTGGTTTGGTGGGACACTTTTTTAAAAGCTATGTCTTAGGAATGCAGTCCCTCCCTATACATGGAGTCTTCATTTACAGTTGAAAATATTCCAACCCCCATTTTTTCCAAAAAGTAAACTTTGATTTTGTCTTTTTATACAAAGGACACCATATTACTATGCCACTGCATATAATGGGGCTTGATCAGATTTTGGTATCCATGCGGTAGGGCGGGGTTTCCTGGATCCAAACCCCAGAGGACCCCAACAGTCCACTGCACATATCCCTTCATATAAATCAGGGGTAGGCAACCTTTTTGAGCCGGGGGCCGGGTTGCTGTCCCTGAGACAATTGACGGGCCGAAGCACCAAAAATAAATAAACAAATAAATAAATTAAAATTAAAATTAAAATTAAAAAAGAATTAAAAATTTTTTAAAAAATGCATGCACACTCTCTCAGCCCCAGAAAAGCCATGGCAAAACCCCTGTGAAGATTTTGCCAAGAAAACCCCAAGAACAAGTAATAACAACAGTAATCAATATCATCATGGGGGGGCGGCGGCGGTGGGGGGGCGGCGGCGGCAGGACCAGTTTGGGGCCGGTCCAAAGGCCTTGCTGGGCCGCATCCGGCCCCCGGGCCTTAGGTTGCCTACCCCTGATATAAATTGTTCTCCAGTCTTTCATTAGCAGATTGACTAGGGTGCATCCAGATTTATTGAAAAGTCTCAGATTTTATTCCTGTTCTTTACAAAGTTGTTGTTGTTATTATGTGTCTTCAAGTCGTTTCTGACTTTTGACAAACCTAAGACAACCCTATCATGGTGTTTTCTTGGCAAGATTTTTCAGAGGGAGTTTGCCCTTGCCTTCTTCTGAGGCTGAGAGAGGCTACATGGTGGGTTTCCATGGCTGATTGGAAAAAGTCTTAGTCCAATACTGAACTAAAATAAACTGACCTGAGGAGCTAGACTTGTAGTCCAATACTGGGCTGTAATAAACTGACTTGAGGAACTGTTATAAAAAGAATGATCATAGTGGGAACTGACAGAAAATATCCTGGGATAAACAAATCATATATGGATCTCCAAAAGAAAATTGGAAAGAACAGGAACAAAATCTGAGACTTTGTGTTTTTCAAATCAGTCTGAATCCGTCCTAGGTGAGTCAGCTTCTCCACTTCTATTTATCTCTCTGTCTTCCTTTTAAGTGCAAAGGGTATGAGATAACAGATCTTTACAGTGGTTTGTTAATGGTATTCAGTAAGAATCAGAATAATGTCTTTTAGAAGTATTTTTTGCTAAACCTTTGCAAATCAGAAACTCAGAAAGAATAGTGTCAACATCTAGAATACAGTTCCATAAGATGTTTTGTTCCCTGATGAGATTTGACTAGGTTGTGTGTAAATCTACCACAGTTACTGCAGTTTTGTCTGAAAGCATATGTATGGGTTGAAAGGATAACAACATGCAGATGGAAGGTGGGCAGGGACCTTAATTGTTATGCACAGTGGTTTGGTTTTCATCTCTATGTGTAAAAGGGCAGAAGTAAAGCTTGCATATGTTTGAGGCTTTTAAACATTTGAGGAGGTTGAAGAGGTAAATGAATATACTGAGAACCCTGACATAGAGTTAGGAATGCTCTTAAAGAAGGCATACAAATTGTAAATCCTTTGCCAGATTGGCTTCTAGGGACCAATGCTATAATCTGAAGAAAGTTAAATATCCTGAGCTTTAAAACCTTTAAGGCTGCAAACTCTCTCAAGTACTCTGTAATGTTCTTTAAGAAACATATATCAGAGTTGTTTTCCCCCAATGGCTTGATGTGACATGACATACTTTCAGAGGTAGTGAAATTATACTTACAATCACATAATAATTACAATAATTGGGTTGAGGTGAAGATGTCCCCCAAAGGTCCTCAGTCATTCTAAGACCAGGGAGCCTTACATTTTAAATGCTATAACATCCTTCCTAGGAGCATCCTAGGGTGAGTGCGAGGAGATGATTACCCATAATCCTACCTTTATTATTTTTTTTTTACTCATTCTTCTCCACATAGTGATATTAATAAACAAAAATGTCCTAATATGGAATTTTAAAGGAAATACTACCAAGGAGTCACTACCATTAGGAGGCACTAGCATTGTGCTCCTGAAAATGCTTTATACAATTGGTCAACTGAGGGTATAACATTGGAAATTATTCCAATTACAGAAAGGTGGCAGACCATAGAGAGACTTTACTTCATTATTAACTAGGGCAGTTGCTGTTGTCTTCAGTAGAAACTACCCTGATACATACAACAGATTTATATTTGGCAAACAGGACAACAAACAGTATTATATAATTAGAGGACATATTATTAAAGTCATGAAGTCAAAGGCATTCACGACTGGCATCCATGGGTTTTTGTTGGTTTTTCAGCCTGTGAGGCCATGTTCTAAACGAATTTTTCCTAACGTTTCGCCTGCATCTGTGGCTGGCATCTTCAAAGAATGAAGGCATGGAAGTGAGGGGTGTGTGCACACTCTGTATGACCCTTGGTTGAGAGGATGTGATTTGCATGGTAATCTGTGTATTGTTCTGTTGTTGAATGGCAAGGCCAGTATGTATATGTGTATATATATATATATATATATATATATATATATATATATATACCCCACTCACTTCCATGCCACCATGGAAAATGGCAGCCACAGATGGAGGTAAAACGTCAGGAAGAAATTCTTCTAGTACACAGCTTCACAACCCAAAAAGCCCACAAAAAAAACATTATTAAAGTTCTTAAACCACTATAAAATCTGTGCTACATTTGACCTGCCCGCTCCCTCTGTCCCCTAACAAGACTGTTAACAGTTGTTTTTCTTCCATTTCACTCTCCAGTATCCCAATGTTTCACCTTCTCTTAAAATGTTATATTACATTGTGGTCAGTTGCCAGGCCTTATTAGTTTAAAAAATGCAGAATGGACCCAGCAAGAACTATTCCACAATTCCAACAAAATTATATTTTATTGCATACTGGAGGTTTAGGATTGAAAGCAGCCTATTGAATTCATATCTGGAATGTTCTCTTACATTAAAGTCCAGTTAAAGGTGTAACAAAACTGCATCCCAATATTTTGGAAACAAAGGGGCTATGCAGATGGGCAGCTCTGAGCCACTCCTGCTAGCTGCAGATCGAGGCTGCTTCTTTCAGGGGTGGCAAAAGGGTGCCCTAAGAGCTGGCGCATAGCTCTTTAGCACCCCTTCCAGCGCAACACATAAAATTGCTGCACCAGAAGGACATCCTGATGCCGTGCGCCATGCGTAATGGCACGCAGCATCAGGATGTCATTGGGCTGGGGTTGGGGCGGCCAGCGTGCGGCATCTCTGCCTCCAGTCCGGCCCTTTGGGAAATAGCCCTCTTCAGCTGAGATTCTCAAACATAAACTGCCCTGCCTGCCTCTTCTTCTTTGTACTTAAGACAATCAATCGTGCAGCTGTTAGCACCATTACCTGCTGTTGAAAGCTTCCTCTAAAGATTGAATTAGTCTTTTTCTAAAATAATAGGATATTCTTTTTTATTTACATATTTGATTATTACCAAAAAAGTTGTCACAGCTTTTACAAAATCATCGACAGCTGACTGCATCCCACTTGACATATGTAAGATAAGTCACATCTCACATTGCTTCAAGCTTTTTGTGTTCCCACATAATTTCAGTGTCTTCTGTTTACACATGCTTCATAGTTGGAAGTATTTAACATTCAGGGACCCAAGACACCATCAAGCTTTGTTTAAATTGGCTTTCATTACTGTGTACATCTGGAAACTCTTAGTTGCAGCAGCTAGGTATTTTTCAGGATATTGTCATATCCCTGAAGTACAGATGTGTTAATAAGTTGTGATACCTGCTCAATAGAGAAAAGGTTCACTGTTCCTCACAAGTGAAACCCCCGACTTACATCATGGTTACTGTAGAGGTGGTAGGAGATTTTAAAAGAACATTGATGAATATAACCTCTGCTACCCAGTGTCTAGAAAAATGGTCCTACTCTGAATCTCTATCAACTGGCATGCTAATAATGTAAGCATGATTCAGGCAGAAATAACAATCAATTTCAGAAAATCAGAGACCACAAGGGCCATCCCTTGCTTGCAAGATCATACAAACACAATCATGGTCAATTGAAAGTATGAAAAGGGAGACTAAATAGACATCAGAGCTTTTGCATGCTACTGAAGTATCTCATAACCATTTGCAAGGTCCAAAGTAGGAATGTAACATTACTTCAGGTTGTTGAATCAATTACACTATTCTGGGTCAGTCTGAGTGTGAGCCTGAGTGTGCCCATGCCTACATATATTTCAGTCTGTGTGAAGCATGAAGGACTGCAGCTCTCTTGTAGCTTCCCTCATTTCATTTGGCCTAACTTGAAGTAAACAAAACTGGGCCAGATGTGATAAAGCTCAGCATGAGTAAAGGAGACTTCCCTTCCCTTCTTCAGTTTTAGGGGAAGAGCAAGGGAACTGAGCAATGACAGAAATACTCTATAGTACTTTCTTCGGATTTCTTTCTTTTACTTTGCATAAAGTAAAGTAAAGTAAAATTGCAAGATTTCAGCTGGTTGGTTAGTTGCTTACTTTAGTTTCCCATAGTTACACTTCGTCATTTTAGTTACGAAGTTACACTTGGTTTCCGAATGCACCCAGATTATTTTTTTTTAATTTTTTGGCAAATGTAGGGTGCCAGCTAGTTAAAGAAAATAACTTTAACTAGTTTAACTAGAAAATAACTTTAACACCCCAGTGGACCTTTTATTATGTTGAAATTCTCATTGAGGTAAAAAAATACTCCAAATTAAGTCACTTGTAAATCTGCTTGGATGAGGGGCTAATATACGCAAGAATCTACGTTTAATGCTTCTGTAAAGTTCATTAGTTTTATTTAGCCAGTTCATAGTTCTTTAATCTACTCCCAATGCTGGTTTGAAATATTTCACAGTGGTTTAAGCAACCACAGGCCAATTTTTGTGGCGGGGGGAAAATGTACTTGAGCTGAACAGAACAAATTAGATACTGTTGTGAGGATATGCATATATGTATGTATTCTAATCATTCCAGCAATAAAATGTCATGGCTGGGGCTTGTTTACTCTATTCTTTGCCAGCAAGGATTTGTCCTTCATGCAAGTCTAGTGCGGTATAAAATAGGGAAGGGAAGGCCTTGGGTCAGTTTAGATTTCTTTTGCAGACTCATTTATTTGGAATGGGACGAGGACTGTCTGAACTGCCTACATTCTGTGCTTGATAGTTAAATTTGAGTGTGTGTTTGTTTTTTTTAAATGACCAGTGTTGGTGCTGTATGCCTATTAGAAGTAAAAAATCTCCAGTTCTTAGTGAATTGGGAAATTGCCCTTTTACAGTCTTTTTATTATTACTCTTCAGAATAAGTATTGTGGTTCAGAAGGAAAATGAGGAAATATATTCCATCTGTGCTTGGGGGAGCCGTTCTGTCGCATAACTCAATCCTGCTGCTGTTTGTCTGTTCTGTCCCTTCTGTTCAGAACAAACCAACACATATATAGGAAGATGACGGGTTTAAAATGACTTATAGTTATTCACCTTTTGGCTGACAATCACATTGGTCAGAATCTACAGCTTGGTCTTTCAGAGTGTTAATGTTTCTCTTTTGTGAGATTATAAAAATCAATCAATAAATGCAGGCTTTCAGGTAACTTTTAAAATTCTTCAGTGGCAGAGGCTCTGGTATCAACTGTAAAAACTGGAAATGAGGACAACAGCAAACTTTGATTTACAACAATCATTTAGCCAATTTTTGGTCACTCATATTTTCCAGTGCTTCTGTTATGAGGCTATTATAATAAATGTGAATAAAGAGTAACTTTAAAAAATAATAAACAGAACTGTCAGATCACAGCAGGGGTGGGTGATTATATCAATCTGTTGCAATATATTCTGGGCACCTTTATGAAAAGAAACAACTTATGCTATAGTAGATGTTCTGGATTCAAATGAGGTGCCTCCAGAAATGTGTGTGCATTAATGGGACTAGTGTAAAGAGACTCCTTCCCAAGAGATGGTTGAATAATGCTGCTGAATGGGGCAGGGGCTATACTACAGTACTTAAAAAAGAAGAGGGAGATTCCTCAAAATCAGGCAGAGGATTCTTGTGACAGTATCCCTCTGATTTTGGTGTGTGTGTGTGTGTGTGTGTGTGTGTGTGAGAGAGGATTCACTCTTTCTTCCTTAGCCCTGCGCCCTGTAGCCTGCCCTGTTAGGCAAAGCCATCTTACCCTCTTTTTAGACGTTTTTGACAGGTGCTGTGGGGCTTCCTTGCAGAGGACATGTGCTTCCATCAACTCAGTTTTATTGTCTATTTATTTTTCTCCTAATACAGTCGTACCTCTACTTACGAATGCTTCATCTTACGAAAAA
>CM034706.1:55750127-55763591 GCA_020142125.1 Phrynosoma platyrhinos | reverse complement strand
GCTGTCGGAACGGATTAATTTCGTAAGTAGAGGTACCACTGTAATAATGTGGCACAGCGTGATGTTCCAGTGAGATATGGCTGGCACAGACATTTGGTTTTTGCATTTTTCAACAATTGCATCAATATTTCAGTCTGAAAATGTGCAAATATTGTTTGGTGTTGTCCTATAAATGCTTATAAACATCTGTTTCACAGGAAAGTAAAACAATTGCAGAACTGTACATGTCTACTCAGAAGTAAGTCAGATTAGTTGAATAGGGCTTATTCCCAGACAAGCAGATATAATACTATAGCATTAGGTATGGGGCTGGGAGGGATTAGTTGCAAAACCTGGAGGTAAATGAGAAAAACACAATAAAATGTTTAATCTTAATTGACTCATTAATATATTTAATTAATATGGTTTTCCAGTCTTTTAATTGTCTTATTACAGATCTGGAAATTGTTGGAGTCTCAGATCAAATAGAAATACTACATGATATTTCATTTTTTTTAATCTACATATTTTGCTCCTATCACAAACATGGTATTTATATTTTTGATACAAATATCTTTATTTTTCCTGGTACCATTTATGAATCATATGGCATATATACATCTTTGAGAAATGTTGCAATTTATCCAGGAGAAAAACCTCCAGATTCATACCTTTAGCAGTTTCCATCAAGGAAGTAGAACACAATACATAACCTAGTAATAATTTTTCTGCTGCTGTTGAAATTTTAAGATGTCGTTAGATATATTAAGTCAAAATCATCGTCATCAGTTGACATCATTATGAGTAGTGTTTTTAAAGCTGATAAATAAAGAAATGTTTGCTGATGTAAAGTGTTTGAAAGCTTTTATGCAGGCTAGGAGATTATAATTTCTATCTTTTCCTTATCTATCACTTTAACTTAAAGCAAGGCTTTTAAGTAGCAATCTAATGCAAGGCAAGACAGACACATCTAAGGTGTTTGTCCTCCCATTTCTTAAACCATTCCAGTTTGCTTGCTGCAATTATTTACTGGTTCAAGATTGTGTAAAACCTTTAGATGATATACAGAATACAACTGGAAACCTCATTCCTTCTATCACCATCATGTTCTCACTCACCCATGCTTTCAAATCCAATTTGTACCAGGTAGGGGCTTTCCTGGAGTCGGATTGAAGCAGTAGTGATAACTCTTGCTGCCCCAGTGTATACTTTGCTGCTAGAGGCCTTGCATTCAATCCTGTGCTCCTATGGCACAGCAAAGCATAGAACTGAGCCATATAAGATGATATAAAACTCAGGTTTAAATGTTACCACCCAAACTCTGGCTAAGCTAAATTGATTAATAGCTCCAGTCTATTCCTGGAGGGGAAAAGTTATGTTTTTGTTTAATTGCAGCATATTACTTGGACATACCGATGTTGTTTTTTTCCTTTCAAATTCTAGGAAACGGGGAGCACTCTGTCAAGCCAAACACAATGTTGGCTGTTTGTGACTGATCTCTCCCTGCAGAGTGGGGCTGAATTCAGTCCTGGAACTCCAAAAATTCTGCCAGTTTCAGTTGCTTCATCCTGTGTGATTGATGGGGAAGTAATGGAAGCACTCAAGAGCACATCCCCCTGTGTTGTTTTCTTCAAGGATGCTATATATGGAAATGGTAAGCACTAGGACAGGATAGAGATACTTTGCCCTTAGGGATCAACCCCAGAAGCCCCCAATGATGGTGAGGAATGGGAGTTGTACTTCAAGAGTCTGGAAAACCAGAGGTTCCTCATAACTGCAGTACAACATGTGGAAGCAAACAAATTTTTACATATCTGTAACATATAACTTGTATGAGACATGGAAGCCCTGTCTACCTCTGATGCTATTCAGTTGCAGATTGTCAGTATTTCTTACGCTGCCCTTCAAATTTCTAAAACAAAAATGGTATGGTTCTAGGTTGTCTTTTACAATTGTATCAGTGGAAAAAACGGTCAGCTTGCCTCTATTGTAATGACATGGTTTTGTTAGGGTGTAAGGTTAGCCTTAGGGTCGCCATAAGTCAGAAGGCACAAAAATAACAAGGATAATTTTGAGTCTCACCTGTCATGCAGGTACATATCCAGCCGTATTTTAATATAAGGTTTTTAAAAAACGATCAGGAAAAAAGGATGATCCCTGTGTCCTTCTGAAAAGAGGTTGGTAGGGCAAAATGCTCACAAGCAGTCCAGTGTCCATCATTTTTCAAAAATAATGGGAATCAGAACAAGAAAACAGAATCAGAAATGTGGTTTGGACACATTTCTCTCTTATGAATAGAGAGTGAAGAGCCAAGCCTTTATTTTCTGCTATTTATTTATTTATTTATTTAAATAATTTATTTTGTTATTTGTTTATTTATTTATTTATTTATTTAACTCTTCATTTGTAAAAGCTCCCAAGGCAACATCCATAATACCACAAAAGCAAAGTAATACCTACTTTTAGGCTTATAAACTGAACTATGTGGCACAAAAGGAACAAAGAGATAAGGGACAAAGAACCCTGACACATCCAGACACCATTTCTTAGTGTTACAAAGTTCTTACAGTGTGTGCTTGTACTAGAAACCAAGTGAAGTTGATCTCTTGGTAAAGCTGATTGAGCGATCCTGCTTCCCATCTCACTCTCTGTTCTGACGGAATTTTAATTGTTTATCTAAACTTAGTATTATGCACACTGAGTGGTCACTGAGGATATAGTGGTGTGTAATAACTATCCACAATGTGAGTTGGCCAAAACAGAATTTATAAGTTGTGCATACAACAGGAGGGAATAATGCACTAGAAGATGTTTTACTGGCAAGTGCAAAGCAAACAATTCAGTGCAAACCAAACAATGTTTTACATTGTTAAAAAGACAGGAATGTAAAAATGTACATCCAAGGTGAGAATAAAACCATTTTTCCAAGAACAAATCTCATATTTTTGAACATCCTGAGATGTTTGTTTCTCTTTTGCATTTGATTCAATGGGATATTTCCAGTTTCTTTTCAGTTTGCTTACATCTCCACAGTGAGTATTATAATATTGTCCCTTTCTATTGAATAGATTCCTGTACAGTGACCACAATCTGTCAATATACCTTTTATATTATATTTATGTATACTGCCCTTCTCCAGCCATCTAGAATTAGTATCAAATATTGTGCTTGCATATACTGGAAAGAATTAGAATTAGATGCTAATCATGTTCAGAGTAAGTTAATCACTTCATGGTAATGGCCTTTGGTCACTGTGAACCTTTTGTTGCATTTGAGCCACTGACCTACTTATAAAAATTTCCTGTCATGCTTCCAGACCCACTGAATCATCCACGTGACACTCTGCTGGGCAAAGGTTTGGCTTTCCCGCTTTGGGGAGCAAAGTGCAACATGTCTAGTCTCAAAACAGCTTGGCAGCAGCAACTACCAAAAAGATGTGTGGGGGTGGGGTGCAATCACTCAAGGAGGCAAAAACCTACTAGATTTCCTGCTCTCTAAAGATTTGATACACCAGGATAGTTTGGCTTGGAAGTTTCTTTTCTTAACAAGAACATAGCATGTGTTTCGCTTTCAAAGTTTGAGCAAACCAGACTAAATCAGGTTGGATGAAAGACTGACTGGAAATATTGTCTTTATTGGCTCAGGCAATTAACAGGGTCACCTTTTTCCTTGTTACTGTAACTTATCAAAATGTCTTTGTTGGCAGGTAGGATTATTTGCATTGAACGTACAGTTCTCTTGTTACAAAAGCCCCTTTTGTGTAGGGCTGCTGATGCTGACATCACTGAACTGACTGGTCCTGTCAAACTTGATGAGCTGGATTCTGCAACCCAGGTCAATTCCATTTGTACTGTAAGAGGTTAGTTCAAGTTTTTTCCTAAAGCAAATTTTGCCATGCTTTTTGCTGCTCAAAGCCTTTCTTTTCTTTTCTTTTAATCTTCCTATAAGGAGCTTAGGGCAAGTCTCATGGTAATTTACCCTTTTTTGTTTTTGTGCCTTCAAGTTGTCTGTTGACTTTTGGCAAACCCATGAATTTCATAGGGTTTTCTTAAGTAAGGAATATTCAGATGGTTTTGCCAGTTCTTTCCTCTGAAATATAGCCCACAGCACCTTGTTTTACTTTGCAACAATCCCATGACAAAGAAGAGTTTGAAAGTGGATGGAATGGGTCTAGGATCATCCAGTGAACTTCATGTTTGAGCGAGGATTTCAACCTGACTTTCTTTGGATTCCTTCTGATGCTGTGTGCTAGTTATCACATTGGCTTTCTTCAGGTATAAAACTGAATAATAAAACAGCACAGACAAAGCGTACATTGGGAGTGAGAGATTGATGCTTGCTATTAGGATAGTATAACTATATCCCTTACTGGTCCTTATTTGGTATTACTGGCAAATAATGCTAGCAGTATAAATGTTACCACTTATATTTATGTGGGACTAAACCCAGCTTTATATATGCTTGTAGTATCTATATTAAATCAGTTTATAGACTTGTTTTGAAGATGCCAGTACTTTAGGAAGTACCTACTCCTTTGCTTTTTCTAGTTTCTTATTCTTTTTTTACACTTGCAACCTCTTTAGTGCTTAATTAGAGCACCAGTTGTACTGCTGCTTTGCCTATAGCTCACGTGTATTCTGTTAACCAAGTTCATCACTGAATTTGAGTTCAGGTCATATATAGGAATGGGCCTTCAAAAGACATGCTAAGATGTACATTGCATATTGAAAACAGCAAACACTAACTCAGTCATTTTAAGTTTGCCCATTGTAAAAACAGGCATTTTTCTAGTGGCATTTTCACATGTTGCATTATTATTTTGGGAGGGACTATGTCATGCACATGATCTTCATTGACTCTGCTTTTAATTTGTTTTGTAACATGTTGATCTCCAAAATTTCATTCACAGTGTTCTTATTGATGTCTGGGCAAATGTGGCAAATGACATTGTTCTGTTGTCCATTTGGAAGTCTACTCATGAGAAGAGTAGCTGCTGATTGTGTCGTTGCAGTATTTACAACCAGAGGCCATATTGTAAGGGAATTTACAAGGATATGAGCTACTCCTTCTCATCCTTAATTTCAAAGTAAAACCTGGGAAAGTTGCTCTTCTGGAATTCAATTTTCAGAACTCCCTAGCCATAATCTGCAACCACATATTGGGTCCTTTGACACGGTGGCATGGGAAAAATCAGCAGCAGACTTCCTACTTCATGGCTGAGTAGCCTTTTGACCTCCAGATTATGTTAAATCCCAATCCTCATCAACCAGCATGTCCAATGCTCCCAGTATAGGACCCATGTACGCCTTGTGCCTATTATGTACCTGCTAGTTTTGATTGAAGAATGCTGCTGATGACTTCAAGGGAGATACATGGATTGCTTGCTGGAAGGTTTAGGGGTATTTGTGGTGTTTGCAGTCTCACCTTTTCCATCAAGTCTTTTTCTGAAAAGTGAGGGTTTTGTCTAATTTTGCCTTACTTCTTTCCTCATCCACATGTCCATTCTTACAGACAGTTTACAAAGCAATACCCCAACGTGATGACAGAGTTTATGCTTGGGGAAATATAGACACCTAATGCAATCCCTGCTATCTCTTCTTTGTCCAGGGATGTATAAATGTTGTTAATCCTTGATCATGCAGAAAACATTCATTCTAACAGGTCCTACACAGCTAAAAGCACTGACTTTTAAAGTTCTGGTAATGATAAGAAGATAGGAGAGAAAAGGAACTACTTTTAGTATCTTGTCTGAGCTGGGCCATTTGGAAGAGCAATAAAGAAATTGCCTCAAGAATGAAGCTTGAAAATGGGATTTGGGCAAGTCAAAGCATCTCACAGGCTCATTATGTATCTCACTGCCTTATTGTAAGGGTAAACTGAGCCAGTGTGACATAGTGGTTTGAGTGTTGGACTAGGACTCTGAAGACCAGGGTTCAAATCCCCGCTGAGCCATGGAAACCCACTGGGTGACCTTGGACAAGTCACACTCTCAGCCTCAGAGGATGGCAAAGGCAAACATCTTTTGAAGAATTCTTGCCAAGAAAATCCTGTGATAGGGTTACCTTAGGGTTGCCATAAGTTGGAAATGACTTCAATCAGAAGCTGAGAGAATCATATATATACCATCTTGAGCATTCTGATGAAAAATGTAGTGAATGTGATAAATCTACATGCTACTCTTAATTTGCTTGTGCATTTCACAGTGTCCAAGCTGGGAAATGTTCTTTCACACACATTATATCATTTAGCAACAGATCTTAAACCTCTGAAACTCTGTGCCAACAAACACGAAGTCTTATGCAGATTGCTACCTTTCCCTCGTCCTGCTATTAAATTAAAGAAAGTATTCCAGCTAGTTACCTAGCTAATACAGATGAGCTTTGCCAGTCTTAGTAGTCCGACTTTTAGTTTATCATAGGATTGGGTGACTCTAAGTTGACACAGAAGGGATTATTAGGTAATGGGCTTTTGACATATATACTGTAGGCTTGCCAATGATGTTCCATTTATTTGCAGGTGGCCAAGATTACCCATTTGTATGCTTTGCTTCCAAACAGTGCTACATCTTCAGTATTTATTGCTTAGCTAAACAAATCATCCATTGTTCTAAATCTTTTTACTAGCCTTCTCATAAAATTCTCAACATAGTTGATTACTAATATTTAGCAACAATGCTTAGTAGTGATCGAAAATATCTCTCTGGCCTTCAGTCCCCTAAAGCCTTCTAGTCACGTAGGTCAGGGTTTGGGTTTTTGGGTTTTGGGTTTATTTTTTACCAGATTTGGTTCCCATTTACACAGATATAAAGGACAAGTTGTTGCTGTTTGATCATTGTAAATGTTTTAAGAAAATTGTCTTGTTGCCTTCAGCCCTGGCATTTTTCAGATATCAGATTAAAACAACAAATAATCTTGGATGATTATATCATGGCTTGATAAGATAAAATATGGATGTCTTAAATCATATGTAGCCCATGCCACTGAGTGAATAGGCCTGAAAGTCTTCCATTAATTGTAGTTTCCAGTTTCATCCAAACCAGGAAACTATGGTTAATCACTTTGAAATACATCATTCTATTAAACCATGGTTTTAATTTGACTTACTATCCTGGTTTGATTCAAGGCTGTTAACTTTAGTTTGCCGGTTAAGAAAATAGAACTATTGTTTATAGACGATTACCTGACTTGTTTGCTCTTGCTGTGGAAGAAGTGAAGGAACCTTATGAGGAGAGCCTTAGGAGGTGCCTTGGCATTGCCTCAGGGCAGGGTGACCAGTTGTCATCACCCCAAAGGAGGACAGGGCACCACAGAATGTAGGGCATTCAAGGAAAATGTGGGGCATTATCAAATAAAGGCTAAAAGCACTAATATAAACATATACATTCATTTCATATGTTTATTTACAGCTATATTACATATACTATATTTTATTATGTACTCAACTGTATTTTTCTGATGAATTTATCTTGGCTATAATGCCTTGCTGACTTGCTATGTACTTATAGAACTCTGAGCAAGACAGATGCTTAAAATGGTACTTTACTAGCAACAAACCCTTGAGTGAATCTAAATTTATGTTATTCTTTTCATTTGTCCATTGTGCTGAGATTAAAGGGGGAGGACTTTCCACATTTGCTTTGTATCATCAAGCAGTCCATTGCCTAACACGTTTGCTGTCCTTTTCCCCCTCTGAGAAACAAACTCAGCCTGAGCTCTGGGGGCATGTCTTTGCTGCTGCTCCTAAAAAAAAAATAAAAAATAACTTTAGTAGGATCCATCCTATCCCCCTATTTGTAGTGAGAACAGGCTGCTAAGATGACAGATTTCTTGAAGGGGAACAGCCAATGTGGTGTTACTCCATGTGCTCCTTTGTCATGTTCAAACCAGAAGACATTGTGGAATTCTTCCTGGACAGAAAGTTGAAATGTAAGACGTGTCCTGGAAAAGGACATTTGGTCACCCTGTCTTGGGGGTGCTCAAGGGTTGAGAGGCAATAGGTAAGTGTTTTATAAACAATGAAACAAATGTACTGTTCATATTAGGGCTTCTTAAGTTGAGATACAATTGTATAAACTTGTCTAATTTAACTAAACATGTTTAGTATGCAATCTGGAAAGGAAGGGGGGAAATTCATTGTTTCCAAAAACTAATTAATGTTTTTAAAATAGTTCTGATTTAATATGTGTTCTTTTTAATGAACATACCTGAGGTTATTCTTTTTCCTTTTAGATTCCTTTTTTTAAACAAGAATCTATTTGTTTTTTTCCGGGATGAAATAGACACAAATGCCAAAGGCAATAATAGTTAGTGTGTATTTATGCAACATTTCTCCCTTGTTTCAGGCATTGTTGTTGGAGTTAATGAAAAAACAGCTTTCTCCTGGCCTACATGTAACAGATGTGGCAATGGAAATGTAGAACAGCATCTACAAGACAGGTAAGAACATGTCAGCTAGAACATAGATAAGGATTATGCTTATAGGTACTGTACATTGGAGTCTCAGAAGTCTTCTTATGAGTTCTTTGCCAAAGACCATATGAACATCTAGCAGTTGTAGATTAAGAAAGTGGATCCCTCAGTGTAAATCTAGATAATCTACCTCATTTTGATCAAGATGTTGCTGCAACTTTGCTTTTAATTTCATGCAAATGAAAAAAAAATATTCTCAGATATGAGAGAAATAGATAGATAATTATTTAATGTTATATTCCACTGGGTTTGTCCAGCTAATGGCTGCACATCGAAGCAGCACAATACTCAGAGATGATTGTGTCCAAATGTAGAGAAATTCCAGTTGTGATTAACAGTGCCCTGTATTCTTTTTTTCCTTTTGACCTGCACTTTCCACATGTGCAAGCAGCCTTTTACAGGAAGTGGAAGGCCTGTGATGTCTTTGCATGATTCCCATATTCCCCAACCATTCCTTCCCTCTGGAGCACATGTAATTTAACCAAAGAGAGAAGATTGAACAGGGGATATAGAAAAGGACAAGAGAGCATTTTCTATGGTCTAGTAGGACCCCTCTTTATATGGACAGTGAGCCCAGGTCGAAATGAGTAATGATACAGGTTTATAAAATTTAAATAATATGAAGAAAGGAAACAGGAACTGTAGTGGTCCCTCCACATTTGCTGGAGTGAGAGTGAAGGACCCCCATGAAAGTGGAAGAACCGCAAATAACACACTATTCTTTTTACCTAAAAGAGCACCTCTATGGTCAACATCTGCCAAAGGTTGATCATAGAATCATACTGGAGGACCTACAAATGCCTAGAGAAGTATTCTTTCTAGGAACCTCTAGGTTTTCCAGCACAACTCTATGGTCAACTTCTGGCAGAGTTGGGCTGGAGGACCTAGAGATTCCTAGAGAGAATAGACTAATCAAAACCGTGAATAATCAAATCCGCAAATGTCAATGCCACAAATGTGGAGGAACAACTGTATTTCATTCTCTGTTCCCCCCTTCTTCCACCACCTTTCTCAAACCATTTAGTCCCTCCTCCCAGCTCTCTCATTTATAATACATTGGGAATAAGATTAAAGACAAAAGCTACCACAATGCATAACTTACATAATTGTGTGCCAACAAAAAGATTAGGCAGACCCTATCCATTGGTGTTGCTGGCCATTACTAAGAATAGAACATTCAATTATATCAAGGAATGTTCCTGAGAACAAGCAGGAAGGGTTGGGTTTCTCACCATAACCTCCTTGGTCACAATCCGCTTGAGGTGACTGCAGCAGAAGGAGAGATGGGAAGCAGGGTCATTCTACCAATTCAATTGAGAGACCCGCTTTATTTGAATCTACCTCTCTCTGAACTCTTTTCATTCAATTTGGCTATTATAGTAACTATGATGCAACTTTAAGTGCTTACTTTCTCGAGTTTGCTTGTTTTCCTCTTCCCTCCACATCTCTTTTCTGTTTTGCATCATATCTTTTAGGTTTTAAGCCTTTGAAAGGTATGTAATTGATGTTACATAAGCTGCTGTGGGAGTCTCTTTTGGCCGAAGGGCAGGCTAAAAATGCTTAATATAAAGAAATGAACCCAGCATAGAGTTTCCTAAATACACTATTGCTAGTTAACAGAAATGGAATGGGAGATCAATGGGGCATAATTAGTGGTGGGGTACTTAAGTCTTTTTGCGACTGTTGATTCTTTCAGGAAATTGTACTCCCATCTCCCTGCCCCTGCCCCAGTTATCCTAAAGCTGTTTATTTTTTCTGGTCTTGAAGCATAGTTGATGGAAGAGTACTTTTTACAAAAAGGCTGAAAAATATCCTTCCTGCTGCCTGTTCTACATTATGATTGCATTGTTGCCCAGCATTAGCATTAGCATTATCAGATAGAGTTGGGAGTTCCATGTTCCCCTCCTTATTTGAAGTTCCATTCTAAATATCTAAAGGAATATGACAGGCAAAGTATTAATATTCTTACAATTGGCAATCAAAGTACACATCAAGAAAGTTTGTACCATATTGTGGCCACAATCGAACAGTGAAATTAATGAGGAAAAATCTATTGGCTGGATGCACATATAACATGTACCTTTTCTCATTTCAGAGGATTGCTGTACTGCAACCAGTGTTGTGAAGCCATCGTTTCACCAGTTATCAAGATGCACCTGGAAGTCTTTGTGCATTGCCAGTCCCGACCATTGTCCACAGTAAAAATCAAAGTATGAAAATAAAAGATTCAGGTTATAAAAACTGTTGGGGCTGTACTGAGACTCTTGTGTGTCAGTTCAAGTATCCTGAAATAAAGTGGTGGCCAAGATTCTACATGGGAAACAAAGTTACTGGGATGTAGCTCTGGAGATTATCACACAGGAGGTTAAAGTGTCTTTAAAGCGCGTTTAAATTGTCAATAATGTGCAATTGGGGTGCACACGCTCACATGTTTGTCGTGTCTGTAAAGTGTCTGTAAAGTGTCATGGACACATCCCCAGCTTCCCGCTTGTCTATCCATCAGTCATGCATCCTTAGAGCCGTCATTTTTCAATAACAAAAGATCCAAGGACGTGTGACTGACGGGATAGGTGAGCAGGGAACCGGGGATGCGTCCATGACACTTTACAGACACTTTACAGACATGACAAATGCGCGAGCATGTGAACCCCGATCGCATGTTATTGACAATTTAAAGGCACATTAAAGACACCTTAGGCTCTCCTCTGTCTTCTGAGCTGACCTCTTAAAAACCCACATTAAAAGCCAGGCAGCCACACTGACTGAAGGAGTTTTGTAGCACTGGCAAGTGAGGCACTGAAGGATGATGTGTCCAGCCCCCTCTGAGGTCCTGTCTCAATTGCTTTTCACACCATACCTTCCTGGGAGGGAGATGTACTCCTCCCTTGCCTTGGGAATCCTTTGTTTGATGTTACTGTCTGGCTTTTAAGGTGGGTTTTGGGGGACATTTGTGGTTCTGGCAATGGTGCCACATTTCTACATGTGCATGGCAAAATGTAAGAGTTCATAAGTCTGGCTTTTGACATTGATAAGCCTCGACAAGATATAACCCCTGCATATCATAAAAGGCCTAGTTGAAGAAAGAAAGATAAACTAAGCTGTTCAATCAGTGTGTGTGTGTGTGTGTGTGTGTGTGTGTGTATGTATGTATGTATTTGGAGAGATCAAGAGAGAATAAATTTATCATCTTGATAGAAGTGGGCAGAAAGTACATCTGGATATCTTGAGATCCTTTCACACTGCATAATTGTAATACCATGATTCTACTTTCATTGTCATGGCAACTTCCTATTGAATCCTGGGATCTGCAAATTTAGACTTTCCATCCAGTGAGCTCTAGTGGAACGTGAAACTCCAAATCCCAGGATCCCATAGGATGTATGGAGGATAGTTAAAGTGAAATCATGGCACTATACTTTGGTAGTGTAACTTCATGTGCTAATGCATTATTTGCAGCAGATTTCCAAGGATTTCCAGCTAATGGAACAAAATGACTTTACCAGATACCATCCTAAATAATATTGCTAAAATGAAGAATTTATTTATTTATTTCCATAATTTATATCCCGTCTTTCTCCCACAGTGGGATTCTTGAGATGGATTAATCAATAGATTATGCATGGGTTAAAGAGCTCCATTGGGTTTTTGGTATTCTGAAGAAGCCTCTGAATCTTTTCATTGTAAGTGCATTATGTTTTGCACTAAATTCTCATTGGTGAATTAATGAATCTTCACCAGTGAGATAAAGTCGGCTCACCCCGATCTAGGTTGATATAAACAATTAGATTGCTATGTGATCTGACTTGTCATAGAATCTGGATGACATGATCTTTAAGAGCAAATGTAACACATCCTTCTTGGGAAGTCCATATAACTAAAGAAACCTTATTTAAAATACATCATATATAACCCCACATGTTTTATTTCATGCTATATGGAACAGGGGTGGGCACCACATAGGCTGCCTCTGCCTCCCTATTTTTTGTTGTTGTTGTTTTGTTTGTTTTGTTTTGTTTTTTGAAGCTTCAGGGTGTAAAAGAAGGTACACACCACATGTCTTCTTTTACTGAGAAATTGTGGTTTGGAAAAACTGGTAATGGCTCCATGTACACACACAGAGACTTTTTGATGTTGCTGCACTGCTGAAATTTGGCGGGGTGTGCCATGTCTTAAGATGATCTACTAATGTTGGTCCCTAGAACTACAGGTTGCATATCTCGGTTGAAAACTAACATTCCCTATGGAATATGGAAGAAACCAATAATAACCAATATTATTATTCTGCTGTGTCCCAAAGAATTCAGGGCAACTTTTTAATTCTTTATCTTATTTTATCCTAACAACAGCCTTGTCAGGATAAAAGTTAATGGGTGGCCTTGGGGAAAGTTTCATGATTTAGTAAAGTCTATGGGCCTTTGCAGACTGCCAGAAATAATGCAGATTGAGACCGCTTTAACTGTCCTGGCTCAGTGCTAAGGAATCATGCGAACTGTAGTTTATTGTGGCACCAGAGCTCTCTGACAGAGAAGGCTCAATGTCCCAGAAAAAAAATACAATTCCCATGATTTCTTAGCACTGAGTCAGGACAGTTAAAGTGACCTCAATCTGCATTATTTCTGGAAGTCTGCAAAGGCGTCTCTTATTCATGTCCTATCCAATTTCTCAGATCTCTTGGAGGGGATCTCTGGAATTATGAAAAATCTAAACACGTTATTTTGGTGAAATTGATACAACTGCTTATAGCTACATCTCCCTCAGTACAACTGCATATAGCCAGCCCACATCATTTAGGGCCACAAACCTATCCTATAAGAGAGTCCTACTTTTTGACAAAGGCAATTGTAAATAAAATGATTGATTGACTGATTGATCCCATTTGGCTTCATTCCCAGGAAGAGGCTAGATCAGGGGTAGGCAACCTAAGGCCCAGGGGCCGGATGTGGCCCCCCGAGGCCGCTGACCACCACCACTGCCGCCACCCGCCATGATGATATTGGTTATTGTTGTTATTACTTGT
>CM034706.1:55732059-55742347 GCA_020142125.1 Phrynosoma platyrhinos | reverse complement strand
GGACTCAATTTGCACTATTTCTAGCAGTCTGCAAAGGCCCTCAGACTTTGGAAACCAGGGTTCAGTTCCTCTCACAACCATTAAACCCCCTGGGTGACTATGGGTACGTCACATGCTCTCAGCCTCAGGAGAATGCAATGGCAAATCTCCTTTGAACAAATCTTGCCAAGAAAATCTCATGATAGGTTCCCCTTGTTGTTATTGTGTGGCTTCAAGCGGCCCTAAGGTGAACCTATCATGGGGTTTTCTTGGCAAGATTTGTTCAGAGGGGGTTTGCCATTGTCATCCTCTGAGGCTGAGAGCTTGTGACCTGCCCAAAGTCACCGAGTGGGTTTCATGGCTGAGCTGGGATTCAAACCCTGGTCTCCAGAGTCATAGAACCAGTGTGGGGTCCAGTGCGTTGGACTAAGGTTTTTCAGAGAGTCACCATAAGTTGGAAACAACTTGAAGGCACACAATAACAACAACAACAGTATCAACTAGGCCTGAATGAAAAGGCAGGGAAGGCTGAAGGCTGCAGATTTTGTGGAACACATATTTGACCATTCTGAAAATTACATTACCATGCACTTAGCATAGCTCATAAAACATGTATCAGAAAAACTTGTGGGAGTTCTAGTAACTATTTCAAACTTTGCATGATGTTGCTGTAGATCGATAATTACCTATTTAATCAGATTTAATAGTGGTGGTGGTTGGGGGGGACCACAACATTGGAGTAGTCTTCTCTCAACCCTTGGCATAAAGACTTTGAAGCCATGAGACTATGGGCCTCGGCAGACGACTAATTGAGTTGTCTTCCGGGCCCAGAAGAGGAGGGGCAGCCGCACGTTCGGCGCCCCTTCCTCTCCCTGAGGTCGCCTTCGGAGTCGCCGGCCCTCCGCACGGCCGGCGCTCCGGGGATGACCTCACGCCGCGGCAGCCGAACGCGCCACGGCGGAAAAGACAGCGAAAGTGCGCCCGCCGCTTTTAGTGCGCACTTTCGCTGTCTTGAGGAAGGAGCGCTGATTTAGCGCTCCTTCCAGGGTCGCCGCCGGTGCGCCGAGGTGCGGAGGCTGCGGCCCCGCGGTGCGCCGGCCCAGGGCGTCCTGGACGCCCTCGTCTGCTTCCCCCCTAACTTTCTCTCTTACTTTGCCTTGCAATAAGTTTCATCTACAACTGCCCTTATGTATATTCCCCATAGAAAATAGCCAGTGATTTAGTTCTTTAGCATAACTATGGAAGCATTGCCCTCTAGTGGAAGGAAAGTGCGCACACACCTTTCATCATCCCAAATACTTTTTTTTTTTTTTTTTTGCTCATGTAATTGTTACAAACTATAAAGTAACAGAGAATCAACATGGTGTAATGATTTTAGTGTTGGACTAGGTCACTGAGTTGGAAGCCCCACACAGCTATGGAAACCTTTTGGGTGACCTTGGGCAAGTCACACTCTCTCAGCCTGAGAGGCTTCTTAATAAACCTTGTCAAGAAAACCAAGTGACAGTTAAAGGTTTGCCTTAGGTCCCCATAAATCAGCAATGACAGGATGGCACACAACAACAATAAAGTAACAGTTGATTCCCTTGCTATCACATGCCTATGAAAAAGGACGCATGGTGCTACCATGAATAATAGAGCCAAACAAATCAAAGGTTTGATCCTGAAATGTTCTATATAAGTATGAAAATAATGTAAAAAAATAAAGAGGCAGCATTGTTGTATCAACTCACTTAAATAATAATGGAATAATGGAACTTATTCGTACTTCATAATGGAAGCAGGCAATCATGAGGGGTGCAGGGCACGGAGGGCTATACTTCACCATTTTCACTATTTTCAGGCTTCTGCAGGCCACAGCCAGTCATTTTTACAAAATGATGTTCCAATTACATTTTTGTGTATTTTTGGCTGTTTCAGGACTTTTACAGGTGAGTGGACCCCTAAGCAGCATTCAAATGGGATTTTTTCCCCAGTGCATGGGTGGGAATTAGGCATGCGCATGCTTGCACCATCCCATCCCATTGTTTATAAACTTCACAATATTTTTGTTCCATACAGATTTATCAATTTACCTTAAGTGATATTAATCCAGATTGACAGTTTCTGAAAACAAAATGTGTAGAAACATTCTGAGGTTGCAAAGAAAGTGTTCCCAGCTTACATTGGGGGTGGTGAAGTGCCAACATGACCTAATAATATTGTAATTTGCTTTGGGGAGATTTGTTTATTGTTGTGTACCTTCACTGACTTACAGTGTACCTAAGGCAAAGCTATAATGGGGTTTTCTTGACAATTGCAACCCACTTTGGTCTGCGTGTGTTCACCACCTGTGCCTAGAATAGCAGCATGAAGTAAGTTGTTTTGCATTGTTTTGTAAAGTAGCTGGTTGGAAGTATAGTTTTGTTGTTGTTAACTGCCTTTGCATCAACAAATAAACAACCCTGAGCAGGGATGTAGGAATTATATGAGTACTAGTATCTTTTTTCCCAACAAATATTCTGGTTGTTGTTGCTGCTGTGTGCCTTCAGGTCATTTCCGACTTATGGCAACCCTAAAGTGACCCTATAATGGGTTTTTCTTGGAAAAATTCTTCAGAAGGGGTTTGCCATTGCTGACCTCTGAGGCTGAGAGACTGTGACTTGCTCAAGGTCACCCAGTGGGTTTCATGACTGAGTCCCTTTCTGCAAGTGCTGTTGACCCTATGCTTCCAAACAGCTGCTTCACAGAATGACAGGTTGCTTACCTGTAACGGTGTTTCTTCGAGTGGTCATCTGCGAATTCACACAAATGGGTATTCACTGCGCATGCGCAGTGAATACCCATTTGTGTGATTCGCAGAGACCACGAAGAAGAACCTTATTTATAAAAGGATGCAAAACAACTAACTTCATGCTATTCTAGGGCTGGATGGTGAACACACACACACACACACAGAGTCTGGGTGGATTGCAATTTCCATCAGCCATAGCAAGCATAACTAGCTGACTGAGCCTGCATTTCTGAACTTTGGTATCTTGCTAGATTTGACAGATATAGATTAAAGATATTCTGGTACTAGTTTTTCAACTTATTATCTGTTGAATCCAGAAGGATACCAATGTTCAAGAACAGTCTCAATAGTAAAAACTCAGAAACCTTTATTAAGAAATTATAGATCCAGTCTGATAACTTTCATTGTCAGAACTGACCAGCAGACCTTAACACTTGACTAATTAAACCAGGGGTAGGCAACCTTTTTGAGCCAGGGGCCGGGTTGCTGTCCCTCAGACAATTGGGGGCCCCCATAAATAAATAAATAAATAAATAAATAAATAAATAAAAAATATGGATGCACTCTCTCTCAGCCCCAGAAAATCCATGATGGCAAAACCCGTGGAGATTTTGCCAAGAAAACCCCAAGAACAAGTAATAACAATAATAAATATCATTGTGGCGGGCGGCGGTGGCGGTGGCAGGACCGGCCCCTGGGCCTTAGGTTGCCTACCCCTGAATTAAACCTTACACAATTTCAAATCCATGGCAGGATTAATTCTCATTTGTTCCAATCAGTAAAAATGTTGTTCCTTCCACTCCATTCCCTTCCCACACCAGCCCTCATATTCTTCCTCCATTCTCACAGAGGAATAACCTTGAACAGTCTTGCCAGGATCTATCCTCCTTTCCATTGTTAGTGCATGAGGTCACTACTGCTCTACAAAGCAATACTACTACATATCCCATCACCTCAACTTCTAACCTTCTAGACGTATAATGGCAAGCAAGATGCCCAAACAACTCTGGACAAGTGTGGGAATAATTGCAAGGTGAATGGCCTGACTGTTTGGGTTGTTTATTATTCATATGGGATCCTTCCTGGTTGGTCCATTAATTAGGCAGTTCTTTCTCTTAATTTCATGATGTGGACTGCAGACTCTAACTGCCCTTCCTCAAAGATTATCAGGCATCTTTGCCATCAGAAGAACCCAGATGCTTACCCTTGAGCCTCACTGTGTTCTATAATGTGAAAAGGAAGGCTACAAGAAATCCGCAGCATAATTTTTGCTTACAGCCCTGTGCTTTGTGTAACCTACCCTATAATCTTTGCCAATTAAGTGGCTCACAACCACTCTCATCCCCCCCAAAAAACCCTACATAATGAATGGGCAGATACAATCAGCTTATCCATTGGGAATGTGACTGGAGGAGGCTGTGTCCACATGTAAAATGGCTGTCTTGGCTTGAATGGCTTTTGGTACCAAGTGTTTTGTTGAATACTTTAGTCCTTTTGTGTCTATGTTTCCCATAGCATAGATACATCCTCCAGGTGCTGATGGACTGCAACTCCCATCAGCCATAGGCAGCATAGGTGATGGCATTTGCAGTAAAATACAATGGACACTTGGTATCTGCTGGGGTTTGGTTCCAGGACACTCCCTCCATCTTTACTGCTACCCTCCTGCCCTTGGAGGGAGAGAGGAGGCAGGAGGGTAGCAGTAAAGATGGAGATAGCCCCAGAAGCAGATAGAGAACCCTTCCTCCATTCCCACTGTCCTGGCCATGGAGGGAGAGAAGAACTGGCAGTATCTGCTGGACTTGAACCCCTTCCCACCGCCACTCCTTTCTTTTGCATCATGCCTTTTTAGATTGTAAGCCTGAGGGCAGGGGAACTGTCAAATTAACATTCTATAATTTGCTTTGAGAGCCTTTGTGGCTCAAGAGTGGAGTATAAATCCTCTAAATAAAGACATAATTACATAAATAAATAGGAATCTGTAGATATGGAGCACCGACTGTACCACCTGAAGAGTCACACATTTCCAATCCCTGCCCTAAGGAATCCTGCCAGTATATATGTCAGTGCCTTACTACTGGGTGAAATTGTTTACTGATGCAGGTATTAGAATAAATGAGATCACTTTGTCCATTGTCTGGCAGTGTATGGTTTTCTTGTTTGAGATTCCAGCCAACCAGCCATGCCCTTTTCCATAATATTAGGTCCTACTTCCTTCCTCCTGCCTCAGTTTTCTGCTAACTCCCCCGACACCAACAACCAGTCTGCAATCTGTAGTCTCAGTGACTGGTTTCTAGATTTTCCCTTCTTTAGATTTTCCCCCTTATCACTTTGCATACTTTGCCAACCCTTCTCAGCCTGTTCATTGCTTTGTCTTATGCAGCCACATCTGTACCATTTACACACTGAGATCCAGACAAGCTTGCTATTAGTAGGAAAGATGACTGGCAGTACTGGGATCAACGGAAAGAGCCATATCAAAAACTAATAGCACTGAGCAGATGGGACAAAGGGGGAAAACTGTACTGTAAACTTAGGGCATATAAACTGTGACAACCCAATCTTCATTGTCTTCAAGGTTTCTCTGGCTAACCTTTGGAATTTTAAAGCAATTATACGCACAACTATCTTACTGAAGAGCTTACTGAAAAGGCCGCTATGCATGCATTACAATTAAACACTTGGTTAAATTATAAACTTGGAATTTCACCCTTCAAACTTACAGGTCAAAGTGCTGTAAGTGAAGAAGAAAAAGGAGGAATTAATACATTGCTTGTGGCTGATGTCTGCTTTGCAGCGTTTGCTTTAACTTTCAGGGCAACTTTGTGTTGTCTAGTTATATTTCCAGTCCCATTATTTTAGAAATGATGCATCAAAAACTCTTCCACATCAGTCTCCAATTATAGCAAGATCTTTATTGATAACAATCTAAAAGGAGACAAGGAACTGAGCAGTTCTATTTTGTGTATCTTTTTCAACAAGCAGAAACAAACTTTTTTTAAAAAAAATGGCTTAGGACAAATTTAATCACCATATTCAAAAGCATTTTTGTATTAATACATCTTTAAAGTATTCAATCAAATCAAGTAAAACGTACTTGCTAGAAATATTGTACAAATCTGAGAATATTTGTTTTATGGTTTGCTTTCTTTTGCTCTCTCTCTCTCTCTCACGCACACATAACTCTCTCTCTCACAGGAAAAGCAGTCTACTTGAAACAACTTGAAACAAAACCCCAGTAAAGATAAAGATAAATCAAAATCAACTAATTTTGAGTGTGTTTCAAAATGTTCAGCAACAGAACTCCTATAGAACTGGTTGGCATGCGGGGAACAACCCGATCATAGTGAATTGCTTCTCCTGCCATCCTGTGAATTAATTTTTCTAAAATAAATTTATCTAGATTTTATAGACATGTGTGACCATCAAATATTCCTTGATGTGACAATGGCACAGTTTATTAATCTCTATATCTATTTGAGTTCGGAGAACATCTAACACTGAAGTATCTTACTGACAGAACTGTTTTGCCATATTCCAGCTTCACTGCTTTTACTTTTAAAGCTCCGTCCAATTAGGAAACATAAGTCTTTGTGAGATGCCACTTTTGTTGATAATTCATCATTATGCCCAAATTCTCAAAATTTACAATTTATTCACAACTGTAACATATATGTGTGTGTGCATGCATGCATAATTTTACAAAGTAGTCAATGAAACATACGACTATAATTCATGTAGATATGACTATAATTAGCAAATACAAGTTAACTATGTGGCTATTAACTATTTCATTTAGCTAGTTAACTCAAGTCATGTTGAAAGAATATACTCAAACAAGATTGTGGTTCCTTTCTTGTAAAAGCAGTTAAAACTTAGATTTTTTTTTCCAGTGATGGAAAAAAGAGGAAAAGGAAGGCAGTTTCAATATGAGTTTTCTTTTATAGTGTGAACCCTAATTTGATATTTTGCATGAGCAGTAATGCCCGCCCCAGCTCCCAGAATCATAGGTGATAAACAATCTCTGCATAGCATGAACGGAGAATACTTTTAATACATTACATCTATTGGTGATTAACTTTTGCTCACTTCTTTTGCTAGGCTTTTTGGAAGATTTGCTTTTATTCTCTTCACTTTCCTTCACTGGTGTCAGCAATTAACTACATAATCACTGAAATCTATACATCTTGGCTCACGTGTCTTTAACAATATCTTACAAGGTAGATAGCTCTGAGAACTAAAGAACTGTCAGACTGACTATATTCTGCTGCTGCACTGCAACTTGAAAACTGTGAATAAATAAGAATTCTTCTGTGAACAATCAACCATCTGTATAGTCTTCACCTCCACTTCAGCTTCCAAATAGAGGCAATTTAGTCATACAGGCACTGATAAAGAACTTCATTTTGTTTTGTTTTTTTAAAAACATCTATTACATCCAGGGCTCCCATCCTTCCCAAACTCTTCCAAGGATGTTTGGGTCTGTGGCTTGGTCTATAAGACACTTCACTTGTGTTTCTTCTGAAAGGCCATCTTCTGGTTCTCTGGCTCTGATGTTGTACTCTTTGCTTCCCTTTGCTACAGATATATAATCCCTGCAGGCAACTGATTTCTCATGTCCCAACCGTAATTCATCACTGTAAAAAGAAGAAGAAGGAAGGAAGAAAGAAAGAAAGCAAACACAAGTATATCTTTGCAAAAATACAGTATTTGAATTTTCATGACCATATACAAGCATATACAATTTTCCTTGATTGCTCAGTTACTTGAATTTTTAGTTCAGGTTTTTGCAATTACTTAAATAAAGTGAGTTCTACAAATATCAATGACACTGCATCCTAGCTTTGTACAAAAATATGGCAAATTCATTTGTTCACACACACACACACACACACACAATAGTGCCCTTGTAGAGTGTGTTCACCTTGCAATTTTACCTGGGTAATTACTGTAATCCCAAGCAACTATTATTTTCTTTTAAAAGATGAAACATCCATTGTTCACACTTTAAAAACTAAGATCTAAAATAACTTCAAAATCACAAAACGGTATATATATATATATAGCTGCTCCTATAATATTTTAACCATTCTGAAGTATGAAACGCTACTGAAATTATCTCACCACTAGCACTGTCAGGTGCTGAGTCCTTTAGCTTGACTGCCATGATTAAGAGAGTTGGATTTGCTTATCATAGCTTTGCTTGCTCACAATGTATTATAGAGTACTGCTGCTACATGATGGGACATGGAGTAGTGTGTTAATTGCTATGACTGTTGCCCACATTCTTTTGTGATTAATGAGTAGGTGGAGAAGGGAGTTGGGGCTGTGCCTTGAGATCCAAGGTCAGTCTCCCAAGAATGGATGGTGTGACAGCAGAAGGAGGGGCATCCATGGAACAGCGGGGAAAGAAAAGTGTTTTGGTTTCATGACCAATTAGAATGTAGCCTGCTTAAAATTTGAATTTATGTATGCTTTACTTATGTCTTGCTAACGATGGCTCTTTAGTCCTGACAACATGTGGTACTGTTTTTACTAGTGCAAGCCTGGATTTCTGAGCTAAAATGTTCCTGTACTTGATGAGTACCTTAGAACAAAATATGAAGAAAATATTTTGCTGGAAAATAAAACAGATGATTTGTTCTTCATAGCTGCAAACTGGGATGTAAAGTTACATTCACAAAGTCCAGATCCATGTAAATCCATTTTTATTCCCTAACTATCCAAACATATGAGTCACTCAGGAGATCAGATGACAGGTGTGTCAAATCACTCAATATTTGTGGAGCAATTGTTCAAAGTGATCTATCATCCTTTCATTTATTCAGTGGTTAGTGAATACAGATGTAATACAAGATTAGGTTCTGTGCACAGGTTTTCATCACCTAATGTTTCATTACTCAGTGGCTTACAGGGAAGGTTTCTCTATGTCAGAAAAACTGTCATGTTTGAAGGGAATGTGAGACAATGTAGAAGTGTAAGTAATGGTGTCCATTGTATGATGGATGACATCAAGTTACTTCATGTTGAAATTATGAATACAGTCATCCATGTCTAAATTCATCCTGAGCTAGAACAAAAAATATTAGAACAACATTCCTTGTTTTCATGCACCCGCTATGTCCTTTTACATTCATTAATACAAATCCGCCTGTTGGAAATTTCAATGTATATGAGAAATATTTACCTAGTGATCACAGCAGGGTTGGCACCTGCTAATTTCCTTCTGGCAAAATTTATTTTTTGTAGAGGATACCAGTTTACCTCATTTATGTTTATTTCCTTAGTCCATGTACCCCCTTTTTTCAGTTGTTTCAGTTCAAAATTCTAATGAGAGAAAATGTCACACATAAACCATGAAATGCAATCTTAAATCTCTATAATATACATTATTGGATACATTTTTTACTTAACTTCATTTATCAACCAAATTAGACATAGTGCATGATTTTAATGGTATACTTGATTATTTATTTTATTGATAAATTCAATGTATATGCATACAAAGCCTTGCACAAGTATTCATCCCCTTTAGTTCTCCCACATTTTGTTGTCTTACAACCTGAATTTGAATAGAACTAATTGGCATTGTTACCACTTGATGTACATAAGATACTTGACCATAAATGAGCCAACAGTTTTATCATGGCACAAATGTTAAGTAAACAAAAATTAACTGGCCCTTCTCCTCCTCAGGTAAATATTTGGCAGAAGTGCCTTTGGCAGCAATTACAATTGTGAGTCTTCTTGAGAAAATCTCTACTGGCTTTGTGTATCTCAATCCTGCAATTTTTTGCCTGTTCTTTTCCCCATTTCATCTCAGGTTGGATGGGACTGTTGGTGAATAGCAACTCTGAAGACTTGCTACAACTTCTCAATTGGATTGAGGTTTGGGATTTGACTGGGCATTTCAAAAACATTCAGTTCTTATTTTTAAACCACTCTAGTCTTACTTCAGCTGCGTGTTTAGGACCTCTGTCCTGTTGGAAGATGGACTTCCATGCCACTCTCAAGTTTCTTGCAGACTGAAACAGTTTCCCTCTAGAATTGCTTTGTATTTGGCTTCATTCATCTTGTCCTCTATCCTATCTAGTTTCCTAGTCCTTGCTAAGGAAAAGCAGCTTCACATTATGCTGCTGTTCCCACCATCACACTTCACCAGAGAAAAGGTGCTCTCATGACAATGAAAACTGTTGGCTTTGTGCCACACACAGTGTTTTGTGGGAAGACCAAAAGGTTCAATTTGTATCTCATCAGATATGAGAATGTGTTTGCTGTGTTTCCTCCATGCCTTTTTGCAAACTCAAGTAGGCCTTGATATAAGTTTGTTTCAGCAATGGCTTTCTTCTCACCACTTTTCCATAAAGCCCAGTTCTGTGGAGTGTCAGCTGTCCCATTAATGTTTTCTCCCATCTCAGCTGCAGATCTCTCCAACTCCTTCAGAGTTTCCACTAGTCTCTTAGCTGCTTCTTTGATTTATCCCACCACTGGATTTTGGTGCATGGCTTTCCTGAGACTTTGGTCATGTCTATATGG
>CM034706.1:55719511-55732025 GCA_020142125.1 Phrynosoma platyrhinos | reverse complement strand
CCCCCCCCCCCCCCCCCCGTGATCTGGAGGCCATTTTCATATAAAATCTGGACCATCCCTGCCTTAAACAGGTTTAAAAAGACTTACATTTTGCTCTGGGTTTTCCAGGAAAATCCAGAGCATTCTGGAGGGCCACCAGGTGGCTGTTTACACAGTGTCTTGCTGTGCCTGGCATTGTGAATCACTCCCTCTGAGGTTACAATGAGGCACCCAGCCATGTCAGCAATGGTGGTTACCTCATTTTCAACCTCAGAAAGAGCAATCTGTGGCGGCAAGCAGCACAGAGGGACATGCTCAGTGTTGATCCAAAATGTGGAGGTAATGGGGGAAATTCAAGGCAGATTTGGGGCCCCAATACTTTGGGAGCAGCCTGGAGTATTCTGGCTGATGTAGACCTGCCCAGAGTTACTGTTGAGCCATATTCTTTCCATTTTGCAATAACAGATTTAACAGTACTTCAGAGGATGGCTGGGAACATTATTTTTTTTAATAGCCCAATCTGGGTTGGTGCTTCTGCACAACTTTGTCCTGGATTTATTTTGATTGTTCCTTGATTTTCATAGTGTTTTTGTTTAGATATGTTCTCTAATAAATTTAGTAGCATTCCAGAAACAGTTATTTTTGTATGAGATCATGTAGCACTAGGACTGGTATAACTGGACTCTATTCATCTATGAGATAGCAGGTTGCACAGGAGCATATTTAGCCATTTTGCAGCTAATAGGGTGAATAAAAATGCCTGCTACGTTTGTTTAGTAAAGTAATAAAAATGTATATTCACACTGTTGAGTATTTTATGTACACCTTACAAACAAAGTCAGTTAAATAAATTTAAATTCCAGATTGTAACACAACAAAATGCAGAAAAAGCAGAGGATTGAATATTTCTACAGGGCATTGTGGATTTTTATAAAGCTGCTTAATAAAAAAGATGCATATATAACTTTACTGTTACTTGGATTTTTCAACATTGAATGACATGTTTTTCTATTAATTCACTCAACATATATTTATACTAATGCTGATAAATGGTATTCAAGTAGCTCAAAAATCAATTTCCTCTTTATATATTTCAGTATAAAATAAATTGATATCAATTGATGATATCAAATCAAAACTAATATATCAGACGTGTCTACTTTTCGAATCCCTTTTGATTGCACACTTTAGAACATGGAAATGTTAATGTTTTCTTTTCCCATACTCCTCTTGCAATGCTGGAAGATCCAGGCCATGAGGGAGGAGTCCTACTCATGGTTTCTTCCCATACCAGTGTTCCAGTTTCTGGGAAGCAGTTGAGGCATGAGCAACTCCCATGTGATCTGAATTGCTCATCCTACCAGGATGGCATGGTTCATTAGTTCCTATACTGCAAAGCTGATATTATACTGTTTTCTAAACATTTAAATACAATGCATATGATCCTGAAAAAGCAAGTCTTTATTTAAAAGGCATAGTAAGTGCTGTAAAAACCAGCACCCAGTCTTCCAGCATGTGCTTATGCAGTGCATCTTCCACCCCTCTTGGCCTAAATCAACAGAAAGTGGGGCAATTTCTTCCTCCCCTTCTTTTGATCATATCTTCTCACTTTATGCTCCAGACAATTCCTATCTTTTGTAATTCCAAATCACCTTTCTATATCCAAAATACTAATCTACAACCTAATCTTTCTTCTCATCTCCTAAATCTATTCCTACTCCCAAGAACAGACATTCTCCCGCCAACAACTGCTGTCTTCTCTTCTCCAGTTCTCCTACCTCTTATATGCAAGTTTAAGGCAAAGCTCACTGTGACCTAAGATTGCAAAGTGGCAAGTATATTCACTTATTACTAAACAGAAACTTTACAGTTCATGCAGACATTTTATCTTTCTTACAGGATTGTATGCAATATTTTCTTCACAGAAATCAGAACTAACAAGAAAAGAACATACTTTCCAATCCAAGGAAGGTTCCTTCACAAATATATCCATAGTATTAATAAGAACATCTTGATCAGCACGATAGGCTCGTAAGGAATGCACCATCACATTGTAAATAAGTCCGGATTCTTTCATGGGCAACATTAAATTAATGAACTGGCGAGTCAAACGGAAAGGCATCAACTCTGGCACTGGCAGGAACTACATGCAAGAAAAATTAAAAATGCTTACTGGGAAAACCCACAGAGCAAACTGTCAATTTATATTTTAATTCAGTCCTACACAGAAAACTTACATTTATAACCAAATTTCAAGATAAAGTCAAGATCCTGTATGATCTCCATCACTGTACTTATATCTGATGATGCCACCAGCACAAAGCCTACCTTTGCAGCCTGACAGGGGCCTGACCAAAACATTTCCTAGTCACTGCAGAACAGGGGGCTGGTGAATGATATCTGCAGCACTTGACCAGTTACAAGGCCTGTTGAGAACCAGCAGCTGGAGAGAGACCTCAGTGTCCTGCCGCAACAGCTTGTCTCAATGCATCCCATGACTGGAAGAACATGGCAGACATCATTCCTTGGTGCCACAATCTGCAGTGCCTTTGAAACACCTCAATTGGGTGCTGATGCTTTCTGGGGTCACATTTAGTCATTCATGACCATAAATGTGAATCCCCAGCAGTTATAAGATCATAAATCCATCTTGTGATCATGTAACTGCTGAACAGGATGTCAGCCAACATATCAAATGAGTACAGCTTTTAATGAATCCACTGTTAAATATTAATTAATTAATTTTCGTTTATCCTGCCTTTCCTTGAAGGCATTTAGGACAGCTCCAAGCTTTTTTTTTTTTTTTTGCTTTTTACTATTCTAAAAAAACAAAACAAAACAAAACAAAAATTTTAAATATGGCTTCCTTTTCCATTTGTTTGAACTAAATTCTGTTTTGTTGTTATTCACTAACCTCAATCACCATCACATTTTAATTTAGGTTTGATAATGTTTGGCCCTCCAAACATTGTTAGCCTTCAATTCTCACCAGCCCAAGCCAGCAAAGCCATTAGTGAATAATGACAGGACTTGCAGGGCAAAATCTGGAAGGCTACATATTCCCTGGCCCTGTTGTCTTTGTTTTGATAGTGTGCTTTTTACTGTTTTATACAGTCAACAGGACACTGGAATACTTACTACACTTTATTTTTACCTTTTGTTTTCCATTACATAAGGTCATGCCTTATTTATAAGGTACATCTTGATTTTTTAAAAAATTGAGCTATACCAATACAATCTTGCTCACTAACGATAACTAAATCTATATCACATAATCATTAGAGAAACAATAACAGGGGAGAATACCTGTGTAGCTGAACCAAATGCATGTCCAAAGTCTATTCCCACCATGCCACCTGTTTCCATGTTGATCATAAAATTGGATAAGTGTCTATCTCCAATGCCAAGGATCCAGTGGCTGACGCACATCAATGCATGGGAGCTAGCAAAATGGGATCGCAGAGAGAGCAAAGCCTCTGGAGTTGTACTCATCTTAACAAAAGCTCTCCTAGAGGAAATCAAAATAAAAATATATTAGAAATGGCTAAAGTGTGTCCTAGGGAATGCATCTTGCTCCCTAATTGCAACAGTAAAGTTTTTAATTTTTTTTTAAAAAAAATAGGAAAATCAATACATTGGAAATTTAGTCCAAAGAAAATGCCTCTCATCCTCAATCTTCCTGGTACATGCAAATAGGTCTTAGAAGATGATGTGTGAAAAGACAGAAAAAGGATTACAGTTTGATCTATGAAGGGCTCTGAGGAAGGTTTTTCTTAGGAATTGTGGGCCAGCAGCCTGTTCAAGCATGAATAATGAAAAAGGCAGGGAAATGTGAGGAAGTGAGGGAGCTGTAGCTCTTGGCCATATGAGAGGTTTTTCTAGACAATCATTAGGTATCATGAAGTGAATCATTACTATTTTTTCAAGGCCCACAGCAATGTAAGAACACACTCACCTTAGCAAGTCTTTAGGAACATGGTTCTCTCGGGATTGGAAAGACATTACTGTTTCTGTACGACTGGCTCTTCTGGAAATAAGCAAAACACTGATAATTACAAACTGAATTCCAGTAAGAATCAGGAATGAAGCAGAAACAATTCTTTTCACTGATATTAAACATCCTTCTTAAAAGCTTCTGTGTTTTTTGTCTCCACTCTACTGTGGCCTTATCAGGAGAACAAGCCTACAGAGAAGGGACCACAGTATCCATATTAAGAAGTAGTATCAGCAAACTCCTACATGGTTAACTGAACATTTCAGCAGCAGTTCTGCTTATGGAGAACATTAACTACTTGCACTGCAAAACAGTTTAGAATTTGGATACATCCCACAATCTACCTTAGTGCTTTCACTTTGTATGTGATCCTCTTCAATGCAAACCAGATACATAGTTGTTCTTAAACTGGTACCAACTGGCCTTGAAATGAAATGCCCTAGATTAAGAGATGAGTCATTGACCCCCTTGGCACTCCTGATATCATGCTTCTGAACATCAGGATTAACAGTATGGTTTCCCATCATCCCTCCCTAGAAGATTTTATCATCCTTGTCTTGAGGAAAATGCATGAATCTCAGAGGAAATGGCACTTCCTGTTGATATATGTGTGTATGCATGTGCATGTACATGCTTCCATGCACAAATCACTGCAGAACTGCTGCTTCTAAAAGCGGAGGGGAAAACTGATTTCTGACTTATGATTTGCCCAAGATAGAATAGTATCTGTTGTGAGTGACAAGAGTAGCACAACCAGAATCTTCCAGCCATCCGGAGTTGGTGGGAACACAGAAAACAGAACAGAAAATAGTTATTTTGAAGGCTTACTTGTACATTGATATATAGCGTGCAATTGTAGCTGTGTTCCCCATCTTAATGAGCCAATCACTATAATCAGCTTGAGGACCTGTAGGGCTGGCAAAAGAAAAATACACACACATGGTCACCAAGCAATTTACTTCTGCATCACCAGAAAGGTATGAGCTGACTTTCTGACTTTTTAGGATGAAGATACTATGGCCTGGTTTACATGAAGCATTAAGAAAGAGGACTGTAGGAACCTATACAGCATGCTAGTGAACAGTCCAATCACTCTTATTTGCAGCTGGAGCAACTACATATGACTGAGCTTTGCTCTATGATTTGGATTTATTTGTATGAACCAGATCATACTGCTGCTGGTTTGGTTTGTTTGGCAAGAAATCAGAACAGGAAAACCACCTGGATTTGCCCCACACATTGCACCAACCCTGAAGTAAAGCCCCATGAATTGCTTAGCTGTTTCCTTTGTAAGTGCTCATCTAAGTAAGCCAAAAATATCATGGATCTCTGGCATGCTATGTCATGTGAATGCACACCCTTTGTGGAAGCACAATGACTGTATCAAGTCATCTTTCAGGGTACATTCAAGGAAGATGCCATTTTTCAAGCATCACCATAAAAAGAGACTGCCTATGAATAGCAAATTCCTATTTGAATTAAACCACTATTAACGCAGGTTGTTGCAGAATCCCATATTAAGCAAGCTTTATCATTTTACTTCTGTCTTTTTCCAATACACGGCAATGACAGAATTGTGAACTGATCCTTTCGGCACGGAACATACAGGCACGGTTAGTTTCATCCTTGATGAGAAAAACTCCAAATCAAGACATTCACAGAAAATATTCATTTAATTTAGTTCAGTCAATAACCACATCTTTAAAATGCTAATTTATACGCAACAGAAGATACTCAGATCATTTCACTGAGAAACTAATATTCTTTTTTACTTTACATGGTTATTCTTTTTTATTCTTTTTATTAACAATTAATTAAATCTGTTGTACTCTGTCTCAAGCCTTGATGATAGGAGGGAAATAATAATAATAATAATAATAATAATAATAATAATAATAATAATAATAATCTGATACAACTTTTGGGGAAAACAGAATCTGTTTCTTAATGAGCAAACCTCTCACAAGGAAATGTCAGATTATATTATGCATCCTTATGCAAAGTGTAAGGTAGATTAAATGTTAAAGTGATTTTTAAAAAGAACAACACAGAGCTGAAATATTGGCACTACTTTACAAATTCAAATTGAACACTGGTGGAGCTGCCAGGGATTCTATATGGAGAAAAGCTTTGTAATGACTGACTCACAAAGGCAGACACAAAGATGTAAGTAAAAAGCGACTTCTTGAATTTAGTACCCACACAAAGCTACAGCCGTAGAATGTCTTTGGAGGCCACCTTCCAGATTATAGTATATGTTCATGACAGTACAAATTATTCCCATGATGAAAAGTGTCTTAGATTTTTTTTCTGGCATAGTGACATAAGAGTGATTTTCACCACAGGAATTCTAGCTCATTTCTACTGGTACTAATGCAATGCTGAGTAGGCATTTATACCGTGCTCCATTCTGACTGAAGTTCGTTTTCTGTTTAGTCAAGCTAAAATGAATATATTCCTTGCTTGTAAAAAGTAATCTGTTGATAAAATGGTGATGAAGAAGCAGCCATGGGTGATAGAGAGCAAGCTCTATGTTTACATAAGTAGGCACAGAATATGTGTCAGAGGTAAAACAGCACTCATTGAACAAACAGCTGCCAATTATTAATCTAGGCCAGGAAGTACTTTGACTTCTGAAGATTAATGCCAAAGGTTCCAATAGTAAGTATTGCTAATTAACTGGTACAGAACTTTACATATCTCCAACAAACATAATACAGAATTATACACCATTACCTGTTATAATCATGTTTTTCCTGTTCAGACATGCTGTTCAAAAGGAACTCTTTTAAAGTACAAGTATTCTCAAGCCACTCAATCAGTCCTATTCTGTAAGAAAAAATACCAAACTGTATATGAGCAATAAGGTAAAATAACAAAGGAGTAAAATGTGCAGAAAGAGCAGAGAGTTAGAAGATACCTTTTTGGCTGATTGCTCAAGAATATTAAAATGCCATATGCACAAAAAGGTGAGCAAGTACGGTTTGAAACATTTCTGCTTCATTCAAGCAACTGGAAGATAGATATAAGAATATGCATGTATGAATCTGACTAGCTATCATTTGTAAGGAGGTATTATGCACCAGCTATATATTACCAGATGGTTGATATGGCATCTTCCTTAGTATTTGTGATGCACATATTGATTCCTTTTTTTTTTTTTTTTTACTAAATATTTAAGGAGGCTGCTGCTCTGAACCAAGTCATGGGTAGAAAATAGGTAGAAGCTGGCATTTGGAACAGCTTGAAGGACTGAACTGCCGTTCTTTTTCCTTGAAAGTCTACCTTTCAACTTTAAAATGACAACCAATGAAAAATACAGTAAATTTGCAATGGACACTTATAGCACACCTCAGGGAGGCATTGTTCAACATTTTTCAGTTTGGTTTACAGGTCTGAAATTTTTACTGTCCAAGAAGAAATTGGATATACTAAAGAAACAGTGGACTAAATCCAATATTATTCAGAAGATCTACTGAAATGGTTTGTTAGTCACAGTTGATAAAAATTCCACTGGTTTCCGTGAGTTTGTTGGATTTAACCCAGCATTTCCTGTAATGTTTTAGGTAGTTCTAAAACAGAGGTGGCTGACTGTAGAAGGGTAGGGAGACATATCAACCCCTCAGGAGTCCTTAAAGAGGAACCTTTTCTCCACCCCAATGCCCTCTAGGGGACACAGAGGGCATTTTCACTCTGCCTTTCGGGCTTCCTGGGACATATTATGATCAGAAGAGGCCTTTGGTAAACAAGAAGTGAAAGGAAATCACTTCCAGTTTGCCCTCAGAAGGCCTCTCCCTCAACCTAATTTGACCCAGGATGGTAGGAATGCTTCTCACACCACCTAGAGGATAATATTGGGCAAAAAAGAAAATAATTGCAAAAACAATTGACTTTGGGGGCCACCTAAGCAGCACTGGGAAGCTACACAAAGCCTGAGGAACCCACACTTTGCCCACCCTGTTCTATAACAATCTCTATTGTAGTAGTATTCAAATGTTGGTCTTCCAGATGTTTCAGACTTCAACTCCCAAGAAGTGCCAGAGAGCTGAAGTCCAACACACTTGGAAGACCAGAGTTTAAGTAATTATGAGGTTTGTTATTCTTGGTGCTCAGTAACATTATTACAGATTCTTCCAACATGTGCTTATATGATATCTGCTGGGGTTTGGTACCAGGACCCTCCGTGGATACCAAAATCCATGGATGCTCAAATCCCACTGTACACAATGGCAAAGTAAAATGGTGTTCCTTATATAAAAGGGCAAAATCAAGGTTTGCTTTTTGGAATTTAAATATTTTTGGAATATTTTCAAGCCGTGGATGCTTGAATCTGTGAATAAAGAATCTGTGGACAGGGAGAGCTGACTGTATACCCTGTATCTGACACATCGCCCATTAATTTATGTAATAAAGACTGGTGTAAACGCACACCTGGTGGTCATTGGTATAACTCGGTAAGTTTTTAACTGCATATTTCTCTGACTGCAGGCAGCGTTCCGTGAAAGGATAGTATTCATAACATTAAAGAGCTGCTCAATGCGCTGGTCTTGCCGGAGATCTTCTCCTCCTTTCACAAGGAAGGGATATTCCTGTTCATCACTGCCTCTGATAATTATACGTGTTGGTTTCCGGATGGATGCCATTATTTTTATCTTGGAAAAAAATGAGGAAAAGGGAAAAAAATACGTTTCAGTGAGAAGGGGACAAGAAAACATTGCAATATAGTTATCAGTAGAAAAGAAAATCTCTTATATTTCTATGTAATGTGGGAATGCAAAAAATAAAAAATATCCCAGTTCTCTATAATTTCACCAGAAGTTGGTATATTTGTTGACAGGCACCATTTTTTGCAGTATGTTCAAAAATTACTTTTCAAATTTAGAAGTTACTAGTATGTCATAGTGATGTGAAACAGATCAAACTGATCTGGAGGTAATGTTGGATGTTCTTACATATATCAATTTTCTGACACAGCATTAACAGCACATTTCATATTCACATTAACATACCCGCTCATCAAATCCAGAAATTTTTGCATGGTATTCTGGCAATGGCTTTCCTTTACCATCATACTGACCTGAAAAGAAAAGAAAAATAAACAGTGATGTTTTAATTGATCTTTTAAATTGCATATTTGATTATGCAAATGAAGTAATACCATCTTAAAATCAGGGATTGACAGGATTTGGGGTTGGTTTTGAGTCTTTTGCCTTAACCCTGTAGAAAGCTGTAAGGTTCTCAGCATCTTAAATATGATAGCAAAACTATCTGTAAAGAAAGGACTGTTTTGGTTGACCAGCTATGCCATTTTGTCCATTTTAATAGGAAACAAGAAAAGGACTACTGCGAAAAGGAAATGGGGGTTTATCTACACTGTATAAATAATGCAACTTGGCACCACTTTAAGTCCTGTAGGTCCATCCTAAAATCTTGGGATCTGTAGTTCTACAAGGTCATTAGCTTTCTTTGCCAAAAGGTGTTCGTGCCTCATAAAACTACAAATCCCAGGATTCTGTAGGATGGGGCCACAGTGTTAAAGTAGTGTCAAACTACATTATTTCTACAGTGTAGATGCACCCTGGAAGGGTCAACTGCAGCCTTCAGTTGTTTCAAAGAAAGAATCTGCTTTGTCCATAATTGACCAAGGCCACCCATTTATTCTAGACCAGGGCTCCCCACACTTTTTTATCCGGGGGCCGGTTCGCTGGCCCCCAGATTTTCGGAGGGCCGGCCGGAGGTGCACAAGCACGAGCATGCGCACTACTCGGATGCCATTTTGTGTTCCAAAATGGTACCCGGAGTCGTGCGCATGGCGGCAGGCGTTGCATGCGCACGACGCCAGGCACCATTTGGAACACAAAATGGTGCCCTGCATCACGCACATGTGGCGGCGGCGGCAGCAGCAGGATCAGCCGTGGGCCGGTTGAAAGGCCTCAACGGGCCGGGTTCAGCCCGCGGGCCATAGTTTGGGGACTCCTGTTCTAGACAAATGAATGGCAACAGGAAAGTAGACAAAGTGTCTCACATAGGCAACTACATATTTTGTGCTTATGATGATGTAAGATATAAAAAAAGACTTTTAGTGGTTCTTGCTCTGGAACAGTGCATTCATTATTGGGTTTTAAACCATTATTTTAACTAAAATGTATTCTTAAGTATCTTTTTACAAATTTTGATGCTCAGTATATTTGGCAGAAGCAGTCCTTTAAAAAAAGATAAAACTCATTTAGGTTAAAAAAAGTAGAAGAAAAACCATTCAAACTGATGAAACTAGTACAATTTGGGAATGAAATATGATGAAGGAAATCATAATGGCTAGAGACAGCAAATGCCTGTTAAATGGAATTCATCCACTTTAACACTAGAAATGCAGACTTCATAAAGTAACTACATGGAGCATTAGCATTATTGATCTGTAATAATAATATCAATAAGATTAATAATCATTCTTCTTTCATTTAGCAATATTCATTCCTTTGTTTACCAAAATCATCTTTTACCCACTGAAAGCATAGCTTACCAGGAATTTCCAGCTCTGTCCTTAAGAATTCTGGTTTAAATTTGCTCATCCAAGGTGAGCACTCCTTCAGATTTCCTGGTTTTCTTTGACATTCTCTCATTTTTGAAAGGAGAGACTCTGCAACTGTGTTGAAGGCACTGCTCTTCATATCTAGCAGCTTGGAACCTCCTTTTCCAAAATGGCTGTCCAATTCCTGCCCAAATTTCTGAAGGAGAAAATATATTTACAACAGAAGCATTACATTTTATAACAAAGTGTTTAAAGAATATTTAATGCCTCATTACAGCTAAATGGGCATGCCATTCATCTCCAGAAAGCAAATGCCTCAATGAGGGTCTGTTACTAACATCCAGCTCTATCACAACACATCCAAAGAATATATTGTGTTGTTAAGAGCCACTCATGCTCTTGGATCATGAGTACTAAATCTACTGAAATACATCACATCTGCTGGGAGGGATGATGTTCTGTAACTATTCAACAACCTGGTATCTTCACTAGAAGAATTGATAACCATGTGTATATACAAAACATGTTGTACAAACATGTGCAAAGGCAAGAATGTCTGTTATTTTACTGTAGTTATGAAAATTTGAAAAAGCTGTTGTTGTTTCTCATTCAATGGCTGTTATATAAAATTTATTTATTTATTTCCCTTTTATTCCATCCAAGGAACTCAGAGTAGTACAATTGTTCCTGTTCCCTGTTTACTCTCACAACAACTCTGGGGGGGGGGCAGGTTAAGCTAGGGATGATTAATGGCTGAAGGGTGCCTGATGAACTTTATAGTTAAGGAAGAATTTGAACCTGGTCTTCCCATTCCTAATGTAGTATTCTTTCCACAAGCCCATGGCTAGCAATAATTCTAATCACTTTTAGTTTAAAATTCTAGGTTTTGACACCAAAATTAGTCTTCTACATGCATTTGTTCATTAGATATTGCAAATCCACAGATGTGTTCCAGTCATCTTGAAAAATGGCAGCCATACAATTCATATCAGAATGCCCATGTTTGGCCAAGTTTAGCCTAGTTAAATGTGCTTCTATATGGGACTGAAACACAAATACCACATCAACTGAGGGGATGTCTATGGCAGGCCCTGCACTATGGTGGCTTCCAGATTTAAATATGAACATAAAGTTGGGTCCTTCTACCTCCTGACTGCATACAGGGTTTAAAAATAAAGTCAGCTGTTATACACAATGTTCAAGAAAAAAGAGATGACATCTAGCACCGCTTGGCAAAACTAAAGTCTTTTATAGAAACTATGTTTAATTCAAGCCCACATATATCTCAACAATTGCTATGAATGGAATCACAGAATCATAGAGTTGGACGAGACCACAAGGGCCATCCAGTCCAACACCCTGCCATGCAGGAACTCAAAATCAAAGCATCCCTGACCATCCCTGACAGATGGCCATCCAGCCTCTGTTTAAAGACCTCCAAAGAAGGAGACTCCACCACACTCCGAAAGAGTGTGTTCCACTGTCGAATAGCTCTCACTGTCAGGAAGTTCCTCCTAATGTTGAGGTGGAATCTCTTTTCCTGTAGCTTGCACCCATTGTTTAAGGTCCTGTTCTCTAGAGCAACAGAAAACAAGCTAGCGCCCTGCTCAATATGACTTATGGCCGAGGGAGAGAAGACTTTGTGGCTCATAGACAAACAGGCTGCATAGAAGGGCAGGATGCTTACCTGTAACTGTATTTCTTTGAGTGGTCAACTGCGAATTCACACAAATGGGTTTTATCTGCGCATGCACAGCAACTTTGAAAACATCTGGAATTGCTAGGCAGAACTTAAGTTGCAACTTTTTGGTGGTAGCTCTGCCCACCCCTATAAATTCCCCTAGCAGTCCCACTCTTTCCCAGCTCTGAAACGTTCGCCACAAGCTGCGACAGCAGGAGTTAAATAGTGAGCAGGACACGACTGAGGGAAGGATGTGCAGGATTTGTGTGAATTTGCAGATGAGCACTTGAAGAAATACTGTTACAGGTAAGCAACCTGTCCTTCTTCGTGG
>CM034706.1:55694482-55719411 GCA_020142125.1 Phrynosoma platyrhinos | reverse complement strand
CCAATTGAAATTCAACAAACTGTATTTATCAAGAACAATAAACATTAATATTAATTAAGTGCATTTGACTTAGTTATTCAAGTATATAAATAACTTGATGATCACCTTAGTATAAACCAGCCAGCAACACTGCCCTCCCGAAGGCTGCATCCCGTCTGGCTCTCGAGTCCAGCCTGTAATGTCTAATAAATGTCAAGGGCTGGGACCAGACAGCAGCCTTGCATACATCCTCCAATGGGACTCCAGACAAAAAGGCGGAGGATGCAGCTAACGCCCTAGTTGAATGTGCCCGCACCCTGGATGGAGGGTCCTTCCCTGCAAGTTCGTAACAGAGGTGGATGGTATTAGCCAACCATTTGGAAAACCTCTGAGATGATATGGGTAGGCCCTTCTTGGTCTCCCAGTAACAGACAAACAAGCACTTGGATTATCTCGAGCCCGACATCCTGTCCACATAAAATACTAGTGCCCAAAGAAAATCAAATAGGTGGAGATGGCGCTTGGTATCAGTAGTTGGGTTCGGGACCAGGGTGGGGAGCATGATGTCCTGATTTAGATGAAAGGCTGACACTACCTTGGGCAAAAAGATGATATCAGGGCAGAGTACAACCTTATCCCTATGAAAACACAGGATGGGCTGATCCGTTTGAAGAGCACACAGTTCACTCGCATGGCAGACTGAAGTGATGGCTACCAAGAAAGCTGTTTTCCAGGACAGCAATCTCAAGTCCATGGTAGCTATTGCTCAAATGGTTTGGATGAAAGACCTGACAAGATGATGTCAAGACTTCAGGCCAGTGTCGATACTGAGGTAGGAGGACATAGGTGAGCCAGACCCTTGAGGAAGCTCTTTACCTAAGGCTCCTTAAAAAAAAAAGGGTCTGCCTTGAAACTGATAGTAGGAACAAATGGCTGATAAGTAGCACTTGATAGATTGCAATCCTAGACCAGAGTCAACCAGAGTCATACGAAATTCTAGGACAGTTGGTACTGAGACTCAGGACGGATGGAGATTCCTGCTATTTAGGAAGTCTGCGAACTTCGCCCATTTCAGGGCATAAGATATTTGTGTGGAGGGCTTGAGGGAGGCCCAGATTATCGTTCTGACAGAGTGCGGAAGGTTATCTAAAATTGGATCCTCCAAGCCACCAGAGGTAAATTGCCCATATCCAGTTGGTGTACCCGGCCGTCGTGGATAGGTTCAAGAGTGGAGCGAACCACGGTTGCCTCAGCCACCAAGGAGTGACAGCGTTGAAAAAGTCTGTCTTGATTTGTGATGAGAGGGAATGGGGGGAAATGTAGACTAGCTTCTTGAACCATTGGAAAAGGAACGTGTCCCCTTGAGATCCCGGGGCTCTGAACCTGGAGCAGAACTGACGGCAGTGGTTGCTCAGGTGGAAGGCAAAGAGTTTGATCTCGGGTTCTCCCCACATCCAGAAAAAGTCGGTGACTGCCTCAGGTTAGAGACGCCACTCGTGACACAAGCTCGAGGACCTGCTGAGTTGATCCGCTAGCTCGTTCTCCTCCCCAGGAAGATGGATTGCCTGAAGGATGATGCCTCTCGGGATGCACCAGTTCCAAATCCGCAGTGTGATCTCAAGGAGAGGAAGACCTCGTTCCCCCTTGTTTGTTGATGTAGTACATGACCGTGGTGTTATCCGTTGATAGAAGGGGTTCAAAAGCTCGCAGTGCCTTCTCTACAGCAAGCATCTTGAGCTCGTTGATATGGAGTTGTCGTTTCTGTGGAAGCCAATGGTTCTTGATGGTGAGGTCAAGGACATGAGCCCCCCATCCCTCCATCGACGCATCTGTCGTTAGGGATATTTGAGGCTGTGGTGGTAGGAATGGCATGCCTATGCAGATGTTGTCGGGTTCGAGCCACCAACGCAGGGACCGGGACACCGATCTCGGAACAATGAGCCATCGAGATGGAAGGTCATACGTCAGGTTGAACACTGACAGAAACCAGGCCTGCAGGGGTCTGAGATGGAGATGGGTCCAAGGTGTTACATAGGTTATGGAGGCCATGTAGCCCAAGGCCACCTGGACAGAATGAGCCCTGACGCATCTTTGAGCCAGGCATTCCCTCACTGCCTGTTTCAAGACTAGAAACTGGTCCATAGGAAGATGAGCCATGGAGTTCTCCGAGTCCAGAATAGCCCCAATGAATCTGGACCTTTTTGATGGAATGAGATTGGACTTCTCCCAATGACTGGAGAAGAGACACAATGAAGTCAATATCCTTGAGGAGACAGTCTCGGGATGGAGCGACCAGGAGCCAATCGTCGAGGTACAGGAAGACTGATATGGCCTACTGATGAAGATAGGCTACGATGGGCGCCATGCACTCCATGAACACTCTCGGCGCCATGGAGAGACCAAAAGGTAACACTCTGTACTGGAACACTTGGGGGTCTACAGTGAAGGCTAAGAACCTCCTGTGGTCCTTTCGAATCCCAATGTGGAAATAAGCTTCCTTGAGATTGAGGGTCGCCATCCAATGGTCCTCGTGCAATAATGGTAGAATAGATGCAAGAGTTACCATACGGAAGTGCTGGTAGGTCATACAAGTGTTCAAACATCAGAGACCTAGGATAGGCCGAAGCCCCGAGTCCCTCTTTGGTACAGTGAAGTAGCTGGAGAAGAAACAAGATTGGAAATTAACAGGATCTATGGGCTCTATAGCACCCTTAGCCAAAAGATTGCACACTTTGTCGAGTAGGGTGGTGGAGGGGGTGGTGGAGATAAAGGTGACAGAGAGCTCAGTGAACTCGAGGGCATAGCCACTGGCCACGATATTAAGAACCCATGAGTCCGAGGTTATTTAAGACCAGATGTTGAAGAAGGGTCTCAGTCTATCTCCAAAGGGTTGGGGAACGAAGTGCACAGCAAAACTTCACAGGGTTTTCTTGGGCTGCTCAGTATCTTTTTTGCAGTAGGCCTGTCAGTACCGAGGCTGGGAGGGAGGGTGGTGCCCAGAAGAAGATGAAGACTGAGACAGGTGTCTTTGTCTAAATGGCTCGGGATGGAACTGTCAGTCTTGTGGATAATAAGGCCTGTGCTGTTGGGATGAGAACTAAGGGCGCTGACCCTCAAAACTACGGTGCTGGTGTTGAGAAGAGGAGGAAGACATACCATGTTTTCTCGCTGTCGTCTTCATGTGGTAGCGAAAATTCAGGGGCTCATCTGTGTTCTTGTTGAAGAGCCCCAAATCGTCAAATGGCATGTCTTCTATCATATGCTTGGCATGGGGGGGGTCAGATCCGAAGACCTGAGCCACGCATACCTGCGGAGTGCCACCGAGCCCGAGATCAATTTGGCTGCACAGTCAGCCAAATGACGAGCTGAGATAATTTGCTACCTTCCGATGGAGTGTGCTTCTGCTTGTAAGACCAACGCCAAGGGCTTCTTGTCATTGGGTAGGTCATCCAGTAAAGGTAGCATACGCTCCATCAAATGCTGTTGATAGGCACCCATACATGCAGCGTAGTTTGCTATTTTCATATCCAAAACCGCAGACGCATAAAACTTCTTAGTGAGACCATCCACCTTCTTGCCATCTCTATCCACTGGGGAAGTGGAGGTCTTTGGGGTTGATAAGGTCTGAGCGCCCTCTACAATTGCCAAGTTGAGTTTTGGATGTTCAAATAGCCACAATGCCTGAGAAGGAGCTATCCTATACAAGTTCTCGATCTTTCTTGAAGTCGACGGTACCATAGCCGAAGTGGCCCAAGAGTGCTGGATGATCTTCTGGAGTGAGGGTAGAAGGTTGGGGGTGTAGGGACTTTTCCATGAACCCTCCTCTTGATGGCATCCACAACCAGTACCTGATGCCGGTTGACCTAGAAGCCCTGCAATCTAACGATCTCAACCTCCAGAGCATTACCCATGCAAACCACCTGGACTGCAAATGATTTAACGTCGTCTGTGGGAGACGCAGGATGGTGTTCTACCAAGACGGAAGAAGCATGTTCGGAGTCTGGGGTAGGACAGCGAGATGGCGTAGAATGAGGCGATCGCAGGGATGGCGAGCGGGATCAAGAGCCTCTCAAGGAATCAGGCAGAGGTCTCTCTTGGAGAGACTGGTACCAAGACGAGAGGGTGGTGGCTCAGAAGACGGAGCTCTGTGGACCTGGACCTGGAAGAGATGGGATGTTGTCTAGTGAGATTGCAGGGCTTTTGGGTCAACTGGCACCAGGTACTGGCACAAGACGGGATCGTAGACTAAGTTTGGATGAGACTTAAGGACAGGATCTGTCTCCACCTGAGCTGAGTCATCTGCTTCAGCTCCTAGGTTTCCACAATCCCAGTGGGTTGTCGCCAAGGGTTGCAGGGTCAAGACTGGGAGGTCTTCACGAAGCTCCCCCTCAGACTCTGAGTCAAGTAACACTCGAGACTCCCTGTTGAAGAGCCATCGATACTGTTGCCACACCCCGGGATGGAAGGGATCTCGGTACTGAAGAAGAAGGTCCGGCCCTTGGAGAAGATAGAGGCCTCGAGATCAGAGGAGAAGGAGGCTGGGAGCCAGATGGAGCAGGATCCTTGGGCTTTGAACTTTTGGCCACAGAAGGACAGGATTTCTTTGAAGAGGAATCCTTAGATCTCTCTCTATCTGAACAGTATTGGAGTTTAGAAGCTTTCTTGCTTCTATGCCCATCTGGAGAGCAACCGCGCTCGGAGTGAGCCTTTTTGGACTTCTCCTGGTCTTTGTCCCCCTCTCCATCAGACTCGGTCTTTCTCTTGGAGCTAGACTTAGGTTTTTCAGCAGTCTGCCCAGCCGTAGAAGGCCCTGGAGCAGGAGTAGAGGCAGGTCTAAGTGCCTGTTCATAGAGGGCTGCTTTCAACCTCTTGTCTCTATTCCGGAGAGCCTGCGAGGTCATGGACCTGCATAAGGCGCAAGACTGAGGGTTATGGCCTTCGCCAAGGCACAAGAGGCAGACAGAATGAGGGTCAGACCAGGGATCTTACTCCCACACTTCACGCACTGCTTGAAAGAGGGGGAAGCCATCATCAAATCAGAAACAAAATCTAATGTCTAAGTCAGACGGTCCAAATTTCAATCAATTGGTAACAGACAGTAGTAGGATGTATCCAAAGAGTAGTAAAAAATGAGTGGTGAGTCAAACATGGAGTAAACAAGCCAAGTGATCACTAACAGAGAAGCTCCTTCGAAGCTGCTAGCACAGCGGACAAAAGGAACTGGGAAAGAGCAGGACCGCTATGGGACTTTATAGGGATGGGCGGAGCTACCACCAAAAAGTTGCAACTTAAGTTCTGCCTAGCGATTCCAGAAGTTTCCGAAGTTGCTGCGCATGTGCAGATAAAACCCATTTGTGTGATTCACAGAGACCACGGAGAAGAAAAACAGATAACTGTGGCCTTTTTGAGTTGTAATCTTTGAATCCACATATGAGCCAATCTACACCTGCACAACCCACCTTTGGAAACTTCTACAGCTAAGCAGTCTATCATCCCATCCACCCCCTCCACTGTGCTACATGGTTTCTGCTCATATCTCAGTTCCTTTTTGCTATAGCAGCACATGCACTAAGGAGGGCAAGCATGAAAGAGAAGGAGGTGAGGGGGACCACAGTTACAGGTAAGCATCCTGTTCTTCTTCATGGTCTCTATGACACCTATGGGAGACTAGCAAGTCTACTCATATGGTAGCAAGGTGAACCATGCTAAAAAAGAATCCAAGACAACTGATCCAAAGGCAGTAGCAGCCCATGAGCTGGTATCCAGTCTATAGTGTCAAATAACAGTCAAGGCTTGCAACCATTTAGCTGCCTGGCAGATTAATTGAAAGAGTTCTCCTGCTAAGAAGTTCATAAACAGATCCCCAAGCAGCAAAGATTTGTCACAGGACACACAGGTGAAGCATCCAGTCATGACACTGAGCCACTTATCTGGTGAGGCTGTCAGCAATTACATTGCTGTTCTATCCCAAAAGGTCATCGTAAGGCAGTACTTCTCAAATAGTGGGGTGCCCCCCCCAAGGGGGGTGCGAGGCTCCGTAAAGGGGGGCGCGAGGCTATACTGTCTATAACAATTTTATAGACAAATGATACTATTTACAGTTGCGCAGGGCGCGCGAAATGTTTTCTTCTTCCTGGGGGGGCATGACAGAAAATAATTGAGAAGCACTGTCGTAAGGTGACCAGTCATAAACCAGTCTCTGTGACAGAGAAGTGGCAAAATCTCATCTTCTTTTGGCAATAGAACACCAGAGAGGTAACCACATTGGACGAAAGATGCCCTATAAATGCATATAAATGGGCCCTGCATTGTGAGAAAGGCAGCATATAAATGAAATAAACACACTATCACTGTGGTGTTGGTAGTATTTTCCTTGATGTGTTGACCTGTGAGAAGAGGTTTTGAAGAAGTTTTACTACACTGATGTGATTGTTCCTTTTCATCACAGAACAGATCCTTTTCACTGAATATAGGCCCATGTATGTTTGCATGTGTGGGACATTTGTTTTGGTTTCCTGGAAGGAATCAAACGCCCCACAAAAAGTTCACCAGTGTTGTCCATCACTGGAGACAGCACCATACTGAAGTTCGAAGTTAGGAACTTGAGCGGATTGTCTATGGGATGCAAATGCTGAGAAAACCCATGCTTGGAGGGAGCGTATTTGTAGAAAAGCAACACGGGTGAAAGTTGTGGTGGCTACCATGAGTTCCAATGCTACTTGTACTTCTTGTTCATGAACATTTCTTTCTGCCACATCCATTCTGCTGTCACTTTCATGAGATGTACTGCCTTGTCTCTTAGCAAATGAGCAGTGCCTGTTAGAATTAATTCTATGTCTAATTGGTTGACTGGAAAACAGGTTTGACTTGTCTGGGTTTACAGGTCAGTCTAGGTTGTGGCAGAGCAATAGGGTGATATGGAGATCTTGGTGAAGAGCAGTTCAAGGCATGATACCAAGAGCCAGTTGGCTATGGAGGTTAACATGAAAATCTCTTTGGTGCAGAGATAAGTAGCTACAATTGCCATGCATTTGGTAAACACACATGAAACTACAAAAAGTTTGGACAGCAGGGATAGAAAACCATTAACAATTCTTCCCTAGGGCAAAGGCTAGGAACTGACAATGGAATAGATGGATCAAAATATAAAAGTATACATCCCATGGATGACAGTAACAAACCAGTCTCTGTTATGGAGAAGCAGTGAAATCTCATCTTCTTTTGGCAAACGTTCAAGTGAAGGGCACATTTTCCCATTAAGAACTGTGTTTAGGTCCCCATCCAATGCTGATAGTTTGCAATGTGAAGAGGTAAGGAGGCTGTAAAAAACACTTCACAGACCATTGTTTCTAGCATTCTTCCTTCTTTACCAGAGGGGATGAATGAAGTTGTGTCCCTGCTGGTTCTGACAGCCATCTCAACAGACTTTGGTTGAGGGTGCTTGAAAAGTATGGCACAATTAGCATCTTGAAAATGATAGTGGTTTTCAGTTTTCCTCAATACTGGGGAGATGAATGAAAATGGTTTCCAGGACTGTTTAGCTATTGCCCAGACCGCCAGCTGTGGAGATTCCTCATGCTGAGATGGAACACTGGAGGAAAGTTCTTGTGGTGGTGAAGGTGATGGCAATGTTACTGAGAAAGACGGAGGCTTCCAATAATCGTAATATATGCTCTCAGAGAGGGTGAAATAGGGGCAGTAATACTGTTATAATTTCTGATCATGATACTGTGGTAGAACATATTCTTTATATTACAAATCATGGTCTGGGTATCATTTCCAATCTACTGGCAGGTGCTGTGGCCAATAATAATCAGATGTTTTCTGCCAGCTCAGATGAGGAGGCTCCTTCCACAGCTGTCTACTCCTTGGGGAAAGGGCAGAACTAGACTGAGGGGCTGTACAGATGGCTCCTTTCCTTGCTGGATCGGGGCCATGGCAACCACACGCTGCAGCCCCAATCTGGCCTTTCCATGGCACAAAAAGCAGCTCATTTCTGAGCCACAGAAAGGGCGTCTTACCTGCGGTGGCAGCAGCTTTTCGCTGCTTCTTCAATGCAGCGTGTGTAAACGCTGCACCAAAGACACTCCCTTTTGCCACTGTGCGGTTGCTTGGGTGGCATGAGGGCAATGTGGGAGTGTAGTCGGGATGGCTGCTGTGCAGTCGCCATGCCCCGATTCTATCCTTAGGCCAGCCCTTTTGGCCAATCTGTACAGGCCCTGAGTTAAGACCAATTCAAACCACAGTGCACAAGACAAATTCAAAGCACACACAATTCTACAGTGAACCTGTCTAGTGAACAATGAGCAAACAGGAAAGTGAGAAAGATGCAATGCCAGTGGGTCATGGCTTGATGTTGCAGATTGAGAGGTTGACAATGAATGAGAATGAGAGGTTGATAATGAATTCTAGGGGGGCTGAAGAAGCCAGGACTTGCTGGAGGTCCAGGTGTTACTGAACTTCTCCAGGACTTTCTGTCCCTGATTAACTGATACATTTTGTATGCTAATCATCATGCACGACTGCATGCTTGACTGTTCCTGATTGGGTGCACACTTTTTTGGGTTCCACCCTACCTCTTTGACTGGAATGTAAGTTTTCAATATGGCTGCTGTAAGCTGTCCCTGAGCTTATGACCTCTATGGACCCATCAGCTCCCTGAACAGAATTGTCAGATGCACTTTTGAGTTTTAATTTTATTTTTTCCCCTCTTTCTTAACCTTCCCGCCCTGTTCTGGCTGTAATTCTTTTTCCTTTATCAGTTTCGACCAGCTTTTTATTTCACTTCACTTGAAGTAATGAATATTTTCTTTAACAGCAACCCTGCTCCTGATTAGGTGACATATCACTTGCTTATAATCTGGGTTTTAGCAACAGCCATACCATGCTGCTCAGCCTCCATGAACTGTGGGCTCAGTCTTGGGGGAGCTTACAGAAATCAATGCTTTGTCTGCTTAACGTCTCCTCTTCTCAGCCAGCAAGTAGGAAGACTCCATAATGCTATTCACCTCATTTTGCTTCATTTTCTTGTTTAATAATTCAGTTACCACAACTAACCTACCGTATTTTCTGGTGTATAAGACAACTTTTTAACCCTGGAAAGGGGTCTCAAAAGTCGGGGGTCATCTTATACACTGGGTAGAGGAGGATGAGGACGAGGGAAGAAAGAGAAGGAAGCCAGGAAAGAGAAGGAGGACGATGAGGATGAGGGGAGAAAGAGAAGGGAGCCAGGAGAGAGAAGGAGGACGATGAGGACGAGTGGTGAAAGAGAAGGGAGCCGGGGGAGAGGAGGAGGAGAATGAACATACCCCAGAATGCATCACCTAATATATTTGCAGTCCTTCCCCCCAACACTTTCTCATTTGCCCCCAACCATCTCATAGCTGGGAGATGGAAATAATTTTTAAAGCAGCATTTAAATCTGGACTATTTTTTAAAAAGTAAGTTCCAAAACACACTGTAGAAATAAATGCTAGGGAACACGGAGCTGTAGTTTGTTGTGTTTATAAGTGACAGTTTTCCTGCTAAGTACCTGCATGTCATAAGCATTTGAATTAAAATTACCATATTGAAATCAAATCTGATTTTTTAAAATTTTTATTTGGTGTGCGTTGGAAGAGGGGTTGTCTTATACGGCGAATATATCCCAAACTCTATATTTTAACTGGAAAAGTTGGGGGTCGTCTTATATGCCCAGTCGTCTTATATACCTGCTGATCTGATTTCTTCCTTAATTATTAAAGTTATTAATTTAGAATAGAGTCAGCTTAAAGGTAAAAGGGGAGATATTAAAAATTGAGGGAAGAAGGTGAATGGAGGTAAATGGTGATTCCTGCCTCAATTAGGTTGGCACAAGAGGTAAACCCACATATATGGCCTGATGAGGCATGGGTATGGTTCAAGGAGTATTCAATAAGCTCCCCTTCTGAATATGAATCCAAATACTGGATGTCACCTGGGTTAGATTCAAGAAGTATACTCTCCTTGAGATGCTGCAGAACAGGTATCAGTGATCTCTCTGTTGGCAATTTTCAAGTAGTGGTTGCTTGAGTGGGGTGACAGAGGCTGTGCAAGATTGAAGCATTGTAGGAAGGATTGTTATCACCAGTTCAGTGAGATCCATGGTACTGTGCAATGGAATGGCTGAGTCCTGCTAAGATGACACTGCTGAGGATTTAGTCTTTTCTTGTACTGAAGTCAATGTTTCTTTCATCTTCTGCTTCTTCATCTTCTTAGAAAGGTTTACTGTATTTTCCGGTGTATAAGACGACCCGGCGTATAAGACGACCCCCCATTTTTTCAGTCAAAATATAGAGTTTCAGCACCTCTATCCTCCTTATCCTTATACCCGGTGTATAAGACGACCCCCCCACTGTAACCACAGATTTTGCAGTTTAAAAAGTAGTCTTATACGCAGGAATTTCTTCCTGTTGCTGATGGAGTTGACAAAGATGGTGCACCCAGATGACCCTGCATTCCTAATCAAAATGCAGAAGCAATATACTTGGGCAAAGTCTGGTCAATACCAATGGACCTGGGTCAGACTGCAGTGCCACAAGCTGTTTGGTATTGTCATGCTGCAATTCATGTACAAAGAACAAGTGGTGGTAAAATAATATAAAAACGCTTGTTTTGTGTGGTAAGCTTGGAGGGTTTACTAGCAGCTTCCCATAGCCTTAAGCCACAACAGTTGGTTCTGCCAAGCTTTCTGAGAAAAGGTTTGGCAATATTGGCACTTGTTGAGACACAGGCACTTACAGAATGGTTATCAGTCTGTGGAATTTTCTTCCCACATCCCACAGGCACCATTTAAAGAAAGCCCTCAATGTCATAGGCCTGCAAGTAGGCCAGAAGGTAATTCTGGCATTGACAAAAGCAACTAATTAAAAAAAATAAAAAAGAAAGAAAAGGAAGATGCCAAATGCCCAAATAATGGATGTTCAGCTCACTTCAAGACTAAAGATCCATATGACGTAGCCATTGTAGCAGACAAAAAAGAACAGACAAGATTTAAGCAGGAACTGTGTAGAGCATGTGCAATAGTTGGGAGCAAAACACTGCTTAACTCTAGAAGTTTCTGAAGATAGGCTGCATAGGTGCAGACTGAGACATATGTATGAGTCAAAAAGAACAGTCACAGTTTTAGCCCAACTACAGCCCTAGCATTGTTAAACTTCCATCTATGGCTACAGATCTATTTGGTAGTATCTTCAAATTTAATACATTCAGCCCTCTGTATCCACAAATTCCTTATCCACTGTTTTAAAATATTCAAAGAATAGATAAAAATTTTAAAAACTTGATTTTTACCATTTTATATAAAGGTACCATTTTATTTAAACCAAATGCTATTGTATTTAATGGGACATGAGCATACATGGATTTTGGTATCCACAGGGGGTCCTGGAACCAAACCCCAGGGGATACCAAGGGCCTACTGTATATACAAGTCATAACTTTCAGAATTAGTTCAAATATTGTACAGATGGTATAAAGCCAAGAGGTGTATATTGTATTGTACTGAAGTATAGTCATACTACTAGAACATCTAATACAATACCCATTTCTAATGCCTATACAAGATAGACAGGATCATAATGATTTTGGCCATTTAAATTTACCAATATATTTTTACTCTGCTGTTATGCATCAATATTCAACTAAAAAGATATATAACACATACCTGAATAAACTGCTTTCTGAACAATCCAATACCTGGTGCATGTAGATTTCCCAGGTTCTGGTACATTCCATCATACAACTGCTGAATAGCATTTTTATCTCTCTTAGTTTTCCCCATTTCATTTCTGATATCCTCAGTCCAATCCTATGAATCCAGAATAAAAATATTTTTGCCATTTCACATATAGAGAGTTAAGTTTAAGTACAGTCACTACTGATAAAGTTCAGGCGATAAACAAGCTCAGTAAGTATTCTAATTCACATCTCTTATAGCTCAAAAGGCATTACATGAAAACTAAATATTATAATCTGTAGGTAATTCCATGATATGAAAGTTTTGCATATTGTACCTTAAAAAGCATCACAGGACTGGAAAGCTGTTCCAAGGCATGTATAAAATTTTGTACCACTCCTTCTTGATCTAATTTGCTTTTTATCCTACAAAGGAAGGAATGACAGCAAGAATGCAGAACAGTCACAAAAGAAACTGGTCACAAAAGTATTTTTCTTTGCTTTGTGCATAAATCATGTAACTCATCTCTTCCATCAGGCACCAAAGAAAGAGGCCTTGTTAACCAATCAGAGAGTTACAAGACAACAACATGGAGTCATATACATAATACTAGTTAGGTAATAAAAATTGATTGAAGGCTTATTTCATTTAAATGAAAAATTGCATAGAACTGGGGTTGACAACATTGTTCATTCAGGTGCCACCATGCCCACTGGAATCTGTCAAGGCTCTCCATTTTTTCCAGGTTTTAAAATATTTGGATGATGGATTTTAATCAATATTTAAAAACTCAACCCAAAGCCACGTTTACTTCCCGTTAAACTATCGATTTTATGAAGTGCCACCTTTTTTTGATAGTCATCTTCTCCTGTTTACACTCATACATTCATTTATTCTTTTTCACCCCTGAAGAATATAACTCCTGCTTTCACCACTTGAACAAGACCATCCTTTAACATCAAAGCTAGCCTTGGCCATACTTGTCATTGCTGACAGATGACACAATGTCATCTGGCTAGCCTTGGGAGGCATTATTATACCAGGAATATTATTGTCTGAAAAATCAACAGCAACAATAAACAGAAAATGCATTATTTGCATATTTCTTTCAAATTAAGAAGAAAGGGGGGGATAATAGAATGATCAGTTACATGACAGTTGTCTCTCTTATCTCAGTAAGTTGGACTGGAACTGACATTACAATTCAGCACATTTTTTGGAAGCAAGTTCCATGCAGCTTATTCCCAGGTAAGCGCAGGCTAGGCCACAAAACCTTAGTGTATAAAGAGTAAATTGCCTTCTAAGTCTATTCCCTCTGATATGACAGTCATAACAATTCATTGTCAAGTCAACAAGGACATCAGTGGGATATAAATTACTCATGATTAGGTTTTTATATTGATTTCAACTGGGTTTAAGTACAACTATTATACTCTAAATGCAACTCAATGTCACTACACCAGTGCAGATGGTGTTAAATGTTTCTTTAGACCAGGGGTAGGCAACCTTTCCCCTTTAAGGGCCAAGGGACTTCAGCTCCCAGAAGCCTCAGCCATGTTGGCCAATAGTCCCATGTTGGCCAATAGCTCCTGGGATTCTGGGAGCTGAAGTCCCTTGGCCCTTAAAGGGGAAAGGTTGCCTACCCCTGCTTTAGACTATGGCCTTTCACATCACACAATTACAGCGCTATATTCCACGTTAACTGCCATGTTTCCATACTTTAGCATCCTGTAATTGGAGGGGTATTTGAATTCTCAGCCAGAGTGCTCCAGTACTTCACCAAACTACAAACCTCAGAATTTCACAGGATGCAGCCATAAAAGTTAAAGATGAATCATAGTGTTATAATGGTATAGTGAGAAAGGGCCCCATGACTTGCACAATAATTCTAAGATTTCTAATGCTCAAAAAATGTAATGAAAAAGTAGGAAAAGGAAAACAAAATGAGCTCACAAAAAATTAAGTAGAGACGCCTACTACCCCACTCATAGGTATTTCTGTATGATTTTCAATGAACTTCCTTTTCCTCTTTGAATCAGAGCTCACCCTGCTTGGCAGGATCCCCTAGTGAACATTTTAGGGGTCCACAGAACTGGATGGAGGGTGGAGAAGCAGGAAACTGTTTCTACCTGCCTCCTGCATCTGGATTCATCTCAGAAGAATGTAAAAGAATGGGAAAGACAAGAGCAAAGGAAATGCAGAGAAGGGTAATAACTATCTTTCTCTCTTACTCTCTCTCACACGTACGTACACACACACACACACACACACACACACACACAAAATTTCTTTTTAAAAATACTTCAGTCTTTTTTATTATTACCTTTCTACAAATTCCTTATTTTTATGGCCTATGATAGTTTCAGGAAAAGAAAAGCTTTCACTGCTGATCATGAAGGGATACACTATTGCTTGTGGGTAAGTGTTGGCAATTTCTTCCACTGTAGGCTGCACAGCACGTGCTTCCTCCTTGTCAAGCACTGCCATCAACTGACTGATCCAGCCAATAAACTGCCAACAAGGAACTGAAGAAATCTGTAAAATATATAATATCTATGAATGTCAGCATGAGCAAAAACAAAACAAAACAAAACAAAACAAAACAAAACAAAACAAAACCCTCACATCTCTACTCAACCTTAGCAGAGTCAATCAGAATATATATCAGGAATATATCAGGACTCTCTAGGTCCTCCAGTGTGACTCTGCCAGAAGTTGACCATAGAGTCATGCTGGAGGACCTAGAGATTTCTAGAGAAAACAGATTTCTAGACATTTGTAGGTCCTCCAGTGCAATTCTAGTATCAACTTCTGTTGGATAATGGCCATAGACTTGCATTGGAAGGCTTGGTGATTCCTAGAGAGGTGTTCTCTCAAATTAAACAAAGTGTTTTTATCTGTATTTTCCCCCACTTTCATTGAGGTCCTGAGCACCTAATCACAGCAAGTGTGGAGGGCCCACTGTATGCATTTCAGGCTTTTTATATCTGAGGCAAAATTTCTAAGTTTAGCTGTTAAAGGAAGGCAATCAAGTGTTCAGTATTTGCAACACAACTGCATCAGCAACTGAAGCAAGCACTAAAAAAAGACAACACTGGAGTTTGACTTGCCACATATTATCAATAAATGAAGTGACTGTTGTATTGTTCATTAGGGTGGCCCCACAGACTTCTATTCAAGTGCAAAAATCATGTAGGTCATTACAGTGAAAAAGACAGAAAAATGTCCTTCAGGGTAAGCCTCACAAATCTAGTGGTTATTTTTCTAAGCATTCTGGGAAAATGGCCAACCAGTTCCATCTAGCAAGTTCACAAGTAGGGCATAAAGACAATAGCCTTTTCCTACTCATACTGGGGATTCAATGGAACATCTGGAGGTTATATATAGCTATTGTACCATTGACAGACTTCACAAATTTGTCTAATCTCCTCTAAACCCATCTAAGTTAAAGGTTTTCACCAGATCATCTTGCAGCAAACTCTTCAAAATATTATACACTGCCTGTAGCACTTTTGTTCATCTCAAAATTCCTGCCAGTCTTATTGGATGACTGTAAGTTCCTATATTTGAAAAAGAGATAAAAAAACTTTCCTTTGCTTTCAGTACAGCATACATAATTTTATAAGCATGTCTCATTCCCTCTGGGTTTTTTTTTAAAGCTAAAAATCCCCTGACATTGTAATATTTCATCATCAGGAAGCTGCTGCAGCCCCTTGATCATTTTGCTTGCTCTTTTCTGTCCCGTCCCAACTCTGTAATATCCTTTTCTGAGATATTGCAATCTAAACTGAACTAGTATTTCAAATATGGTTGCAATGTAGATTTTTATGAAGGCTTTTCAATACTATTTTTGACTCTTCTCCCTGATAAACTATAACATAGAATTGCCTTTTTCATTAAACGTTGCACAACAGGTCAACATTTTCATTGAGCTATTTACAACTGACTTAAAATTCCTTTTTGGGAGAGTCAATTCCAGCTGAGATCCCATCTGTGAAGTTTGGGGTTTCAGTCTCAACAGGTATCAGTTTCCACTTGCTTATACTGAACCAAATGTCATTTTATTGCTTTCACTCAATCTAGAAAATCTTCTGAAGTTCCCTCTGTAGATACTTTTGTCTTCTAACCATCCTGAATAATTTGATGTCATGTCAAACTCTACCTATCAATTTGTCTGTCCAGAGACATAGGAAGACTTACCTCTTGTAGCATGAGGCCCAAGGTCTCTCTTGGATACTTTTCTACAATTTGTAATAGCCTGGGAAATTTTAACCTGGCTTCTTCTGAGTGGAGTTTTAAAGCTTTCATAACCTTCTCTACTACAATGATTGGGAATGTCTGGAAATCTGCAGCATCTATATCTGAGAAAACACAAAATAAGGAACAGAATACTGTTATTTGTGCTGCCAATAAGAAGTTTATTTATCTATTACAATAAAATGTCTTGTCAATGCTTGCATTAAAGAAATTCTTTGCTTCATTTCCCTATAGTTTAACACTTTTTTAACCATATCAGTGTGGTTCTACTGTGGTCACTGTTTTGTCTATGTAGATATTATCACTTTCTCCTCATAAGAAAATATGTGTTAAGTGTTTCGTTCCAGAACTCCCTGTGGATACCAAAAATTGTGGATGCTCAAGTCAGTATTTAACATTTAAAATCACCTGGGCGTCAAGGTCAAGGCACCAGGAAGGCATTCTTCTTGCATTGTTTCCCACCTTCCCATCCTGAAGGCTCTGCCAGAATTTAAACTTGTTTTTGACTCTGTTTCCCATCTTCTTAGTTTTCCCAACACAAAGCCTCTGCCAGATTTTAAATCCTTTTGTCACAGATCCACCTCAGTAAGGGCAGCAGAAGGAATGTGACAAAGAGATGTACTAGCAGGAAAGGAGTTTAAATTCTGTCAGAGGCTTCCTTGTGAGACAGTGGAAAATGGAGTGAGGCAGGGGGTTAAATTCTGGCAGCAGCTTTGTGATATGAAGGTGGGAAAGAAAATGAGGAAGAAATTTAAGTTCTGACTGTGGCTTTGAGGTGGGATTGAGGGAGGAACTGGCTTGCCCAGGTCTTGCGGCAGCAGCTTCCACTATTGCCCTGGAACTATTTCTCAGTCACTCATCACAGGTGTTTAAAAACAGCAGCTTAAATTTAATTTAAAAAATTAAATGTTCCTTCATTTCAATTCACAGTTACTCAAATCCACAAATAGTGAACCTGTGGATACCAAGGGCCCCCGTATGATTTCATGAGTACTGATGGCTGGCCAGAATGAACTTTAAAGAACGTAACACTGATGAGTTCAGTGCACAGTTCATAAATGCAAGGATACCTTAAGAAAATCCACCACTTTCAAATGATGCTGGTCCACATCTCTATCTGTAGAATATGGAAGGGGATAGAGTCCCTGCCCCATGGAAATCAATCCCACCACAAAGCCACAGTCAGAACTTAAATCTCTTCCTCATCTTCTTTCCCACCTTCATATCACAAATCTCATCCCTCCATTCTGCTTGAAATATACTCTAGACAGTTTCCCAGCCACCCTGAGCAAATTTTGAAGGTTGTGGGCAGGAGCTGTGGGGGTGGGGGTGGAGATAACCTGCTACTGGTTCAACTGATAGAAATACATATGTCCATAAACAAACAATGTTGGATCTAGAACAGTTTTATTAGTTATAAACAGCATTATTGAAACCATCTCAAAACTAGGTAACATGCTATTTATTCCATGATGTAAAACTATCAGTAGTTAATTTTACCATCTCAGTTCTGCATGGGGAAAAATTTATACTGGTAAGAGCTGACACTTACTACACCAGAGTAAACATGAAAACTATCCAATGTTTTATCTACTAATTTTCAATGTATACCCAAAGTTTCAAAATGCAACACACTAACACATGTTGACTTAAATATGTTTAAAAACATATGTACCAATTTAGCCTTAAAATACTTACCATTTTATCTTCTTCAGAGATACAGAACTAAATATACTAATCCTTTAACCTACCTGCTGAGCTTTCTTCTTCTTTACGAAGATGTCTGTCACAGAAATTAGCTAATGTCATATAAGCATCTATGATGCCATTTGTATCCATGTGATCAACTGAAATGGATTGTACCTCTTCTTCAGCTTTCTTCACAGCCACTTTGAAACACTGAAAAGCTCTTTTGTTCAAACCTGCAATAACCTGAAATTGCAACAAACCAAGAAAGACATCACAGAAGTGAATCGTAAAATAATGAATAATACTAATTAAAATTATTATTAAAGTAATAAACGTTATATATGATTCCTTACACAAGGTTTTGAAATGCTTTTCATCTAAACAGTACAGCACAGAAGGGGGGGGGAGGTAAAAAAAAAGTTGCAGGGTTTATAAGTGGGAAGAAGCAAGAGAAATGGAAAGTGGAAGTACTCTTAATGGAAGGAGCCTTGCAGCAAGCTTTGGGAAAGAAATCAGCTCCTACAGCCCAACATCACCTACATCCCATTCTGGCTCGTTGTTCATACAAAATGGTGGACCCCTTCCCTCCAAAACCACAGAGCATGGAGTCATCCAAGAATGCTAATTAGCAATAAATAAAAGATGAAAACAACAAAATACTGCTTTATGTCGTCCTTTGGGTGCCAGGCTGATCACCCCCTTGATCATGCATTGACGAGATATCAGGGAATATTGCCACACATCATAAGAACCACATCCCTTGGCATCATAGCTCTCCAGTCACAGCTCTGCAATCCGGAACCCCATTCAAAAGGAGTAAACTCAATACGACAATTCACTTTTAAGGAGGGAAAAGTACCTTTTCAATGTTATCGGGTCTTTCTCCTGAAAGCACCAAGACCTTTTTAACTTTTTCTTCTTCAATTTGGTGAAGACAGTTTGGATCCTTGCAAAGTGCACTGGCCATAATGTAGAAAGTTGTACCAAGTAGGAGGTTTTGGTTGCGGAAGATGTGTGCATTCAAGCTGCCAGATTTAGTCTCATCTGTGGGATCAAATGGTATAAAACTGATGTTCTTACATAAATGATCTTCACACAATAGATAATTAAACTATGGAATTCACTACTACAGGTTTTGGCCCCAATGTGGAAGAGTTTTTAAAAGGGAATAAACAAGTTAATGGAGGATAATGAATGGCTACTATTCATGAAGGCTGTATCTATCCCGCAGTACCAAGGGCAGAATGAAATATTAGCCTCTACATCAGGGGTAGGCAACCTTTTTGAGCCGGGGGCCGGGTTGCTGTCCCTCACACAATTGGGAGGCTGAAGCACCAAAAATAAATAAATGAATAAATAAATAAAAATTTTAAAAAATTAAAAATTAAAAAATAAATAAATAAAAAAGATGCATGCACACTCTCTCAGCCCCAGAAAAGCCATGGCAAACCACTGTGGAGATTTTGCCAAGAAAGCCCCAAGAACAAGTAATAACAACAATAATCAATATCATAATGGCGGCAGGCGGCGGCAGCAGGATTGGCCTGGGGGCGGTCCAAAGGCCTTGGGGGGCCACATCCGGCCCCCAGGCCTTAGGTTGCCTACCCCTGCTCTATATTCACAGGGTTTAGGGGTGCAGGGCTCCTGAGAAAGTGAAAAAATCATATCTCTAGCCCTCGCCCCCACCCCAAACATGCATGCTACAGACTACAATTCCCAGCTGCTGCAGCAAATATCTCCTTCAATGTCATTGTCCTTTTTGAGGAGGAAGAAGAGAAGAATGATGACACTGAAAAGATTTTTATAGCGGGCCTGGGCTGGCAGTGGTGGTGGCTCATCCTCTTCCTGCTGCTCTCCATCTCCTTTCCAACCAACAACACTCCCTTACTCCCTTTTGCCACTTTGGCACCATGATCCCTTTACCAGACTTCCATTCCCCCCGCCATTCTCCAAGCCTTCCCTCCCACTGCTTCCTAGGACAACTAGACTGAAGGCGATCTTCGTTGTAGCAGCAGTTGTGGCATCTGCTTCTTTGCTGTCTGGGTGGTGGGGAGGAAGCAATAGAGATTAGCAGAGAGATAGCCAGGGAGTGAGGCAGAGGCAGTGTGGTGCCAAACTGGAAAAAGGAGTTATACACCAAGACTGTTGACAGGTAAGGAGATGGAGAGGAGGGGAGAAGAGTATGAGCTGCCACTGGCCCAGCCATACAAGGCGTCCCTGCTCTACTGTCTTCTCCAGGGCATTATAGCTTCAGTGGCTCCTTCTCCTCCTCTTTGTCCTGTGGATAGGCCAGACCACCCCAACTGCTTCCTTTGCCTGCCACTTGAAAAGGGGCAGTGTTAAGTGCAGCTAGTTAAGCAGCAGCTACAAACTCATGAGTAATCAGATCTGCAGAAGTTAAACACATGAAAGTTGATGTCCGACTATACTTATTGCGGAATATGAATGGGAAAGTACTACTGCCTTCATGTTGATGTGAGTTTCCCATAAGCAGCTGTTTGGCCACTGTGGGACCAGAACAATGTGTTAGACAGGTCTTTTTCAGAACCAGCATGGCCCCTTCTATGTTTGCACTATATTATGTGTTGGTGAATCCTATATGGAACACGTACCTAGTAGGGAAATTGTTTTGAGTACTGTAAGTATTTGTTCAGGACAGCTTTGGCTCTGGCTACGACTATGGCTATACCGGCAATAGCTGTGATTCCATCTCACTAGCCAGTCTTCTCTAGTCTTGGAATCCCTGTGCAGGTCCTTCAGAAGTTTTATGGCTACGGAAAAGCTATTCTGTATTAATAGTTCAAGAGAAGAAGAAAAAATACAGTATTACAAACAATATGAAATAAGAACAGATTTTCCTTCAAAGCAAGAATATTAAATAGGTAGTAGGAAGAGAAAATTAAGCAGAAGGACAGGTTGCTTACCTGTAATTGTGGTTCTTTGAGTGGTCATCTGTGCCCTGACACATTAGGGTTTTGTGCCTGCGCAGAGACTCTATTCAGAAATTCAAAGCTGAGCAGATTGGCAGGTAGCCCCGCCCACTCCTGTGTATTGGGCATGCCCAAGCCTGCCAATCTAGCTCACCCTCAGTTTGAGTCTGCCATTAGGAATAACAACAGGGACCTGAAAGAGGGGAGGTAGGGCGGGTATGTGTGAGGGCAGAGATGACCACTCAAAGAACCACCGTTACAGATAAGCAACCTGTCCTTCTTCTTTGTGGTCTCTGTGCCTCACACATTAGGGTGACTAAAAAGCTTACCTGTGGTGAGCAGGTGACTGGAGAATAGAAGAAAGGACAGCATAACCAAAACTGGCATCCCGATGTGACCTGGAGTCAAAACTGTAGTGCCAGAGATCTGTCTTATTACTACTCTTGCTGCTTTTAAAAAAGCAGTAAAGACAGATCTCTTCCGGCAGGCCTTCCCGGAATAACTGTTGTCTGGTGGGAGATGAGTTTCCATTTGATTTTATTATTCTGATTCCTTGTGCTACTGTTTATTGTTGCATTTTATTGTTGTATTTTAACTTTTTTCTAGTTTAATTCTGTTTTAAGGGGATGGGAGGGATTGTGGGACGAGGGAATGTTTTAACTTGTCTGTTTTAAAATGTTGTAACCCGCCCCGATTGCTCTGCAGAGGGGCGGGCTATAAATAATAATAATAATAATAATAATAATAATAATAATAATAATAATAATAATAATTATTATTATTATTATTATTATTATTATTGTTGTTGTTGTTGTTGTTGTTGTTGTTGATGATGATGATGATGGTGAGGCCTAAGTCGGTGAGAAGAGGGTGCAATGGATGTCACTGAAGAGTTGGGTACGAGAAGACGACACTAACAGCCAATTGTCTAATTAAATAAAAATCTTTACACCTTGGAGATGAAGATGAGAAATCACCACTGCCATGCACTTTGTAAAAACCTTGAGGTAATGGAAAGGGTAGGACAGTGTACTGGTAGAGGTCCCCACTAATGGCAAATCTGAGAAATTTTCGATGGTGGGAGTCAAATTCCAATGTGCAAGTAAGCGTCCTTCAGGTCGATGGATGCAAACCAGTCCCCTTGATGGAGAAAGGGCAGAATGGACTGTAGAGTCACCATTTTGAACTTGCATGGAGCAATGTAATGGTTGACTCCTCTCAGGTCCAGAATAGGGCGGAGGCCTCTGTCCTTCTTTGGAACCGTGAAGTAACTGGAAAAGTAACCATCCATCTGACACCTGTCTAGTATGCATTGAATGGCATCTTTGTCAAGAAGGGAGGTGATTTCCTCTAATAGAGGTTGGGAGGATGGAGTAGAATAGAATACACCAAGAGGAGTTTTACAAATTGTTATTTTACCAAATTTCACCCCATCTTATTGCCGTTTTTAACTCCATTCTTAATAATGCTCCTGTGCAGACAAATTGGCATAGAACTCAAATAATTCCAATCCCCAAGACCAAAGAGGAATGCTTCTCTAACGAAGCTTCTCTAACAGCAGACGAAAAGAACTGATGGTGGAGCAAGATTGGTGGGCTTGAGCATGCTCAGTACATGGGAGTGGGTGGGGCTATCCGCCAATCTGTTCAGCTTTGAATTTCCAAATGGAGTCTCTGCGCAAACAAAACCCTAATGTGTGAGGCACAAAGACCACAAAGTAGAAGCAAATTTACAGTAATAAGCTTTACAGGAAGCCCAGTCTGACAGAACAGGTTGTTTTTTTAGTAGGAAAACAAATACTTAAATTTTAAAGAATGTAAATGAAAATATAACTGCTTCCATCTGAGGAAGTAGACCAAGTCTACGAAAGCTTATGCTTCAACTTCTTTTGCTCAGTTAATCTCAAAGTGCTAAAAGATCCCTTTGCATACTGATATTCCAGATTAATACTACTACAGTCCAAAACACACTGCAGAAATAATCCAGCTTGAGATTGCTTTAAGTGCCCTGGCTCAGTGCTAGAGAATCCTGGGAATTGTAGTTTATTGTGGCACCAGAGCTCTTTGAAAGAGAAGGCTAAATGTCTCACAAAACTACAGTTCTCAGTTAAAATGGTCTCAAATTGAATTATTTCTGCAATGTGTTTTGGACTTATGTCTCTGAATTCCGCTTGCTGAAAATTCATGATGTAGTATATAAGTTTATGGCTTAGAATTTTCCATCTAATTAAGTTTTTAAAATAAGGATGTTTCACATTGCAAATACCCAGTGCAGTCCATGGCAAAGCATCTGGCCATGGTGGAAACCAGTAAAAAATGAAGGGAGGGAAAAAGGAATCAGAAAATTCCAGTAAAAATCACATAACTCTTGTCTCTAGACTGGCTTCATCAATTTTGTCCTGGCGCTATGGTAGTATGAACTTTGTCTGGCCCTAACATTGTCAAGCCAGTGCAGAGGAGCAGTCCATGACAATGTCAATTCACATTTAACCTGATTTTCTTGCATAAGATCAAACCATGCTACTACATTACAGATTAACTTGTATCATTCTGATTGATACCATGCTATCATAAATAACAAGACTGAGGTCTGTATGTATTTCTATCTTAAAGAATCTCAAACACAATATGAAAGTGTAGAGCACCCTGTGGAGGCGGAGGCAGCATCTGGGGCCGTTTGGAGGACTCCTCAAGCCCAATTACCATCATCTGGGCAGCCTTGAGGCAGCCTCAGCAGCAGCAGCAGAGCTGGGAGAGGACACTGAGAGCATAAAAACCCTCCAGGGACATCTCCCCCCAGCACCCTGTGGAGGCGGAGGCAGCGTCTGGGCCGTTTGGAGGACTCCTCAAGCCCAATCACTACTTTAGCAGCCACGGAGGCAGCGCTTGGGCCTAACTTTAAGAGGACTCCCCACCCACTAGTAGTGTGGGGTAACAGACCCTGGAATATCTTTCCTGCCTCCTGCCTCCGACAGTTTGGAACATATTGCCCTTCCCAAGGCCGGGAATGACCTGGGGGCAACTATCGGAGTTGTGCTGGGGAAAGGAAGGTATGGTTGTAACAGAGGGAACAGATGTTACAAAAGAAGGCGGGATCGCTGCTTGAAAGCTATCCTGCCTTCAGTTCCCGCTGTTTCCCAGAATGGTTTGGAGAGCAGCCCAACCATTCCACAGAACATCACTCTGCTCCTGTGCAACGCCAGGTCGGTCAAAAACAAGACCCATATCATCCAGAACCTCTTCCTGGATGAGGATGCCGACCTGGCTTGCTTCACAGAGACCTGGCTGGGGGAGGATAGCACTGCTATATGGGCGCAGGCCCTCCCAGCTGGGTACTCTGTTAGTGAGCAGGTGAGGGGAAGTGGGCGGGGGGGGGGCGGAGTGGCTCTAGTCCACAAGAAGCATCTGATCTTGACCAGGATACCTGTCCGGAACACGGTCCATTTCGAGTGTATGTACCTTAGCCTGAAGACCAGGGATAGATTGGGGATTTTGCTAGTCTACCGACCACCCCGTTGTCTAGCAGATTCCCTGACCGAGCTGACGCAGCTGGTCTCTGAGCTGTTGTTGGATTCCAGAGAGCCTTAGAGGGTTTAATGGTTGGGAATGCCGGCGATCCTGTCGAAGCTCTGGTTAATACTTGGAACACCGATCTTACCAGGGCTATCGATACAATAGCTCCCAAGCGTCCTTGCCATGCCGCTTCAAATCGTAGGCCTTGATACACGCCAGAGCTGAGGAGGATGAAGCAGTTTGGGCGACGGCTAGAGCGTAGGTGGCGGAAGACTCAACTCTTATCTGACAGAACTCGCCATAGGACCTTTCTTCGTTTCTATCGGGAGGCAATACATGCAGCGAAGAAAGTCTTCTCCTCTGCATGTATTGCGTCTGCAGAGCCCCATCCAGCAGAGCTGTTTAGGGTGGTGAGGGAGATGATGCAGGTGCCTCCTGCGCCAAATCCCTTGCTTAATCCGACGACAGCCTGCTGTGACGCGTTTAACAATTTCTTTGCAGATAAAATCTCTCAGATAAGAGCCGACTTAGATGCCACTGTTGAAACAGAGTTAATAGGCCTCGTCCAGCAACTCCGCCGATGTAGTTATACTGGATCAGCTCCAATCTGTGAGAACCGAGGACGTGGACAAGTTGCTTGGTAAGGTGAGGAAGACGACCTCTCAACCCTTGCCCATCATGGCTGGACGTCCGGGGGGGGGATGCATTGATGAGATTCCTTACGGATATCGTCAATGCATCCTTCAGGGAAGGACACGTTCCATCCTGTTTGAAGGAAGCGGCGGTTAGGCCGCTTCTGAAAAAACCTTCCCTATGAGTAATTATAGGCCTGTGTCATTGCTGCCATTTTTCAGCAAGGTGATCGAG
>CM034706.1:55666005-55687063 GCA_020142125.1 Phrynosoma platyrhinos | reverse complement strand
ACATTTCAACATTTTAACATTGACTATATGTTCCATCAAATTCTAACAGATACTGCATTATTTAAAATGAACCTCTACTGGTCCTCATCTCCTCCTGTTTCAGTTCCTCTACACGTCAAGACACAAGAAGGAATACAACACTCCTGATGTCCAGGAAAGAAATTTAGGTTTTGCCATTCGGGGTGAGGCTCCTTCTCCTTGGCAAAAACAGATGTTTAATGGTAAGTCCTCCAATGTGCCATTCTCAGACAGCAGAGAAGAAGCCATTCATTACTGGGATCTACTCAAGCAGGCATGTGCATTATGGTGGGAGGTGGCAAGAATGTGTTTTAATATGCTATTACTTGTTGTGCAACCCTTCTATCACATGTGTCTCTTGCTGAGGCATATTTGACTAGTTTATTGTGTTTCATGAATATGGATGGAGCTGCCCATGTGGCTACTCCACAGATTTCTCTAGGTGCACTTTAGTAGAAAAGGCAGCAGTTGTGGATGGTGATCTTGCTGAGTGTGACTGTTATGTTTTGTAGGTTTGGCAGACCAAAAATCTCGTCTGCCTAAAAGATGCATGCTTTGAACTTCTAATTAACTTAGCAGAAAATATCTTCATTTCCAGTGAAGTGGTAAGAAAGGATACAGAAAGGGTCTCTGGTTTTCTGAATGACTTGTATGCCTGATATATGGGGCTCTTCTTACATTTAGCTTAGGCCATTGTTTTTCCAAGGGGTGTGCTGGGAAGGACAGAATGAAGGAAGTACTATGGACTGGGAAAGTTGGAACATAGAGTTTATCTTGTAAGAAACCTGGGTCCAGCCACAAAGAATCTGTCAGCAACAAGTTTACAGTGAGGTGGAATAATGGACAGGGCAGTGAGCTCTGAAGCCCTTCTGGCTGATGTGACCAGATCTATGTGGTTGAAAAGAAGGCTTAGCTAGGCTTTGAGCACTTTGTGGTAGTCCCAGGAGAGAAACCTGTGGATCATGGGGGGGGGGGGGGGGGGGGGGGGTTTGATAGTCTCCCCTCTAAGAAATTTCCTAATTTGAGAGTGAGATGAAAGAGAATGTGTGTTGGATAAACCAGATGCTATTTCTGCTATTTGGCAGCAAAGAGTGGTTGGCCTATGTCCCATGTCAAGACCTCACTGTAGGAATTTTAGAATATTCTTAATTTTTGCAGTTTGGAGAGAAAAAGATTTTATATGAGATCAGCCCAGAAAAGCCTTTCACGTTGTCTCACAGATCTGAATAGTGGACTTTTGCCTAGATGATAGGAGAGTGTCTGTCACTCTATGAGAATAAGTTTGTTTCAGATATGTTTTCTACTCAACCTCTAGGCAACTAACTAAAGGCATTCTGGATGTGGATAGAAGACTGAACCTTGACTAAGAAGGTGCAGATACACTGGGAGCATTAACAGTGTCTGCGTGGATGCATATAAGAGGTGGAAGAACCATCAATGTGGGCCCACTAGGACTACCAACACCCATTTCCCCAATCCTCTTTAGCACTCTAGATATGAGTGGGATTGGCAGAAATGCGTACAGCAGTCCTCGAGACCAGGGAGCCTGCAGGATATCCTGAGTTTCTGCCTTTGGAGAGTAAAATCTGGTGAAATATCTGGAGAGTTTGTGATCTGCATCTAGAACAAACAGGTTTACCTGAAGGTTGACAAAGTGTACCTGCAGTTGATTGAAAGTGTGCACATCCAGACTCCATTCCTCTGGGTCCAGAGTCTGGTACTAAGGAAATCTGTCTCTCTGTTCAGGGTTTCCTGAATGTTTTGGGCTGAGACTGAGAAAACAATCTTCTCTGTCCGGATAAGAGAAGGTAAGTTTCCCTGTGAAGTGATCAAGAGAGGGATTCTCCGTGCTTCAGAACGTAGGATTTGGTTGTTTCATTGCTATGCAGACCAGAATGTGAGTGTCTGATAACATGTTCAGTTGAATGAGGGCTACTCTGATGGCTTAGACTTCCAGCCAGTTGATGCTGTGGGATTGTTCTCTTGAACTCTACTCCCTGGACTGATAAACCCTGGCAGTTTATCCCCATCCCATGAGGCTCATGTCTCTCTGTTGTGAGAACTTGTGTGGGCAGGGGGGGGGATCCTGTTGAGAATCCCCCCCCATGAGAAGTTGCATGTGCTTGTCCACCATAGGAGGGAATGTTTGATCTCCTAGGGAAGATGTATTTGTGTGTGTCTGTGTATGGCAGTGAATGCTTAGAAAGATCTAAATGGCCTGTTAAGTAGTCAAGATTGTTCTCTTAGTGAAAGCAAAAAAACTGAGCCCCAAATGAGATCTATATATATAGAGAAGCAACATCTGAGTTCTGAATAGCATGTGAGTGTTGAGTGCTAGCTCTAGGTTGAGAGGCTGAGTCTTCATCAGATGAGTTCAGTTATCAAAGACTGTACTGGCAGTTCAGGATATTTAGTCTACTTGCTACTCATTTTTCTATGTGTGGAGAGGGAAGGGGCTGGATCATATCTGAGTCTTTTAAAGGCACCATGACTAGCAGGAGGAGGTTTGCTATCATAGAGAAAATCTGCTGGCCATGTACTCTGATCAAATATTGGCATGGGCATTGGAAAAGGCATAGGCATTGCACCAGGCATGGTATCATCTTGCTCAAAATGGCAAGCGTCTATAACATGGGCTTCAAAAAGGCTGCAGTGAGAGGTTGTAGCAAGTGCATGCACTCTCTTGGGCTTGAGAGGCACTGCAAAAGAAACTTGGGCTGCAACTGCTGTAGCAAAGTTTGGAGTAGGTCCTGACGGGGTGGTTCCCATTTCCATAGTCCCCTCTGAATATTCATTATCACTAGCGCCCTTGTAAGATAAATACTCTATTTCTAATTTTTGCTGAATGGAAACTAACTCCAATGCTTCAGTTGTTGTAAGGCTGGAGGAACAGTGAGGATCTGTTTCAGTACCAACAGATTTTTAGCACAGGTGGCTCCAGAAAAGGCAGTCATTGTTACCGTATGTGTGCGCGCTGTTATATGCACATCTTTGAAGCTCCTGGGGGGAGGCAGCTAAAGAGTGCACTCACATCACAAACTACATTGGTGTGTCTTGGGGCAGGACAGCTCTGAGAAGCAGAGCTAGGTTTAGTGGATTTGGCTTTAATTTTCCCATCCCAAGGGCACATTTGAAACCAAGATGTCAAGGGAGGAAAAATATTTGTGAGCGAGAACTAACCTAGGCAACCAAAAATTAAGGGCTGTTTTAAAAAAAATTATAGGATTGAGAAAGAAAAAAAGGGAAAAAAGAAAGATTTAAATTTAAGAAATAAGGCCAGAATAAGTGGGGGAGACAGATATACCACCTTTCCTGGGAGAGGCAAGAAGAAACTGGAGAAGATGAGTACTGTCAAGGTTCATTTTAAGTAATGCGGTATCTTGCCTAGTGTATACTGTAACAGGAATTAACTCATTAATGAATGCCTCCGTCTGTACTAGATAAGAATAACAAGATATCACCACAATTAATTTGACAAGCATTCATTTTCATGCAATTCTAAAACTCTAAAAAACATACTTGGCAAGTTCAATCCATCTGGTCACATCAGGTGAAACTTCTCTTGTCCCACGCATCCTTTTGGAGGGTGGTTCCTCCTCCCCAGAGGAAATGTAAACTAAAGCTTGTTCAAGTAGCAAGATACCAACTGGTTGCTGCAAACTTGCTAAGCAACTAGTACTTACAGTAGAAGCATTAAGATCGAGAAGCTCTTTATGTTGGTAGCTCATTTCCTGTTAAAGCAAAGTCATTATTAGCTATTGGAATTGCTTTTTGATACTGGAATAACATTATAATAAGTAAGGCAAAGCAATGAAAGCAAAAAACTGATCATCACAGGTTCAAACTGTTCTCTTTCCCACCTCATTCTGTAGTATCTTGTTTAAGAATTCTGTACGCTTCCCACATTTCCTCTCCACATGAAACAGTGTAAGGCATATACAACAGTGTGCAGTGAATAAACAAATAGATATAAATGGGAAATTATGTAGCTGTCATTGTTCTGGCAGTGAATATATGTTTAAAGTAATGCATACATATAACCTGATATACTCACTTTAAAATGTTTCTAACCTCCATCCAGTCTCATCGCTTCAGAGTCAATTTTGTTTTTGTCAAAGATAAATGTTAGTATGCATGAGAACCAGTATAATGGTTTAAGTGTTGGACCAGGACTAAAGCAGACTAAGATCTGAATTCAGGGCCTTTGCAGACTGCTAGAAATAGTGCAAATTGAGTCCACTTTAACTGCCCTGGCTCAGTGCTAGGGAATCATAGGAATTGTATTTTTTTCTGAGACATTAAGCCTTTTCTGTCAGAGAGCTCTGGTGCCACAATAAACTATAGTTCCCATGATTCTCTAGCACTTAGCCAGGGCAGTTAAAGTGAATTCAATTTGCACTATTTCTGGCAGTCTGCAGAGGCCCTCAGTCCTGAAAACTCACTTGGTGACCATGGGCAACTCACACTCACTCATCCTTAGAGGAAGGCAATATCAAATCTGCCCCAAATAAATCTTGCAAGAAAATCCTATGATACAGCGCTCATAAATCAGAGTAAACTTGAAGGCATATAACCATAACCACTTCCCCCAACAGAGCCTGATGCCCTGAGCAGCAGTGGATCCTCCTGATTATATTCAGTTCCAAAATCAAATTCCTGAAGTACAGCTACCTATATTCTGGGAATCCTAGGTAATTTTATCAATTGACTTCTATATAATAATAATAATAATAATAAATTTTATTTTTACCCCGCCTTTCCATGAATATGATCAAAGCGGCTTACAAAAAGTTAAAATTGTTACAATATAAAGATTAAAAACATCGGTGCAGGAATCAAATTACAAACAATCCGGGGTCAATAAGAAAACACATGGGGCAGAGAAAGAAAAAATACCATTACTTAAGGTGGAAATGCCAACTGAAATAAATACGTTTTTAAATTTCTCTTAAAAGAGACGAGTGATGCAGAGGAGCGAAGCTCTGCAGGAAGCTTATTCCAGAAGGAAGGGGCAATGATGGAAAAAGCCCTCTGAGAGGTCCTCACAAAGTGAAACTTGGGGACCTCTAGCAGATTAGTCCCAGATGATCGGAGTGTGCGGGGCGGATTATGTGGGGAGAGGCGGTCCTCCAAGTACCCTGGGCCCAAGCCATTTAGGGCTTTATAGGTCAAAACCAACACCTTGTATTGAGCTCGGAAGCGAATAGGCAGCCAGTGAAGGTCTTTTAAGATAGGTGTTATATGGTCCGACCTGGAACTACCAGCGACCAATCTAGCTGCCATATTCTGCACCAATTGCAGCTTCTGGGTTTGGTACAAGGGTTGCCCCATGTAGAGCGCGTTGCAGAAATCCAATCGAGAGGTTACCAAAGCATGTACAACAGTTTCAAGGTCCCTACGATTCAGGTAGGGACGCAACTGGCGTATCAGCCGAAGCTGATAACAAGCACTCCTGACCGTCGCATCCACCTGGGATGTCAGTTGGAGCGACGAATCAAGGAGTACTCCCAAGCTGCGCACCGAGTCCTTCAAGGGGAGCATGACCCCATTCAGGACTGGATGACAAATCTCGCCACCTGGAACCGGGGAACCTATCACCAGTACTTCCGTTTTCCCTGGATTCACACTGAGTTTGTTCTCCCTCATCCAGCCCATTACCGACTCTAAGCAGGCATCAAGAGGAGAGATGCCATCCTTAGTTACTGCATCAGTCGGAGACACAGAGATTGATTTTTATCTACATATATATAGATTGATTTTTATCTACATCTGCTTATGGGCAAGAATAGGACTCGGGATGAAGCAGAGGTTAAGCCCCTGCATACAAATTATAATAGTAATCTCATTACAACACAGTCCTAAATATATTCAGATATAACTTTTCTAAAGTCAATTGGATTTACTCAGAAGTAAGTACGTGTAGAATTATAACACTAACAGTATGTGTAGAATTATAACACTAACAGTGGATATGAACTATGGGATTATATTTAACTATCTTCCACTTGGACCTGGGACCCTTGTTAAGGCCTGCCTGAAAGTACTGATAGGGTGGGCCACAAATGATTAATGTGCTTCCTCTGGCCAGCACAGGAAGCACATTCTCATATATTCTCACCATGAAAGAGTGGGAAGAAGTCAATAGGTTACCCCAATTTCAGATATGACTTCATCTCAGTCTCCAAACAGCTAGGTGAAACCAAGCTAGGTCTGTGTGGAGACTGGGACCTTGGGAGAGAAGGTGGGAGACCTGAAAAAGAAACCATGGGCACTGGAGAGGTAGGTTTAGGATCTCTGGGAACCATGATCTTCTGGACCAGTGAGGTGCCATCAGCACCATTTCCACTTTCTCATGTCTGATTTTGTAAAGATGGGTGATTAGAAGAATGGGGGGGGGGGGGGGGGGGGGGGGGGAAGGTACAGTGAAGATCCAAATGCCAGGATCCTGTCAGTCCATCCTGTGACACTGCCAGAGAAGTGAGGAGGGACACGAACCTAGGAGGCTTTACATTCTGTGTAAGGCAAGGAAATCTATCTGAAGAGGCTCAAACAGGTGTCCATTCCTCTGGTGACTAAAGAGGTCTGCCTCTGTGTTGAGTTCCTTTGATGCAGTGGATGATTAAAGGTGATACAGGCTCCCACACAGTGGCAGAGAGTCGTTTCTTGGTGAAGATAATGGGATCCTCCCTACTTGTTGATGTGTGCTCTGGCCGCTATACCATCTGTGTGCACTAGAACACAGTGATATGGGGTGGAGGAGTGGTTGAATACCAGGTGAATCACCCTAAATTCCAGCAAACTGATGCTATACTGTTCTACTAAAGGGGGGCCATGTGTCTTGAGTTGTGAGTTCCCAACACTGAGCAGCCCACCCTAAGAAGATTAACTACTAACTATTAACTACTAAAGGGGACGTATTCTATTAATAAAAGTAACTGTGATTTTGCCTGATTTTTACAGTTTTTATATTGGTAACAATGAATATGGTTTTTAAAACCATATGCAAGTGACAGATTATTCTGATAAACTTTACTGATTACAATTTAGGAAAATAAATATTGGAATTTAATACTATGAATTATTAATGTGGTTGAACTATCATTATGTATTCTAAGAAGCAATGATATAAAATACAAAATTCAATGAAATGTAAATATATTAATGTCGGTAAATTAGGAACTGTTACATTTGGAAGTTATTGTACACTGTGCTAAATATACTGTAGAATATAAGGCCATAAGGAAATTATAGGTAAACACTGCAATAGGCATAACAAAGTTTTATTTACTTTAAGATGTTAGATCTCATTGCTCCTGATGGACACTTGTGGAGGCCTCATTTAGAGCACTGACTTCTGAAGGAGGAAGGAAAAACTGGGCAAGGGCTGGGCAGAGCCAGCCAATCAAAGCTCACTGAAAGCTGTGAGGGAGGCCTATGAGGAATAAATATAAAGACTAGAGACTTGTATGTAAAAGGGTTAGATACATCCAGTCAGAAATAGAGTCAGGACCAATTAGAAACAGAGTTGGGGCAATTAGGAAGAGAGTAACTGATAAGATCAGAATAGGGTTTTGGGGAGTTAAAAATGTGGAGAGTGTTCAGGCAGAAGTGTTCCTTTGTTCTCAAATACAACATAGAAAGCACTACCTGGATGCAGGATATGAATGGTGGAAAATACAACACAGTTGCAGTCAGAAAATGGTTGAAGTCTTGTACCAGTTGCTGAATGACACTGTTCTTCTCAAACTGAGACCTGGAGTTTTTCATTTCTTCCAGAATTCCATTAAACAGACTGCTGAAGAGCTGTTTGGCAAGTGTAGAGTCTCTCTATAAATTTACAAAACAGATAATCAATTATTGGTGCAAATGGGAATACACTTGCATAACACAGAGAAATAGGTATCGTTTCTACATTTGGAGTGCATTACAAACAAGGCCAGCCAAATGTAGAGCATGTTTTTTAGAACAATTTTTGAAGAAAAAACAAAGATCTGTCAAATTTTTTGGTACTGCAATAATGATTTACAGGTTCTTGCTAGTCTAGTTTTTAATATCTTACAAATGCTGTCATGAATATTTTGTTATAACAAATGAGAGTGGTATCAACCCTATGAAATGGTGGTCAATAATATGGTGTTATAAAATATGCTTCTATATTTCATTCCTTACAGTAATATGCAGTAGAGCTGTCCCTACTTAATTCTCAGTACTACTACAACAGCATACATGGACATTGGGCCTTTGCAGACTGCCAGAAATAGTGCAAATTGAATCAACTTTAACTGTCCTGTCTCAGTGCTAGGGAATCATGGGAATGGTAGTTTATTGTGGCACCAGAGCTCTCTAACAGAGAAGGCTCAATGTCTCAGAAAAAAAATATAATTCCCATGATTCCCTAGCACTGAGCCAGGGCAGTTAAAGTGGACTCAATTTGCACTATTTCTAGCAGCCTGCAAAGGCCCATTGTTGTTCATTTCAAAACTTTCAAAATATTTTTATTTCAAAATATTTTATTTTAAAATAAAATAAAGCAATGGCCTTTTTAATAAATGTGCTACAACAAAACAAATGACACTGGTCATACCCTTATCCTCTCAAAAGCAACCAGGGGAACAGTAAGAAACAGAGCTCATAATGCATTATTACAAAGCCTTGACTATCTTGAGTGGTATACCATGGAACATAGCCCTGGGGGAAATCTGGTGCAACTAGTAGAGAAAATTTGGTTATCATGTGATGTTTTTAAGGAAAATGTTAAAAGAATAAAAAAAATGTAATTTTAATTTTTAAAATAAAAAACCTGGGGTTTCTTTCCCCTCCCACTGAGTCTCACCCCACTCACAGCAACCCTAAAGCATTTTAAAGGGACACAGGTGAGCCCCATAACCTGCTGCTCCCAAAAGGCAGATGTCTGGGGAGCACTGGTGTCACTCACCCTTAGGGTATCACCTGGTGTGGCCTGCACCCCCCCCCCCCCCCCCCCCGCGACATCCCTGCTCTCCAGGCTGCAATGACCTGCAAGGTCTGAGAACCAATTCTAGAGGTCAAATAACCAGTAAAGATACACATATTTAAATATATAAACATATTTAAATATTTATTTAAGCATTATAAATATTACACTATACCTTAGTTCTGAAGTGACTGAACTGTACCAGTTTACAGAAACATGAGAATGATATCAGATTATATTGATATCAGTTTTAAAACAAGTTTGGCAAAACTGCTTTAGAAAGTAAGTTAATTAGGAAATTCTGACAAGATAGTAATACCTGTGCCACACCCTGCAAAGGAGTGATTAGACTGCTGTATTCAATTTGGATGTCAGGGAGGTCACCTTGTCTGTATTTTCTGTAGAGAGTGATCTGAGCATCTTGCTTCATCTTCATCTGAGATTTTATTTCCTGCAACAATTGACATTTTAGAAGTTAAATTGTTATGAGTAGGGAAAAAAAGTGGTATCTCATATAGCAACTGTTTGAACTATTTGAAAATAATTGTGCAGCAGGGATTTGTAAAACTATTACAGTTAAAAGCATAAAACTGAGTTGGAGAGGGGTTGGAGGTAACAGTTACAATGGTTATAATTTTGAGCATAGAATCACAGAGTTGGAAGAGACCACAAGAGCCATCCAGTCCATCTCCTGCCAGGCAGGAACTCACAATCAAAGCACCCCTGACAGATACAGCCTCTGTTTAAAGACTTCCAAAAAAGGAGACTCCACCACTTTCTGAGGCAGTGTGTTCCACTGTCAAACAGCTCTTACTGTCAGGAAGTTCCTCCTAATGTTTAGGTGGAATCTCTTTTCCTGTAGCTTGCATCCATTGTTCCTTGTCCTATTCTCTGGAGCAGCAGAAAACAAGCTTGCTCCATCCTCAATATGACACGCCCTCAAATACTTAAACAGGGCTATCATACCACCTCTTAACCTTCTCTTCTCCAGGCTAAACATATTCAGCTCCTTAAATCGCTCCTCATAGGGCATGGTTTCCAGACCCTTCACCATTTTGGTTGCCCTTCTTTGGACATGCTCCAGCTTGTCAACATCCTTTTTTAAATTTAAATTTTAAAATTTTAAATTGAGATGCCTAGAACTGGGTACAGTATTCCTGGTGAGGCCTGACTAGGTGAGATCTTGCTTGAACTGGTTGGCACAAGGGATTAACCCATGTGTTGTGGATTGTGTCTTCAGCCTCACAGAGAACGGAAAGGGCAGCTATGAAAAAACTAGAAAGTGTAAAGATATACAACCGAGTACAAAAGTTAATATCGCATAAGCCACTGTAATCCCTATTACCATGTATGGATATGAGAACTGGACAGTTAAAAAAGCAGATAGGAAGAAAATTAATTCATTTGAGATGTGGTGCTGGAGAAGAGTGCTGAGGATACTGTGGACAGCCAAAAAGATGAACAAATGGGTCCTAGAACAGATTAAGCCAGAAATCCCCCTGGAAGCCAAGATGACTAGACTGAGACTCTCATAGTAAGGTATGACTCAATGGAAAAACCAATAATGCTAAAAAAGGCGGAGGGAAGTAGAAAAAGAGGAAAGCCACATGCTAGATAGATGGACTTTATTAAGGAGGTCAAAGGTATGAATTTGCAGGAATGAAGCAGAGCAGTGGAAGACAGGGGTTCTTGGAGATGTCTCATCCACAGGGTCGCCATGGGTCAAGATCGACTTGAGGGTGGGCAATTACTGTGAAGGTCCATTCTTGTCCAAGGAGGAGACATTCAGGAATGGATTAATTTCTGCCACCCAGTCAAGGAAAGGAATCTTATGAGCCTTTTTCCCCTAGCTCCTCCATGAAAAAAAAAAAAAAAGAAATAAAAGAAACCTCAACGCCACAAGTATGGTGCTTGATGTCTCCTTCTCCTTGACAAGAATGAACCTTTATGGTAAGTTCCTCATGTACCCTTCTCTGCCAGTAGAAAATAAGCCATCCAGGAATGGGACACAACTTGGCCCATGAACTGAGTAGAATTTAGGTTGAGTCTATTTATTGGAGAACCCTCTGCCAAAAAAGCCTTTGCAGACCCAAACCTATCCTGTTTATTATGCTTAGTAGATGGATTGACTCAAGTAACTGCTCTCCAAACCATTTGCAAACACTATCACTGTGGCTGCAGACTTAGGGGGGTTGCAGACTGCCAGAAATAGTGTGAATTCAGTCCACTTTTAGGGTTAGGGTTAGTGCTAGGGAATCATGGGAACTGTTATTTTCCTGAGACATTGAGCCTTCTCTGTCAGACAACTCTGGTGCCACAATAAAATACAGTTCACATGGTTCCCTAACTCTAACCCTAACCCTAAAAGTGGACTGAATTCACACTATTTCTGGCAGTCTGCAACCCCCCTTAGTTGAGTTTACTGTAACACCTTGCAGCTTAAGAGTACCCTGAAAACACATGTTTTCAGCCACCTAGTGATCATACAAAAAGAGGCCTTTTTAGTCAGCAACATGTTTGAGTGTTGGACTATGACTCTGGATACCAGGGTTCTCAGTCTCATTCTCAGTGGAAGACAATGGGAAACCTCTGAACAAATCTTGCAAAAAAAAAAAAAAACCAACAAAAAAACCCACAATAGGTTCGCCTTAGGGTCTCCATACATCAGAAACAACATTAAGGCACACAACAACAACAATGGGTAGGAAAAACACAAAAAAAGGCTTCTGGTTTACTGAAATGTCTGATATCAATTTTTAAGGGCTTTCGGACAGCCAGTTATGCCATTCCTCTTTCAGGGCATGTGTGTGATGAGGACAATAGACAAGAAGAACTAAGGCTGAGGAAAGGTGAAAGTATGAGTTCACTTTGAGCAAAAAGCTCAGGTCTGATAGCAAAGTCTGAATCATATCTATGGCAAGAAGAGGCCACCAAGACAGCAGGCAGTTCAGAGACTCTTCAGGCTGAAGTGATAGCATAAGGAAAAGAACTTTGAGAGACAGTATGCAAGGAGGTACTGAACGCAATTATTTGAGGCTTGATAAGAGCTTTGAGAACCTTATGGAAATTCCAAGCTGGGTAGTGATGGACCACCAGAGGAGAAAGTAGGAATGCTCATCTCAAAAAAGTTTTACTCGTGGGTACCAGCAAAACCAAGTGTTATTGATAAGATATAAGACAAAGGCCACGGCTTAACTCTGCCCATGAAGAGTGTTAGGCTTAAGGCCCATGATTAAACCTTACTGCAAAAATGCAAGAATTTCATTAACCCCTGCCATGGATATACCAATGGATAAACTGGATAGTTCAACTATGCAACTCTTCCAATGAGATAAAACAAGTGCGCACTCTATCCTTAAAGAGGTACTTCAGGAGAACATTTCTAAGCTTCCACTTATGATTTGCACAATAGGAAACATACCTTCTCTTGTTTCTGCTCAGCAACACCCTTCCTTGCATAAATCAAATTAAGCTTTTCTTGATCTTTCAAGAAGCGTCTCCGTAGTCTTAGAATTTCTGCCCGTTCATCTATACCTAATACAGATAGAAGAAAAATTACTTTAAATTTAGTCAAAATTCTATTTTTAAAAATAAAATTTAATTTTCACTCAAAACCTTAATTATTAGAACCTAGAATTTGAACTGTTATCCATAGCATCATTTAAGACCTATAATGAAATTTGAAAATTGAGTTTTGATTTTCAGAATTCAGTCAGCCCTCTGTATCCACACATTCTGCATCCATGGGTCAATTATCCATGGCTTGAAAATATTCTCTCCCAAAATTCCCAAAAGCAAACTTTGATTTTGTCATTTTATTTAAGGGACACTATTTTATTATGCCATTGTATATAATGGGACTTGAGCATCCACAGATTTTGCTACCCGCAGGGAGTCCTGGAACCAAATACCAATAGATGCCAAGGCCCAATCTATTTATATTATAATGTTCCACGTTCTTGAAACCAGCTTCGCCTTTTTAAAGCCTGAAATCATATTCACTTGATTGTTCTTTGTAATTAATAGCATTTTTATATCAAGTCACTTACTAGACCCAATATGATGCTGAAAATATCACACCACAAAGACCATAAGAGTTTTGCTCCTTTTGCCCCACCAATGCCAGTCATTTCCAACTCTGACAGACATTTTCAGCCAGGGGAAGAGGTTGAGGCATTGCTGACAAGAAGCCAGCTGGCTCTCATCTGCAGTAGATCGCAGCAATCTCAGATAACAACAACTGCAAGGTCAGGCTAATGGAAGTGTTAATAATACCTTTAGCTTTGCTGTCCACTTCATCACCTGGCAGACCTAGCCTTTTCTTCCCAAAATTAGGACCTAAGGGTTTGAAGGCAGCTCTGTGTGATCTGTCAATCCGTTTGTTAATGAGCAGCATGGATGAAGACAAGGATTCAGAAGATGAAGGAACAGTATACTCTGCAAAGGTGTCAACACTGTTTCCTATTAACCAGTTAAAAGAACTTCTCCCACCTGAAATAAGCAGAAAGAATCACTATACTGTTGGCCTAGCACATCTGCAACTTTAACTTTTGTGGATTTGATTATTAGTGGATTTGTTTAATATGTTCTCTATAGGAATGTTTAGGTCCTTCAGCGCGACTCTGCAAGAAACTGACCATAGAGTCACACTGGAAGACCTAGAGATTCCTAGAGAAAATACTTCTCTAGGCATTTGTAGGTCCTCTAGTGCATTTCTGTAGTCAACTTCTAGCAGATGTTTGTCATATGTAGAGTTGCAACGGAGAGCCTAGAGATTCCTAGAGAGGTTCTCTCTCAGGTAAAACGAGGTGGGTTTTTTTTTTTTTTACTTATTTGCAATTTTTTCGCTTTCACAGAGGTCCTGTGCCCCTAAGCCCAGCAAATGTGGAGTGTCCACTGTATAAGTAAAACACACATGAACAAGTTGGCTTTCCCCACCAAAGTAGTTCTTTTGTTCAAACTAGTTATAACCAAAAACATTTAAATGAAGATAAATGCATTGGAGAAATTTCAGTTTGAAAAATCAGTTGCTTCAACAATACTAGTCTTTCCAGGACAGCTATACTTCAGTTAACAAAATTAAAGTCCCCCTGAACATTATGTCTTTAACAGAAAATCTGTTACAAAAGGTAAGTTCCTAAATCACAAAAAGAAAAATGGTTCAGCATGTTTCCAACAACCCCCCCCCCCCCACTGAACAATAAGCATGTGTAATATGAAACACCAAGTGAGGTAAGCCCTTCTATAAGCTACTTGGAAGGTGTGTTGTTTTTTTTTAAATGCATCTATGGATGACTTTTTCTTTCACCAGCCTCTACTCTTCTTATGATTTCCATTTTGATGGCCAAACTTCTAGCTCTATGCTTTTTTTTTAACATGGTGGCAGTACCTGTGGGCTTTATTCACTCTCCTGTTTTTTCTTTCTCTTTTGCTGTTCACAAATATTTAGTAAGGAATTCTGGAGGTAGCTGAAGTTTACCTTGCCTGTTGTAGGCAGGTGCACACACAGCTACAGTAGATTTGGTTTTCCCACCTCAAGCTTTATTTATTGCACACACACTGCTGCAACCTGACACTGAAGATATGTGTTTCTCCAAACCTCCTTCACCACCTTCCCCATAATGAGCTTTCAGTTAAACAGAGGATGAAAAAGGAGGGGGGAATGTGCAAGCATGAAGAAGTTTTGCTGTCAAAGGCTTTGTTAACTAAGTATACCTGTCTATGGTTCCACATGCAAGTATGAACATGCTGAACACAAAAGGAAACATGAACTCGACATACATTTAACAGCTTCCTTAGATTAGCTATTTTAGTATGCTGAATGAGAAACAAGTGAGTCTTCTGGCAGCTTGAGCCTAAATCCAATGTGATGCTGGCAGTAGCACTGGGATTTTCAGCCCGCCCCCAACCCCTGAAGCAATTAAAACAATCCCAATATTTCCCAGCTTTCCAGAACAGGGTTTTGTTTTTTTTAGAGTACTTAGGGAGCAGTAGCATGGAGTGAGGATTGTGCCCACTTCACTTATACTGGATGTCACTTCTGCACAAGCAGAATTCTACTACTGGATATTAAAGACTAACAAATCCATTCATGTACATGTCATTCCTTCTGAACCAAGATAATATAGATACTTACTGATGTTCTGGGTGGGGGTAAATTCATGTTGTTGTTGTGTAGCCCTTACTTGGCCTCCCATGGATCCTTCCTGTGAGCGATACCTGTTGGCGTTCTGGGAGGCTTGGGTATCAGCAAACAAAGGTGTAAGAATGGTACTTCGGTACCTCCAATTTGAGTCAATAGCAAAATCCTTGAAAAGAGAAACATAAGGAGCTAATATTACTTTAAAATAAAATATCTTTATTCTCAAGTGTCTGATGAGCTTTGTACCTAAAATATCTAAAAATATTAAAAAAGAAAACTCAAAATCATTAAAAAATAATAGTAAGATACCTGAACTGGAATCAAGCATATAAAATTTAAGTTCCATATCTCATTATTATTTCATGACAGGAAATCAAAGATCCAAACTTTTGGGGAGATGTAGAAAGCAAGTGTACTCTGATTGCAAACATATTATTTAATTGTTAAGTTTTCATATTAGGAAGTAGTAACTAAAGTGCAAGGGAAAAGCATTCATTCTGATAAACTTTCATTCTTTTTTAAAATATGCTCAAGATCAAATTTTGAGCAACTGTTGCTAGAAAATATGTAAGGATTTACTAAGGGCTTATATAGGTTGCTCATGAAATAGGATCCTTGACTACACAGTGTTATCACACTAAATGGGAAAGAGATATGATTGTTGTTACTTAATAATGTGTGTGGAAATGGATCCGGAAAAATACACCTTTGCAAAGTATGGGTTAGATCCAAATTGACTATTTTGTGGAGGAAAAGATTCCTTCTGTTCATAGAAAATACAGATCAAACAGGACGCAAGGATGTTATAGTCATTTATTGCATTGTCAGTCCTTTGTATCAATTCTAATTAGTTATGAATAGTTATCAATTATTATCAACCAAAAAATGGGAAAATGTATCTATTTAGTTGATTACTACTTTGTTTTGTAAGAATATTAAATTTCCAAAGTGTTAACTGTCAAAACTACTGCCTCATTTTATATATAATAAAGAATGGAATTAGATTACAAGACTACATTTGATTACTTGCTGGTCAATGGTTTTCCCTGGCTCTGATTTGACATATTGTGGCACCTTAACACTATCTTATTATCAGCGTTATAATATAATAAAATATGCATTCACCTGAAATTTGCATTCCGAAAGTGGATATTCAAACATTTTCCTGGAATAATCTGGGCTTCTACTGGTCATCTCAAGAAGAAAATTTGTAGCTAAACTCAAATACTGAGTTTCAATTTTGACAGAATATAAGGAATTCAACAAAGTCAACATACGGTCAAGGGTATTTGTTGGTAACCTAGTGTCATCACTCCAAAAATTTCTAACAATTAATCTGTAAAAGAAAGCAGATATACACATTTTCTCTGAAACACATGCCACACTGCAATAATACTATGAGCATGCCCAATTTTTAAGGTATCTGGGTAGGATTAATCATATGGCACATACAACAGAGGGGAATAAGCAGTATTGGCTACCATTTCTGCCCCTCAGGATATGCCACCTAACTTTGCCTATTGACAGGCTAGCCTGTTTGAGGAACTCTGTCCTAACACAACTTTTAGGCCCAAAGCTCATATTTTAAGAAAGACTGTTTTATTCAGAATTTATTAAGTGATTTAGGTTACACTCCTATAACTACTTGTCTTGGAATAAATCTCACTCAATGCAACAGGACTTACTTCTGAGTGTACATGCATAGGATTGTACTTCTAGTTTCATGCTACATGTAATTTAGTATCACAAAAATATATCACACCCGAAACATAAATATACAAAACTTTCTGGTGATGTCGCACCATTTAGTCAATAATCTGACACAGACTGAAAGAAAATTCATTTCTGGGAGGAAACAGTAATTAGGACTTCATTATTCTAACTGAAAAAAATTAAACGTGCATTACTCACTGTAGTCCAGAATTCTCATCGATCAGTCCTTGAAGCAAAATTTCTTTTGCCATCTGAAACACGTCAGAAGACATGTCATCTATTTGGCTTTCAGAATCCCTGATTAAACATTAAGGGGGGAAAAACCCAAGAACAGTTCAGCTCCATTCTTCCTTCATTCACCTACACAGAGGACTGTTGAATATCTATGTTGCATCAATTTTTTTCTGTGCAGCCAATGAGATTATAAGCATACTGAATTTGTTTTTATATTAAAATGTTTCTTTTTAGACATTATCTACATACATGGCATTTTACAAAAAGCAGCTCTTACAGTTCCTTAGCACAAGAGGCTTATAATCTAAAATAGACAAGGCAGGGGAATGGGGAGACCAAAGTCAAAAGGCTTAAAAACACATATTGGAAATAAAGACATTTTCCCTTGTTACTGCATGTTTTACTTAGCAGGAGGAACAATATCATGCTGGCTTTTGCTTGGCATGATACTCCGCCTCAGCCTCATGCTCTCTGTTAATGGAAGGCTGGGTACACAGAGAAAAAGCAAGAAGAGATTAGTTCATAAGAGAATGGAGGAGGAAGAGAAAAGGTGCAATGCGTGAGAGGACCAAAAAGCCCTGCAATTCAGCAAAATGGACAGTAGCAATTCCTTAGGCTTCAGGGGGTACTACCGTTTTGGGTGGTGAAACAAAAACAGACTCCTAGGTATGTGTAGGAGGTCCAAAGGCAAAAAAGGTATTGTGGGGCACATATGGCCCATGGACATCAGTCCCCCCCCCCAGCATCAAATTCCTAGTAAGAGGGGCCAGTGTAGAGGAGTGCAAATGTGTATGAGGTTGGAAAGGCAAGCTTAGAAACAGTTCTGAATTACAAAAAGAGCATTTAGAAAGTGTGAACAACAAATAGATCACTAGGGGGCACCAGATTCAAGCTATTTTGTCCTATATGCTATCCTATCCAATATGCAATCCTATCCTATCCTATGACTTAAAAAGTAATGACTCACATATCAAAGTGCAAATGTGCTATAAAGCTTTCCCAGTAATATTAATGGATAAATAATTACTGGAGATGATCATGGAGATTTTGCAACCAATAATGAAATGAAATACTTCCTAGAAGTAACATTCCAAGCTGAATATATAATCATTTCAGTTACAGATATTCTGGCATAAGTACAGCATGATGTTGGGGCCAGGGGGATGTTCCACAGGCTTCTTAGAAAATGTAAATGTTGAGAGGAACTTGAAAGAAGCAACAGATGTGACTTTTCAGATGTGTTTAACAGACGTAGACTGTTTAGTAGATAAATAAAATCAATTCTCAGCTACACTTCAATTCTCCTTACCTCACCTGTCATCTTTGTTTCTTTTCCTAAATTCCTATTTTCTCTACCCTCTTCCCTGAGGCATCTGCACTTTTCCCCTTAATGTTCCAGTTTGTCACTTGGCTGCTTCTACATCTAGATACTATTTCTAATCATCTTCTAAGACCCCAAATTTCCTTAAAATTTCTGCTTTTATCTGCCTCTCTTGCCATTATTACAATCGTTACTGCCTCGTAGGCCTAGTCTGAGCTTCAACAGCCCTTTGTTCTAGTAACAACCTATATCTAATGTCTTCCTCTTGCCATCATCTGCTTCACCTCATATTTTTCCTCTATGCCAGGGGTAGGCAACCTAAGGCCCGGGGGCCCAGATGCGGCCCCCCAAGGCCTTTGGACCGGCCCCAGGTTGGTCCTGCCACCGCTGCCGCCCTCCTGCCATAATGATATTGATTATTGTTGTTATTACTTGTTCTTGGGGTTTTCTTGGCAAAATCTCCACAGGGGTTTTGCCATGGCTTTTCTGGGGCTGAGAGAACGTGCATGCATTTTTTTTTTATTTCTTTAATTTAAAAAAAATTATTTACTTATTTATTTTTGGTGCTTCGGCCCCCCAATTGTCTGAGGGACAGCAACCTGGCCCCTGGCTCAAAAAGGTTGCCTATCCCTGCTCTATGCTCTCAGCCCTCCACCTATTCGTCTTCCACCTTCCTATTTCAAGCATTAAATTTTCCCCATTAAGGAAATCATGGGAACTGTAGTTTATTGTGGCACCAGAGCTCTCTGACAGAGAAGGCTCAATGTCTCAGAAAAAACTACAATTCCCATGATTCCCTAGCATTGAGCCAGGACCGTTAAAGTGGTCTCAAGCTGGGTTATTTCTGGTAGTCTGTTCAGGCCCTAAGACATTTACTGCAAGCCTAAAATTGAATGAAACATGTAGCAAGTTCTATAAGTTTGCAAGATGGAAAGCAGTTTCCTGGAATATTTGTTGAAGACACCTGTGTTTGAATCCTTACCTGTAGTTATCATATAGCCACATGAGAATATCATACATTCGCCCTCGACATAATGGTGAAGGGTGTGAGATGAAACCTGTTACTGTAGGAAGAAGCTCTCTTACTTCAGTTGGTTTCAGCTTAGGTAGCATCTTGTAAACTATATCCAAGCATACTGTTTGTCTTTCATCATCTCTAGGAAATAATAAATAATATAATTATTTCCTTATTCTTTGAATTTCTGTCTGTGGACAATTAAACAGTACAGTTGGTCCTCTGTATCCATGGGGGATCTATTTTGGATTCCCCCACAGAAACCAAAATCTGCAGATGCTCAAGTCCCACTGTCCTAATGGCAGAGTGGCCACGTGGCCATGCCGCCATTAGGGACAAATGCACTGAAGTGCCGCCTCCCTCCCTCCCTCCCTCCATTTCATTCATTCTCTCTCTCCTTCCTTCCTTCCCCTCTCTCTCTACCTCCCCTCACTCCAAAGCTTCTGCCTCAGGCTTGGCTTTGGGGGCGGTCTGGAGGTAGAGGCTTGAGCCGTGTTGGCTGGAGAGAGCTGGTGCTGGGGCTTGGGTCTCAAAGTACCCACCCAGGCCCAACACCTGGGACAGAACCTTCAGGGTCCAACTCCCAAGTCCCAGCTCCATCTGGCCAACGGGGCTCCAGCCTCTGCCGCTGAACCGCCCCTGAAGCCAAGCCTGGGGCAGAAGCCTTGGAGGGAGAGGGAGGACTTCAGTCCAGTTGTCCCCAATGGTGGTGCGGCTGTGTGCAGTGCTGCCATCGGACAACACAGGCTTGCTGTGTGCGGATGCCCAAATCTGCAGATGGCAAGTCTGCAGATACCGAGGTCCCACTGTATACTTAGGAATTTGATTTTAATTTCAGAAGATTCATTTATACTTAATAGGTTTTATGAAATTTGAAATGTGTCATTACACAGAATTTAAAAATAAGAACAGCACATCAACAACTGGCAGCACTTTAGTTACAAGAAACTGCAACAAAGCTATACTTGCAACATCTTTTTTTAAAAACTGGAAGAAAACTTCTTTGTAGATGGCAACTGAACCTATCAAAACTCAATAGACATAGTATTTTGGCCTTTGCCGAAATACAAAATACTATTTTGAGCAAGTCAAAATTTAAATAAAGTGTTTAAATGAAATGTTTTCAGAAGCATTTTCCAACAGATCCTACTGTATGTGCATAGACAAAGATGTGCTAGTTATGTCCTTACTTACCGGTGACTCATGATTTGTGTGAACTCCTTACTCTTCAACTGTAAGTACAAATCAGGTATTTCATGGGCACGGCACAACACTACTTCCAGGCAGTAAGTTTTCATCACCCCATGAAGTTTTGGTATCAGGAAGAAGACTGTATTCATAAACCTTTCCATAACCAAAATTCAGAAAGCATGACATGTTATAACACAGCTACCTAGCTGAACCTCTCTACAGTATACAGAATTCATAAATCTAGTATACCTATCAGCAAGAGGTGGAAAGTTCTTTGTCAGTTTATTCAAGCACACAATAAATTTGTCATCTTTGGTATTTTGGTGTTGCTTTAGCTGCTTTATGACTAAGTCATAAATTGGACCTTCAAATACCTGAAAAAATAGAGAAAACATCATTACACACCTGTAAATGTCAAAAGTTTGTAGTGCCACTCTATTCTGCTTTGGTCAGGCCTCACCTGGAATACTG
>CM034706.1:55649142-55663250 GCA_020142125.1 Phrynosoma platyrhinos | reverse complement strand
CCGCCTCCATCGCTGAAAACAAACATCTCACAAGGTAAGCCAATGTTCATTTTTCCAGTGATGGAGTGGAGGCATTCTTAATGAGGGATATACCAATGGACTGAAGTATCCTCCTACCAAATGACACCTCCGTTGATTGGAAAGTGTCAATTCAGTAGTGCCAAAAAAGGTAGATGGCTGCCCTACAGATGTTGGAAAATGAGGCATTAGTGGCAGGGGCAGAAGAAGTGGTGGGGCTGCGAGTGGAATGAGTGGTGATTCTTCCCAGCAGCGTAGATCCACTAGAAGAGTAACACTTTGCTATGCAGGAACGAATCCATCTGGCCAGGGTAGAAGATGAAACTTTCTTGCCCAGAGAATTAAAAGCTGAAAGTGACAAACAAACAATCTGACTTATGCCAATGTTGAGTGCATCTGATATATATATGGAGAGCCCAACGTACATCAAGTGTGTGCCATGTTATTTCAGGTTCCTTTTTGGGGTCTGGTACAAAAAAGGGGAGGATGGTTTCTTGAGAACAGTGAAATGTAGAGTTTAACAAGATGTAGCAACACTGAGTCTTCCCTGAAGATACAAAACTCGCTTCTGGTAGATAGCACCCTCAATTCTGATATTCTTCAAGCGCATGTGATAGCCGTTAGGAACAGGGTTTTCCATGTGAGAAATTTTATGTCTGTCTTCTTAAGAGGTTCGAATGGAGGTCCGTTAAATGCCTGGAGCACAATGTGTAAATCCCAATTGGGTTACCTGTGGATGGTAGGAGGTTTTATTAGAGTGGCTGCTCTGAAGAGCTTTTTGACATAATAGTGGTTAGAGAGCTTGGTGGTTAGCTTTGTTGGGAGAGCTGAAGTGATGGCTGATACCTGTCTCTTTAAGGTATTAGGTCTCAGACCTTTGTTGATTTCTTCTTGTAAGTATAATAGGAGGGTGTTTACTGTAAGCAGTGACATATTTTTAAACTCACAACAATTAGCAAATGAGCAATATGTGTATTCATAAATCTGGGTGGATTCCCTTCTGGATTGTATGATTGTCTCGGCCACCTGTGGTAACAGCCCATCTTCTAACAGTAACCGGTCTCTTTCGTATCTATTCCTAGTTTGATCTCTCAACAGACACGTAAGTTTATCCATCACCATTATGTCATATAGTTTAAATAACCAATCCTCTAAAGTTGGTACATTTTTGCTTTTCCATTTTCTTGCAATCACAGATCTGGCTGAATATAACATGTAAAATATAATTTTGCCATATTTCTTTTCGTTTTCTCGCCTCCAGTGAGCCACCATGATCTTGGTGAATACTCTTGGGGCGGATGGCAAGCCAAATGGGAGAGCTTTGTATTGAAGGTGTCTCTTGTGGTACTGTTCAATGCTGTTGTGGAATTTTCAATGGTCTTGGTGTATTGGTATATGCAAATATGCTTCGGTCAGGTCCAAGGATGCTAGATAGCCTCTATATTGGTCTTGAGTGTCTCCATCCAGAATTGATGCTTTCTTACACATCTGTTCACCCACTCTAGGTCAAGAACTGCCCTCCAACTCTGTCTTTTCGATTGATCTCAAAGGGGCGGGGTATAAATAAACTTTATTATTTATTATTATCATAAGATGGAGTAACAGCTGCTTGAGGCTTCCAAAGAGGGAAAGGGTACAACAGCTCCAATCTGAATGAAGTGGTCTATGGCTTCATGCATCAGCCGATTCTTAGTGGTCTTTGTGACCTGGGTGAACCATTTGGTCATGCGGTATGCATGTAAAGTTTATCTGATAACCTAAGGTGAGAGTGGAGAGGACCCACTTGTCCGAAGTTGCTAAACTCCAAATGTGGGCGAAGTGCTGAAGTCTGCCTCCCACTCTGGGATCCTGATAGTCATGCTGAGGTGTTTTGCTGTTTTCCTGGTAGGGTGTTATTATTGGATTAGCAAGAGTTAGTTGGTCTTCTATATGATCGGTTTTGATATTGTTGGTGTGAAGAGGATCTGAGCTCGGACCACTGTTGTCCACCAGCCCTGCCGCCCCTCGTGAAGGAAGAGTTGTTGTTGGGAACGAAAGGAGGACTGGCCTTGATGAAAGGGGTTTCTGTCCTCCCAGCAGGGGAGAATTGGCAGGGCTTTTTTCTTATCCTTTGTCTCAATCAAGACTGGGTCTAGGGCTTCATGAAAAAGTTTATCACCCCCAAAGGGAGCCATAGTAAGGTTTTGTTTAGAGCAGAAGTCCACTTGCCAGTTCTTTAGCCAAATATACCTCCTCACCGAAATCGAGGCTGCCTGTGATCGCACACACTAAATTGAATGACATTGAGGGAGGAGTCTGATACAAAAGCCAGAACATTGAACAACTTATTGATACCTTGTCGTAGTCTAGTGTTGCCCTTGTGTACCTCTAAGATAAGATCTTTGGCCCAGAGATAAACTGCTCTGGACAAAATGGAAATGGAAGAAGCAGCCCTAATGCCAGTGGAGGAGGTATCAAATGATTTTTTGAGAGCAGAGTCAGCCCGTTTATCTTCAGGATTCTTGAGAGAGTCCTCACCGTCTTTGGAGCAGACGGCCAAGGTAACCAGGGCTGAGACAGGTGCATTCACTAAGGGAACCTGTAGTTTGATCATTACTGTTTGAGGAAAGGAGTAGAATTTTTTAAGAGTTGGGATTTGGCCTGACTGTGGCTGGCTTTGACCACTCATCCTTCACCACCTTCATAAAATCTGAAAGGAAGGGGGCCTCATCATTTGAAGGGTTGGGTTTGGGGAAGAAATCCCCTTTATGCTTGAGAAGGTCTGTCTCTTCCTGTTGTGAAGGCTGGGCTTGACCAGTGAGCATTAAGGCTCTAATAGCTTTCTTCAGTAAGATGTGAAAGTTGTTGGCTGAAAATAGTTTGGCCGAGGTGGTGGAAGATAGATCATCGAGATCCTCCTCATTTGACAACTCTCCTTCCTCTACCTCAGATGCCATCTGAGATTGAAAGCCAGAGACCACATCTTCAAGGAATGAAGAGTGGGGGAAAATTTTCGTCTCTTTGGGTTAGTGTTGTGTACACTAGATGGTGCTCTCTGCTTATGTTTAAGCTAAAAATGGGTAGAATTGGCAGTTAGCCTGCTTCCTGCTCTTTTTCTTTCTGTGCACCAATGAGAGAGGGATGGCATCCAGGGACAAATGGGAGGTGGGAGGATTCCCTGTACCTGGTTGGCTCCTAGGTGTCTTTATCCCCCCCCAACCCTTGGTCCCAGTGAGTTGGCCAGTTGGGTGCCAACAGGGCGCTGGGCCTCCCTCCCAGTGGTAAAAGGCTGAACGCCAGCAGAAGCAGAGAAAATGGTCTCCGCTTGCATGGGAGATCAGCGTGGCCAGTTCGGGAGGCAGCAGTTGAGTAGGGGGAGGCACAAACGCTGGGAAAGTAAGTACTCATGCCCCTTGGGTAGAGTCAGAGACGACCGCTCTTTCCCAATCGTGGAATAGGTGGATGCAGCTGGGCATAGTGGTGCGTGGAAACGAAGGATATCCCTCCTCTGGCTGCGCCAAACGGCCTCCCAGAGAGGTTCTGCTCAGCATGTCCAGATTCCCCAGACATCCCTGGGCTATCTAGGTCCTCTGCCTGTGTGGACATGGTGAGGCCCTTGCTAAGTCTATCCTGCCCAAGGAAGGGTAGAGAAGGGAGAAAGAGTGGGGAAAGAAGGGATTTTTTTGTTTGTTTTTTTTTTGTTTGGTAAAGAAGGAATAAGGAGGAATGAAAGAGAGCTTTAGAAAAGCGGCCTGGGCAGAGTGAAGGCAGGAACTAGACTGGGACTACAAGGGGGATGGCTCCCTCTGGTGGATGAGTACCCAAACACTATTTCCTGCCTGTTAAGGAGCAAATACAGAGAACCAACCAGCATTAATCATGCCCCCCCTCCATTGCTGGAAAACATAAGCTTTTCATCAGTGTTAAAATTATATTAGGTATGACAATATAAATATATTTATAAATATACCCTCAGAACATGTTTGCTATACGACCATTCACATTTATTTATAGCCAGTAAAATCCACATATATTCTGAAACCTCTTTTCAGAATACTAAAAGAGATAAATTATACATTAATTGCAAGCAGTGCTTTTTATGAAAAACCAATAAATTCTACTTATCCTAAAATAATTCATCTTAATTAGTGGACAATATACATATGCATGCACATACTATGCATCAGATTATTCTGAGCACATACTTTGGGAGTAGCAACACTAGTCCAGGAAAGCAGGGTGACAACTATCTCTACCACCATGTAATGAATTCCTTCTCCACCATTATCTCCAGAAACAACCAGCTGCAGTAAGGGGCCAAGCCAATGCTTTGCATAAGGCTGGAAAACCTAGAGAGGGAAAACAAGATGTCATCTGTACAGGCTAATTTACTAAATAAATTAGTAATAAGACAATGTCCTTAAAATGACTGACAATGAAAAAATGTTTTATATCTTAAAGACAAATAATTATATGGTATCTGACTGAAGAACAAATTTATATTTATGCACTGACTGTAAAATGTACAGTTGCCCCTCCATTTTCGTGGGGGATCCGTTCTGGACACACACACCCGGCAAAAACAGAAAATTGCCAATATTCAAGCCCCATTTACTTGAACAGTGGCGCGTGGCCCATTTTGTAACCCTCCATTTGCCACCTGAAAATGGGCGAGGGACATGGATTCCAAGTCCACGAAAACAGAGGGGCGACTGTATGTCACTTAGATGTTTTAACCTATCAGATCTTTCCGTCTACTGTCTAACCTATCAAATCTTTCTGTCTTCAACCTGAGTGAAGTTTGTAGCACAGATCATAGCACACCTCAGGCATGAAACATTATACAGTATATGCTAATTCTAAATATGTGTTCGCAAATATCTGTTCACCAGTATATCTCATAACCACAATTTTTAACAGTCATCGTACAGCAAAACAGCTAATGTATTAAAGTTATGGCTAGACACAGGGGTCAGATAGAATTCAGTCATAACAGGTACTATAACCTAGGTGAGGGGATTTTGTATTTTACTAGATCAGCTATTAAGCTTACATTAATCTTGTACTCTTAATCGTCTCCAACTGAGCTATATAGTTATAAAATTAACATTTCTGATTCCACCAAACTGCATAGATATTTATTCTCTGTCCTATGAAAAAATACTATTTTGCATAGTTATCCTATACTTATGAAAAGTTCTGGACACTTATTACAACTTAACTTGATATGTTGAGTAAGAAGCAAGTTCTACTTTGTATTGTGTTTCTTAAAAAAAGTACACGGGACTACAGCCTCAGCACTGAAATAAATAATGTTTAGTACACTAGTCTGCTTATAGCCAAAGCATATATATCTATACATACTATAGTCCAAAAGGCATGTCAGCTGCATGGCCAAAGTTTTGAATTAAAGCCTTTATGTAACTGAAAGTCTCTGTTTCGTTGCAAAGAACCATATTCTAATTTTTAAAGAAACCCATTAGAATGCACAGCTTCTTAGAATACATATACATGGTAAAATGGGGAACCTAATTTAAATCAGTTATTTAAATTGGTTTCTTTTCTTCCTTTCTTTCTCCATTGTTGTATGACTGAGGTCAATCCACCCTGAAATATTCTAACTGCCAGAAAAGCCAAAAAAAAAAAAAAATCATAGAAGAGTAGACCTTGCATTGTTATGCCTACATTTATTCAACTCAAACTAGATGTGCACACCACTCATTGCTTTCTTTTCACTGATATAGGGAACAATTTGTTGTTTTTTGTTGTTTTTAAAAAAAACAATCTTAAAGAAGGTTCATAGACAATTGCCTTTATTTATTATAAATACTAGAGAAGAGAAATTACTCTAGCCTTGCTGCAGAACTACAAAGCAGTAAAACAACACTTAATTTATGACATTTTTATAATACCGTAGGAAATTTACTCACTTCTTCTGTATTCACAATTAGTTTTGCCACAAAGAGACGAATGTTTAATGGTACAGATGGATTTCCCAGTTTGTTGTGCAGAAACTTCATCCACAGAGGAAGATCTGGTGTATCTACACCCTAAGGACCCAAAAGATTATAAAAGTATACATACATACATACATACACACACACAGTTAATCTGCAGATTACAAATGATTAACGTGGAAGCATGCACAGACACATGCAAACTTCTCTAGCAAGTTGCAGTTCTAGAAAACTATATGGAAACTGCTTTCCACTTACGATTGTATCAGGTTTCAGTCCAGAAGAATCTGATCCCAAATTAAGTAGTGCTTTATGAGAGTTTCAAAAGACTGGGATCATGAATGTTCAAGCAGCATAACACCCAACTGTAACACAGCTTAATTTAAAGTCTGCAGGTACATGGTGAGAAATGTGCATCATACTTTAAAGGTTTGAGAACCTTTTTAATTTTTGTGGTAGTTTTACTTCATATTTGAGAAGGAAAGAAGGTGCTCACATTTATGAGTCAGAAATCAAAGAAATGACATAGTAGAGAAAGAACTTTCCATGAGGGTTTATTATAGCCAAGGAGATAGAGCCATCCATGAATATATTAAGTTCTGTTGCGACCCACACGAGGCAAGGGATCATGTGTTTTAAGAAAGCATTTCCTGCTGTATCCCTTGCTCATCCTCAATTCATTCCCAAGCCAAGAAAATGTAAAAGGAAAAAAGAAAAATCCCCAGAGAAAAGGAAAATGGTCTTGCCACTTTAGAGTGGGTCTGGATGGCTCCTTCTCCTTGACAAGAATGGACCTTCATGGTAAATCCTCCTATGTGCTATTGTCAGCCAGTGGAGAAGGAGCCATCTATGAATGGGAATTACCCTAGTGTAAATAGAATGTGGGAAGAAAGGTGGCTAGAAAATTAGTTCATCTGGCAGGACCTCCTATAACAGGTCTTCCAAAAGATGCCCTAGCTAAAGCAAATTTACCTAGCTTATAGTGTTTTGTAAAAGTAGTAAGTGTGGCCCAAGTTGCTGCTCTGCAAATTTCTTCTAGAGGAGTATTGGTTGAGAAAGCTGCTGATGTGGCCACTGATCTGGTAGGATGTGTTGTCACATTTTGTGGTTTGAAAAGACCAAGAGATTTCTAGACCAAAAAAATACACACTTTGATCTACTAAATTTCAATGGATCACATGTGGATGTGAAGAAATAGGTCGTTTTTGGCTGGTATGCCACTGGTGTCGTTTGGTATCATCAGGTTTTTGGTTTAAGACCTAGATGGAGGCCTGCTTGGAGGGAGCCTAAGAGGGAGGGAGGGAGGGAGGGGAGGGAGGATTAAACATCTTTATCAACGAATTGGATGAAATAATAGAGGGCATGCTTATCAAATTTCCAGATGACACCAAATTAGGAGTAGCTAATACCCCATAGAAAAGGATAAAAATGCAAATGATCTTAATAGATTAGAAAGCTGGGCGAAAACTAACAAAATAAATTTCAACAAGGAGAAATGTAAGGTACTTCACCTAGGCAGAAAAAATGAAATGCATAGATATAGGATGGGGGATATCTGGCTTAACAAGACTACGTACATGTGAAAGGGATATTGGGAGTCTTAGTAGACCACAATTTGAACAATGTGATGCAGCATCTAAAAAGCCAGTATGATTCTAGACTGCATCAATAGAAGCATAGTGTCTAGATCAAGAAAAGTAATAATGCTAATGTATTCTGCTTTGGTCAGGCCTCACCTAGAATACTGTCTCCATTTCTTGGCACAATTCAAAAAGGATGTTGACAAGATGAAGTGTGTCCAGAGGAGGGTGACCAAAATGGTGAAGGATCTGGAAACCATGCTCTATGAGGAAAGACTTAGGAGCTGGGCGTGTTTAGACTAGAGAAAAGAAGGTTAAGAGGTGATATGATAGCCACATTTAATTATTTGAAGGGGTGTCATATTGAGGATGGAGCAAGCTTGTTTTCTGCTACTCCAGAGACTAGGGACATGGAGCAATGGATTCAAACTACAGGAAAAAGATTCCACCTCAACATTAGGAAGAATCTCCTGAAAGTAAAAGTCGTTTGACAGTGGAACACACTCCCTTGAAGTGTGGTGGAGTCTTCTTATTTGGAGGCTTTTAAACAGGCTGGATAGTCATCTGTCAGGGGTGCTTTAACTGAGTGTTCCTGCATGGCAGGGAGGGTTGGACTGGATGATCCTTATGGTCTCTTCCAACTCTATGTTTCTAACCCCTTAAGCTCATTAACAACCATGGAGAAAATTGCTGCAGCTATGAGTTCTGGAAAAAAATGGCATAACTAGATAGTTAGAATATGAAAAAGTTAGTGGATGTGTTTGGTATCTTTGTTCAAACTGCCTGGTGTCTTCTCAGCTCTCAAAATGTCCACCGTGTTTTGAACAGTTGGATGGGTGTGATTTCTGAGATGGCTGCTTGGATTTTGCACCTTTCTGGGATGGCTGCTTAAGTCTTGCATTTGTCTGAGTATCTGCCTGGGAGCTCTTCAGAGAAGTGGTAATCTTAACTGGGGTATTTAAAACAGCTTTCTACTCTACCTCCATCTCTCTGACTGTCAGCACTAGAAGGGACTGTACATTCAAGCTCTGCTAACTGGGGTCTTGGAGTGAGTTCAGCAGCCTCAGTCTCTTCAAAGTTGGGGGCAGAACAAACTCAGCTTCTAAATGGTTAACAATTCCCTTGTGTTAAATCAACCACCTGATCTACAGTAGCATCTCTGGAGGAGGCTGCAGTGAGGGTTGCTGGTAAGTGCATGACTTTACACAAGAAGCAGATAAGAGTGTTCATAGGTCTCTCACTACTTGGACATGTTTGGGGAATTAGGAACCCTGCACAATCAATCTGCACTTAAGATTTAGTTTTAACTTTCCCTATCCCCACCCCACGCAAAAGGAGCATGAAGCAGGAAAGAACAAAGGAAGGGACAGTAAAGGAGGTCTAAGGAAGAAGAAAAATTATTACTATTAGAGAGGTTTTTTTAAAAAAGAGAACCAGAGAAATAAAGGGGGAGAAAAATAGCTAAGAGAAAGATGGAGGAGCAGCGTATACAACATTTCTTTGGCAAGGCAGGATGAAAGAACTGGGGAGGAGCAAGGAATCTAACAGGAAATATGTCCTTAAAACACCTGATGCCTTGCCTTGCCAATGACAGCAGTTAAACCTATTCATAGATGGCTCCTTCTCCGCTGGCTGACAATGAAGCCATTATTATTGCAGGAAAAGTGATTCCACCTCAACATTAGGAGGAACTTTCTGACAGTAAGAGCTGTTTGACAGTGGAACACACTCCCTCGGAATGTGGTAGTCTCTCCTTCCTTGGAAGTTTTTAAACACAGGCTGGATGTCCACTCAACAGAGGTGCTTTGATTGTGTATTCCTGCATGGCAGGGGGGTTGGACTTGATGGACCTTGAGGACTCTATGATCCTTCTATGTTACTGACAGTGGTTCTCCCATCAATCCACCCATGGGTATCCACCCACCCTGGGAAAACAGGCATTTCACACAAAGAACAATGTCTGAAATAGTTTATGGAAAGTGTTGGTTTTGCATATGGTTTAATATCAAGAGAATCTTGTAGATTCCATGCATAAAATAAAAAATTACAGAAAAAATAACTTCTGTTGCAATTACTAAGAGGTATGAAGTGCTAAAGCATTTATTTAAAAACACTGATATTCCATCTGGAAAGGCTTAGAAAAAGGTGTAGCTTAACATGACATAAACCTACAAGGCCATACTCACTTTTTCTACTGCAGGTGTGATGTTATTTCTGTGCATATGTTTAACCAAGGTGGTCATTGAGGCCATACATTCATGCTGGTTGAGTTCATCCATTTCCAATTCCACAACATCATCTGGAACCACAGAGTCCATGGGCTCCTTTTTAAATAAAAATAGAACATTAGTTCTGAAAAATCCCATGTTTAATTCACATTTTACACTCCAATTTTAATTTCATAATATTGATCTATCACCATTATCATCATCATATCCTATCTTTTCCAAAGATTGGGATTCAAGTCTACAGCAAGCATTTAGCAATACAAAAAAATTATATATAGTTTTATCCTGTCTCAATTTCTCTGAACAGACAGGAACTGATACTTCTAGTGCCTTTACCATGTGTTTTAAAACTACATAACATTCCGTTTGACCGAAATGTAAACAGGCCTGATTTAAACCAAACACAAACTATTTAAAGAACAATCTCTGTATGGTATTCCATAAATGTTAGTTTCTTATCTAAACTTCATCTAAACAGATATAATGTACATGTAATGCTCACCTTCCAGCACTGACATCATCTCAAGCCATTAGTTCACAAAGGGCGGGTTGATATGAATAAAATGCTAGTGGCATGGAAAACTGTACAGGGAAACCTTTTGAGAGCTAAGGTAGCCCTGACTTACAAGTGCATTTCAATTTGGTACCAGAGGTAGATGTAACATGGAAAGAACAGGTATAAAGTCTTACACCACAAAAAAGAAGAGCAATGTTTCAGCAAACATTTTACGCAAAACGAACAATATGTTTTTGAAGCAAGGTGGTATAACGGTTTAAACATAGGACCAAGATTCTGGGAAACCAAGGTTCAAATTCCTGCTCAGAAATACTTCTTCTTCTTGAAATCTGAAGCCCCATTAATGAAATGTAACATGAGCTAGGGTGTTCATGTATACACACCCACACACACATAGTTCCCACATGTAATATGAAAGTAAAGTCACCTTTCTCCTGAAGTGAGAACCAGAGGCACTAGAATCTTGTGACTGATATGAAAAACTCTGCACTCCAGTCGAGAAATCAAATTGGCTCATTTCCTCACTCAGACTGCTATCTACCATATATGATGCAGAAGCTAAATAATGTGGTTCAGCTAAAAGAAAAATATATAGTTATTCTAAAAGAGTAACTGAGAAAATGACAGAACTGCTGTACAGAATTGTATGTATGAGTCCATATATCATGTATAATATATTTCAAGATATGAATTGCTGCTATTCAGCCTGTATATATGTGTATCTGCATAAAGGAAAAGAGAGAAAATTGGATTTCTCTTCCACAGAAATGTCATGGAAATTTAGTTCAGTTTCAGGTAGGACACATTGCTTATCTATGTAATCAACAACCAAAAAAGGTGACTTTTTAAAGCAAAATTAAATATTAAGTTTTGCCTATTATAACTGAAATTAGTTACTTAAAACTGATAGAACAGGACTTAAATTAGTCACGTCTAACTTGTCTCATTAATTTCAACAGGAATTAGAAGAATTTATTTCAACAGGATGCATGAAGATATGAATAGTACAGAAAGAAGAGAATTTGGTATAATACAAGGTATGATTCCCCATTGCACTTGTTTTTTACATTTTTCCTTTCTATTAAAAATGAAATGACTAGTCTCCTTTTCCTGAATCAGCCACCAAGAAAATCTATGTAGTGTAGCAGACTTGTTTCCTTCAATTTCTTCCTCAAAATCTACTACTTTAATACAGGTACTTAAAAGTATTCATTTCTGTCTGAAAAACTGATTACAAGTAATTATATTTAATCCTTTACATCAGTGGTTCTCAAACTGTGGGGTGGGATCCTGGAGGGGCATGAGGGTTACTCAGAGTGGTGGTCGCAAGACTTGGGGGCCTGAGCCCTCTTCTTCTTCTGCTTCTCAGAACTTTTCTATTGAGAAAAAGAAAGGCAAGCAGGTGCTTGGAGGAGCTGCTTTTGCCTTAAGGTTGAGGAGAAGGAGCAGGAGAACAGGGCTGGATCATGGCCTCTGGCGGGGCCCATCCCAAGCTAATGCTTCTTCTTCCCCCACCTGGTTCTCAAGGCAAGATGCTGCTGCAGCCTCAACCAGCATGCTTGCTCAAGACCAGTGCACACATGGCGGCTGAAGGAAAGCCATTCTCTACAATGGTCCCTGGTGGAGGAGGAGGCTGACAGTGTCTCTTGCTCAGGGCCATCACCTAGCTCTGGCAGAGTAGCTCGGAAGCAGAGGAGAAGCTGCTGAGTGTGGCTGTATATGAAACAATATTGTAAAATTTACGCACTTGTTAAGTATTGAATTTATTTAAATGAAACTGTTCTAATTTGAATGATGTTATTTCCTCATAAAATGTTAAAATATTTATATAGATATCTGAATGTGCAAATGAAAATATGCACACTAAACACACAAAATATTCTTATTCATATACTATGTCGAGGGGTGTGTGTAACATCCACATGTAGATGCAAAGGGCACCACAAGGGTAAAATGACTGAGAACCAATACCTTATATAATTACTCTTAAGTCAACAAACTGGCATCCCTGAGATGTTTAGGCAACAATTTCCATCATGCCTGACCATTAATTACACCAAACATGGCTCATGGAAGTCAAAGTTCAAAACATCTGGAAAGCATGAGCTGGAGAAGGCTAATTTAGATTACAAGCTCCTCAGGAAAGTGATTTTGGCTATTTTTTTTTTTTTTTTTTGCTTATGTTACTCTATAAAGCACCATATACATTTATGATTTTGTTTCCTCATCAACACAGCTTTCCCCCCAAGAAACAGCAAAGTATCATACCTGAATCACCACTCATTGCTTTCCTAGCTTCTTTCCTAATGGCAATGAACTGTTTCTTTCTTTCCAGAGGAACCTAGGTCATTAAAAAAATACCTAGTGTTTAATACATTCATATGTCTTCTGAAGCTACCAAACATGTACAAAATAAAGAAGAGTTGGAAACATTGTTGCAAAAGAAAATCAGTTCATAGGCAATTCACTACCTGTCTGAAGAAATTCCATTGATCATCATGTATCATTGCATATCACCTTCATACATCCATCATTATCATTATTTTCTATCTCCCAAGATTACACTTGGAAAATGCTGTTATACTGCTTTCCACATTCTGAACAGCATAGTAGCCTTACTGATTTCTACCCCATTTGCTACAGACCTAGTGCTTGAGAAAAACACAGCTGAGATGGACGATATGCTTAGGGAGAGCAATCTTGGTATTATCTATCATCACTGTCAAGCTTAGTCAGCAAAAAAGGAACCAGTGGAGGGATGTGGATTAAAATCTGACAAAAGGATAGAATCTAGGTAGGCTGACACAGATGAGTATAGGCACACCAGTTCAACCATGTGTGTCTTGATATGTGTCTTCTGTGACTTGGCCTAAGCTTGTTCTTTAGTGCAAGGAAAACCACCTATGAATAGGGAACAGTTAACCTTGATTTATCATCTAACAGCTGAAGGACAATTCTAAATCACAGTAGGATGTTTGATGCTGTTTGTAGCACTGTTTATTATAATGCAAGATAAAATTACAGAATTTTTCAGTGAAATACCAACGGCTAATTTTTTCTTACCTCAATTTCAATGGGAAATGAGTAATGGTGTTGCAAGTCCAACAAATTTTCAAAAATAAATAGATTCTGCAGGGAGGGAACAAACGAATACACAAACATTCTAAGCTGTTGTAACTTTTGATTTAATTTTACCCCCACTTTCAATTATAAACCAGGCATTCTTCAATGACATCAATTCATACATGATATCCCAAGCCCAGGTAATGGCTGCCACCATATAGTTAGTACAATCTAAACAACTTCCTATCTGACAAGGACATTCATCCACTTATAGTAAATGAATGCTTCTGTGACTTTAACAACCCCCCAAACAGCTTTTCATTTCCATTTTTACCAAGTGAGGCAAAATCAAGGGGAGCGTTTTGTCTCAGAATCCTTAGCCAAAGTTCTGAATGGAAAAGCTCCACCTAGTGCTTGAATGGGGGACCCAGTCACATATGCACTTTGTTGTTAACTGCCCTTAAGTCAATCTTGACTCATGGCAACCTTATGGTTGAGACATCTCCAAGACTCTCTGTCCTCCACTGCTCTGCTTAATTCCTGTAACCCCTTAATACCCATGACCTCCTTAATAGAGTCTATCCATCTGGCATGTGGCCTTCCTCTCTTCCCTCCACCTTCCCCAGCATTTATTGTTTTTTTCAGAGTCCCCTCTTCTCATGATGTGTCCAAAGCACGACAGCCTCAGTTTGGTCATCTTGGCTTCCAGGGAGATTTACGGTTTGATCTGCTCTAGAACCCACTTGTTTGTCCTTTTGGCTGTCCA
>CM034706.1:55632809-55649042 GCA_020142125.1 Phrynosoma platyrhinos | reverse complement strand
TAGCACTTTCTTCTTTGATCTTCCTTAGTAGGTGTCCCAGGTCTGTGAAGCTTTCTGCTAGTATTATGGTGTCATCTGCATCTCTTAGATTGTTGATATTCCTTCCTCCTGTTTTCACTCCTCATTTTCACAGACCCACATTCCTCAATATTATCTTGCTCATGGAATACCTGGAGGAATTCAGCCTGCATCCTGTGTCACTTCCTCTCCCCTGCACTAATCACTTTTTACCTCCAGACAGTAACCACCAGAAACTCTTAATTCCTTCAGTTTTTACGGAACAGGTGCCAGGTTGAATAAAGCTATCTAATGACCCTATAGTAGCATCCAACTGTTTTCAATAAGCCTGTGGTCCCTATTTGATTGATGGTCCAACTGACATATCTGAAATCCAAATCTGGACACAGGACCACTCACTGTTAACCTGGGGTAATTTGATTAAATACATACCTTTTCTGGTTTTTCTGTGAAAAGAAAGCCCTGATAGAATTTACTTTCATTGAATACACAGCTGATAACAGCAATGGCACAATTATATGCAGCACAATGATACTGTCTCCTCTTTTCTAGCAGTTGAGTTTCGCCTGACATGTTTTCTGTAAAGGCATCATAGCAGGACCTTAAAACAAAATAAATTATGAAAACAGCCATTTGAAATGCAGTCAAATATTGACATTGATTAGCAAATGCAAACCTAAATTTCAAACAACACACTGGAGATCCCCCCCCAAAAAATAATTATTTGCAGAAATAACATAGTAGCAAGCCTCAATCATCTTGCTTATATTTTCAAAGTGATCTTAAGAAACTAAATAATCAGCTGCAATACACCTAATGAGACAAAATAGGATGCATGACAGAATTGGAAGAGAATTTTTTTTTACTTCAGTTGGAGGTTCAAGAAGAGCAGAAAGCAGTGGGTGCTTCCAATTAAAGAATTAAAATCTTGAGATTAGGGTTGTAATCTCAGATATAGGTCCAATCTGATGCTCAAACTGCGAGTTTTTGCCCCTCCCCTCCACATCCTACTATGGCACAAAGAACCTAATCCCAGCCTTCCAGAGTAGATTTTTAGGACTGGGGAGTGGGGGTCTGCAGGAAAGACAGAGACTTCCCCTTTCCCACTTAAACAAGCTGCTTCTATGGGCACAATGACACTGGATACTACTCCTAAATACACTTATTAGGTTAAAAACCCTCATTAAACACAGTGCAGTTTACTTGTAAATACATATTTGTACATTGCACCATGAAGTAATTTGCACACAAAAAGTTACTATTATGCCCTCAACCAACACCTACTTTAAAAGAAATCTAGAAAAGCTTGCATTCTGCATCACAAACAGGGAGCTTTGAGAATTATTTTACTAACTATGGAAACCCAGCCCTAGAATAGTTTAAAACAAAATCATTTATTTATTTATTTTACTTTATTAGTGTCTTTGTAAGCTCATTTCCTTCTACACAAGTGGAACTCTGAAAAGCTTGGTTAATTCTAGAGTCTTTAGAATATACATCATCCTTGGAAAGACGGGTATACATCACTTCCAGAATCTTGAGGTAGCTCATTTTCTTGGTGAGTTGTGTTTCAAAGGCAGATTCATTTGACTAGGAGATATAAATAAACTAGTTTTAGGAGACAGCTGGCAAGACTGTTTCAAGAAGCATGATATAAATGCATCAGATACAAAATAATTTATTTTAAAAAATAAACAAAATTGTCATTCAATGATCAGAACTTTCTGCTTTAGCCATGCACATACACATATTCTACAGATGCCAAATCCAAATGGATACATTTTTAGATACATTGCTAAGTTCCTACAATATGTTTGCAGAAATCAACACTTTTGTCATCATAGTTGTACACAGCAACCCCTTCTGTTCCCACAGAAGGGAGCTTCCAAGTACTGTATCATGATTTTGTTCTCTTCTCCTGGCTGAAGAATTACAGCTAGATGCTCCCAGGTACCCTCTGCACTCCCCTATCTACTAAATATCTATGAAAATATTCCAGTACTTTGTAGCTGATCACAGGAGACCATGCAGCAGGAGGTACTGAATAATTTCTTCTAACCCAACCCCAAAATGACATATGCTGGTGGAAGAGCAGGCTGCACCAGTATATTTCACCAATAGTCAGCTTAATTAACATGCCTATCCCATATTCAAATCTTATATATTTCTTCCCCTTTCTCTCTCTCTACAAGTATACTGCATAAATCCAAACAAAATACATTTAAAAATAAATATAATTAATCAATCACTAAAAATATTAATATCAGAAAATATGCTCAATCTTTACCTTTGTAAATCTAGACTTTAGTGTATCCATAGCCTCCATAATTATTTTAATTAAAAATTCTTTCAATGCATCCAAGCCGCAGTGAAGCAATAATATGAGAAGAGAACGATCTATATAGGCTTGGCGAGTTGCATTTGAGAAAACTATTTCACTCTGGAACATTTTGTGCACTGAATCCAGCAGCATCACTTGCTTATCACAGCTACCCCTGAAAGCAGCAAGAAATGCAAACACGTTTCCATAAATATGTAAATGTAAACAACATTCCAAATTAAAATTTAAAGCAAATCCCAAAATTTCTTTCAAAGACATCTTTATTAGTACTACAGTATTTTGACAACACGATTAATTAGGCAGAATCATGATCTGAGGGATATATTCATAAGAATCCATTTGACACCATGTCTCCTGTAAATAAAATATTCTTCTATACTAATCAGCCATAAAGAGGCCTACAGGAAAACTTTATGGCTAAAAATCCAGAATGCTTGAACAGCTCTGAGAAAGAATCTTAAATGACACACTGGGTGCTTATCCTAGATAGTTTCATTCTTATATGTGGAAGGAGACCTCCAGGACTGGGTTAATTCTTTTTGATGCCCTGTGTAGGTAAGGATAATGTAATAGGAACAACAGAATTATAAGCATAGATCTTGGCTCCCACCCACCCTGAGTTGCTGCCTGTAGCCAAGTCAGAACGAAGACAAAGTGAAGTATAATCTAGTTGGCACAAGCTAAAATGTTAATAGCAGCAATTACTAAGGAAGGTCAAAGATGAAAGTGCAAAGGCAGGCTTAATGTTGAAATAAAGAAAACAAAAATAATGACCACAGAAGAAATACATGAATTTAAGCTAGATGATGAGGAAATTGAAATAGTTAAGAGTTCCTGTACCTAGGATCAAACATTCATCAGAATGCTGCAGTCAAGAAATAGGAAGATGACTAGGAATATGAAAGGCAGCTATAAAAGAACTAGAAAAGATCCTGGAGAGGAAAGATAGACATCTGAGCATTAAAGTTGGAATGTAAGCCACTGTATGTCCCATCACCATGTACAGATGCGAGAGCTGGACAGTAAAGCAGACAAAGAAAATCAACTAATTTGAGATGTGGTGCTGGAGAAGAGTGCTTAGGATACCATGGACAGCCAAAACGACAAACAAATGGGGCCTTGAAAAGATCAAGCCTGAAATCTCCTTGGAAGCCAAGATGATCAAACTGAGGCTACCTTACTTCAGCCCCATGAGAAGGAAAGGATCACTAGAAAAGACAATAATGTTAGGAAAGGAAGAGGGTAGTAGAAAGAGAGCAAAACCACTTGCCAGATGGATGGACTTAATCAGGGAGATCATGGGCATGAATTTGAAGGAACTAAGCAGAGCAGTAGAGGATAAGCAATATTGGAGATGTCTCATCCACAGGGTTGCCATGAGTTGGGGCCGACTCAAGGGCAGTTAACAACAACAAAGCAGCAAAGCCATCACAAGGGTGAGAGGGCATGTCCTTTCTTTCACATACAACAATGGACTTTCATGGTAAATATCCAATGTGCCATTCTCCGTATGTGGACAATGTGGCATCCAAGATCAGTACATGCAGGTACGCCTTAGTACGCCTGCAATGAACTGATCTTGGATGCCACATTGTCCACATACAAAGAATGGCACATTCTTCTCAATGGAGAAGAAATACCCTGATAGATAGCCTCCTGGATGGTTTAGAGCAGGGGTAGGCAACCTTTCCCCTTTAAGGGCTGAGGGACTTCAGCTCCCAGAAGCCTCAGCCATGTTGGCTAATAGTCCCATATTTGCCAATAGCTCCTGGGATTCTGGGAGCTGAAGTCCCTCGGCCCTTAAAGGAGAAAGGTTGCCTACCCCTGGTTTAGAGCAAGGGTCAGCAAGGTTAACTTACCTGGGGGCCGGTTGCTGGTCCCCAGGTCTTCCGCCGAGCCTGGGGGGGGGGCCGGGAATGGCTGCACACGCGCTCATGCATGCACACGCACAGCCCCAACTTGTTTGTGCATGCGCAAGAATACTGAACATGCACAAACGATTCACAGCCGCCATTTTGGCAAACAAAATGGTGGCTGCGACATGCACAGCGGCAGCGCGCACGGCAGCAGGGGTCAGCGGTGGCAGGGGCCGGTCGGTGGGGGTCGGAGGGCCGGGTGCGGCCCGCAGGGTGCTGACCCCTGGTTTAGAGTGATCCCATGTATGCACTGATTTTTATACTTGAGATCCAGGATGGATCAAAGGTTGGCTCCCTTGTTTGGGCATGGGGAATAAAATAGAATACACTTCATCCCTGGAAGAATTATAGAGGCAGCACCAGTTTGATGATGCCTATGTCAAGGCTGACCATTTAACTCTTTCTGATTGATTTGGAAACTGGAGAGTTGAAGAATCTACCATGATAACATAAGTTAATTCTACAGTATAGTCATACTGGATGACACTGAGGAGTCAAGAGATCTATTCTGGATTGTTGTCAGTCTTGGTAGCTTTACCTCCTCTTTACAGGCAGATGGCTTTGGTCAGAAATTTGTCATTCTGGACTCAGGGGATGGCCTTCCCTGTGGCCCCAGCTGAAAGAGGGATCTGGACCATGGTGCTTTACTATTTCAGAAAAATAGTGTGACATTTTCCGTTCTTTCTTTGTAGTAACAGCATCTTTTTGTGCTTTGTTTCCCCTAAGACATCATTTAATACTTCCTCATTTAAGAAGTGGGATTGTTTAGATCAAAAAAGAGGAGGAAAAGACTTGACCACCTTGGATTTAGGAGAGATAGGGAGAGTAAGTATGTGAGTGGGCTTTTAAAGAAAAAAAGTAGATGGAGTATACTCCCATAGCTCACATATGAAAAAACAGATCTAATCCTTTGTAGCAGTCTTCACTAGAAAGAACTTTGACATTGAATAGGTGGATATGGCACACTGTATAAAATATGAGCAAAAAAATCCAATACACACACACTGAGAAACACAAAACACTACACTGCATTCTGCTCTGCAGTGTTAATCACAGATTTCTGTGCAGTGAAGGGGAGCACAAGAAGGAACTTGTAAACAGCAATCCCATCTCTAAGAGTTGAGCCCAATTCCTCTAAACCTTCTTCCTCAACAAGGATTTGGTTGTCATTATCCATTCCCTCTTCCACTGTTCTTTTCCTGAAAATTACTCTGAAGTCTCACAAAGTTGTCTCAGTGGACTGCAGTTGACTATAGAGACAAGTGAGAGAGACCTAACCTGAACAAAGATAAGGGGAAGAATTAGGGGAGGAGTTAAAATCTAGATATATAATTCCACTCAAGCCTAGTTTGGGCAGAGACAGGAGATTATCCAATTCTGAACGTCTCCTATATTGCATACAGAGAATTAAACACTTTCTCAAACAATCACATATATAAACTATATATTTATATAGTCACAGCCATGCTACTATCATAAGTATCAAAACAGGGAAAAGGAAAAAGATCTACAACACTTCTGTATTCTCAGTGACTGAACATCTCAATTTCCAATGCCATGTGCATACTCATTACAGTATGACTCCTATCTCTGCAGGGGATACATTCCTGGATTTAACATGGAAACATGAAACTGCAAATAATAAAGAATCCTATTGAAATGAATTACTTCTGGTGGAAGTTGGCCATAAAGTCATGCTGAAGGACATTATGGCATTTCTAGGTCCTCCAATGTGATTCTACGGTCCATTTCCAGCAGAAGCATAACAAAGAAACTTGCTGGAGGATTTAGGAAATTACTAGCGAACGTATTTTTTTAGACATGGGCAAGCAAAACCACAGGTACTGGTACTATGGATATAGGATTCATACTGTACTTTAAAGAATGAATACTCAGGAGTACCTTCTAGCAATTCTTTTGAAGCTGATTTCAAATAATTCCTCCATTATGTGTCTGTGATCCCTGCAAAGAATTTCTGTCGTCAACTGCAACAATATAGGACTTTGGGATAGTTCAAGTGCATCTAGAAACTGGAGCAGAGAGACTGTATGATTAGAGGATACATAATACATATACAGTGGGACCTCGGTATCTGAGGACTTGCCATCTTCAGTTTTAATTATCCATGGACTGCAAGCCCCTGTTGTCCCCAGTGGTGATGCATGCATGCAGTCATGCTGCCATTAGGGACAATGGGACTTCACCTGAAGTCCCGTTGTCTCTAATGGTAGCACAACTGCATGCACGTGCTGCCATTGGGGGAATGGGACTTCAGATCCTGTGGATTTTGGTATCCGCATGGGGTGGGGTCCTGGAACAGATCCTCCACGGATACCGAGGTCCCACTATAAATCAGTCAATGTATCTACAATGTATCCACTTGTTTGAAACCAGCTCTTCAACAATCACAGCAAAACAAAGCAAGACACGTACATATGGACACTGGAAAGGATACAAATTCATTCCAGTCAACATGCAGAATGCCAATCTATGTGTTTTTGAAAATTGTTTAATTCATATACATTCTCACTGTGGGAAAAATTATAGGAGTAAAAAACTTGAAATCAAATAAATGAACAGAGTTTTATAAACTCTTAATTTTAAAAAGATACATTATTGAAACTAAAAGACGATCTGATTCTTCAGAAGAAGAAATTCTTTAATTCAAATGCACAGAAAAACCAGAGGTGCCAATTCTGCATATAATTTGCATAACAATTTTATTTGTGGGGTATTTCAAGCATGCTACTCTGGGCTCAGAAGGGCCAGTACTCATTTTTAAATATTTACAAAATATATAATGAAAACATGAATAAACTGCACATCTTTTCGTTTACCTTTTTAGTGCAGTCCACATAGTTATTGTATCTTAAGGTTCCTTTGGGAAACTCATCAGATTTCAAAGGAAAATTGAATGCTACAAGTTGATCAAGTGCATTTTTAAGGTCACCAAGCCTTTCTCCAGCAAGATTAGTGAAAAATGGAAGAATGATAACTGCTTGACTCTGAAAAAGAAACATATTTTATATTACATAATTACACATTACATGTTACATAGTCATCATATTAAAACTTGATTCCACGACCTTCACACTTTTAGGAAAAAATAAATCTGTCAAGGGTAAATTAGACAAGGTGAACTCTGTTAGGAACAGAAATACAAAGTTCCTCGCCCCACAAACCAAAGCTTCAAGTTGGATGTTTTCTTTTCCTCAAGGATGTATTTTAACATTTTTTTTTCAGTTCAAAACATTAAAAACTTTAGGGAACATAGAAAAAAAACCTTTCTGATGAAATATTTTCTCCTTTGAATGAATGCAATGTTTTTTAAGACAAAGTTTTACCCATTCCAATTGCCAGGAGGCATACTAACTATACTGAATAACCAATTATATGTAAGACAGTCTAGAGACTAATGTATTATTGAACAGTTTAATATTTTCAATGTTGAATTAAACTTTATATCCAAATATGTTATTTTAGTTCTAAGGACTGGCTATATGAGATTTCTCCTATTCAAATAATAACATTTTTCTACAAAATGTTTGACTTCCATTTTCATTTTGCCCCATATGTCAAATTAATTAAAATTGATAGTTTCTAAAGTCGGCCACACAAGAGGAGCACAGAAGCCCAGGAAATGACTAGGCTAATTTATATCTTGCTAAAGCAAAGTTTGGCATGGCAACCAAACATGGCTACTGTGTGCAACCATTTCTTTGCTAAGAACACAAATAATAATAAATGCAAGGGCACACACAATCCACTTACTTTGAGATTTAGGCCCAACTTTTGGTCAGTAAGAAGACTTGTGTAGGTATGGAATACAGCAGAAAATGCCTCATGATGTATATTAAATGATACAGAGGAGTCAATCTAGAAAAATGAAAGAAATTAATTTTAAACTTTTATATAGGATATGGGTAAGAATCATATGGACTTCCAGATGTTACTCATCTGCAGCCACAGCCAGAATAGCCAACGGTGATGAATGTTGGCATTTTCAGTCCAGCTATCATCAAACCAAGATTCCTATCATTGTGTTAGACTATATTGTTTAACACAACTGTTTTAAAGTATTCTATCTGTTCATCAAAGTTTCTAAAAGAAAATGTATGACATGCAGGGAGGCTTAAGCTGAATTTTTATTCATTTATAAGAGTTTTGTTCACAACCATTTGTATCAAATCAGATCCTTATAATGGCCCCTGTCCAGTAACACATGAACAGCTGAACCCCACAAGCTACTAAATGGCTTTAAGGGCATCTCACTCTGACAAGTGAGAAACTGCCTTCCAGAGGTGTGGAAGGGATGATCACATGGAACTGTGCTGGTGAAAATCACACTCCACCATTGGATTGTAGGGTTATGTCCAAAATTTTCATTTTGACACAAGACCAGATTTTTGTGTAAGGAACAGAAACTGCAGGTGATCATCTTTGCAACATCAACTGCAGACAAACATCTTAAAAGGAGAAAGATGCTGCAATACTGCAAAGGGTACAATAACTATCTTGTTCTATTCACTGGGTTTTAAGAAAGCTGAAAGGTGGCTACATCCATCCAACAACCAACATACAGTTGCAGGATCCACAACCCTCAGTCAAGGTGATCTTACCAAACTCACATCAATGTCCTGAAAAGTCCCCACAATTCTTACAATGTACTCTGAGCAGCAACTAGTGTTGGTTTTTAATCCTATATGCACTCTAATCATGAGTAGTCTAGATGTTTTGAACACCATTAACCCAATTTTTATTTATTTATTTATTTTTATCCTGCCTTTCTCCCAAAGTGGAATGAGTTGCCTCCTTCTAAGCTGCTGGATGAAGAGGGTTGCACCATGTTGAGAGTGTAACACCCTGAACACACCCATGCTCATCTGATTTTGGAAGCTAGGCAGGATCATGCATGATTAGTATTTGGATGGGTAATCTCCAGAGAACACAAGGGACCGCCCAGTTTGGGCTACAAAAGAGTCCTGCCTGAAACCCTGGAAAGCTGCTGCCAGCTAGAGTTGATAACAGAGTTGATTAGACAGACCAATGGTCCAAATCAGCATGGGACAGTTTCATATTCTCCTAGGTGCAGTTTGTAGAAAATTAATTTCTGTGTTGGTTGTACCTCTTAATGAGATCCAATGATAATTTCAGCCCATTAAGTCAACTGCTGCACCATGTATTTTCTTGCACATAAGGTAAACCAACTGGATCATAGCCCTACTCTGCACACATTTTAAAACACTGTTCAATAAAAAGCTTCACACTACAAGAAAAAATAAAGATGAACTACTTTGAAATTGTAAGAAAATCATCTAGAATTTTCTTTTCATCTGGGGCCTGTTCAGACATCATAATATCGGTGAAATTGCCTAGAAGAGCACTTCTGTATAAATACTAACTTGGATATTACTGTTATAGTTTTACCTGAAGAACTTTAGCAAGTAGGGTTAAAACAGCCATTTTGCTCTCAGGAGCAGCTTCATTTGTCCACCAGTGGTCAAGCTGTTCCCAATTCTTTAATATAGCAGCCACTAGTTTTACGCCTTGTTGCTTGCGAACAGCACGTTCTCTAAAGCTTTGATCCAACATACCATTCAAAATAGTACCAACCTGAAAGACAGAGTATTGCGACTATGTAATATTGACAGCATTTCATGTAATTCTGCTTCAACAATATGGGGCTAAAACATAATGCTCAGAGAATTAACAAATATCATTAAAAGACTATGTAAATTCTTTTTGTAGCCATGGCTATTTTGAAAAGTATACTTATTCTGCAAGTAAAATTTGAGAAAATACATCTATCAGTTGACTATTTCAAAATCAAATTTTGTTTACATCGATCCAATGACCATTGCAATTATAAGAAACACAATACATATCAGCAGACATAATCCAATATATACACTTACTAAAACTAGTACTAAAACAATCTTATTTCTAATATCTAAAATATAGCTGTGATAGTGAAACAAATATAAATAGTGTAGCTAAAAGGCTTTAATATGCAAATAAGATTGTTAAATTCATTTTAAAAGTGTGTATGTTTGTGTATGTAACAATTATAAAGTTTAAAATTCAGAATTATTGCCCTTATTATACCAGGAATTACTATTTTTTTGTCATTTTTTAATGTGACCATAGGATCATGATCTTCAAGGAGGAATTTTACATAAAAAGTTGGCTGAATACAGTGATTATTTTAAAAGTATCCACTACCATTTTGGGGCTGTCTATAGCTGATTTCATAAGCTGAAGTACTGCTACATCCAGGTTTTTCAGCAATTCTCTGTTAATTGTTTCCAAAAACAAGCTGTAGAAATATTCTCCATGAGAAAAACTGATAAGATTTTTTTGGGATGCTCCAGATAATGGCACAGATAACATCAGTGTGTTCAACAAGAGACTCACAAGCTCTGTACTCTACAAGAAAAGAAAACAGAAGAGTTAACTTCAATATTATGAACAAGCCTTTCAATTAACAATGTAGTGGTTGATTTCATATTTCCCCATCATTAAAACACGGGAAAGGCTGCTCCACCAATTATTAATGTTCATTTTTTTTCAGTGGATGGTGGATATACTTGAAAATATATGGAAGCAGAGCTATGTAAAACAGGAAAACCCCTGGACAAAAGAGTCTTAACCATTCTAGAAAATCCTTTATAGAAATATGTCAGGGGCAAGACTAAACTTTCACTGTTATTCCTGATTTGAGAAGAGATGTGATCTTTTCTTCTGACAAACAAAAAACCCCTTGAAGTGCTAAGGTGAGTCATGGGTCACTAGTATCATCTGATGATTTTACAAAACAGAAATTCTGGTATCAACAAGCCTCTTACCTGCACACCAAAAGCAAAGGCTAACTGCAACAGTCCCTCAGCTAATCGTTTACTGCTGATGTCCAATGAGGGAAGGGACTTTCGTTCATCACTTGGTGCAATACCTTTGTATACAACTAACATGAGCTTAGAGCCAATCTCACAATGTATATCTGGACCCTTAACAGAGAGAAAAACAAGAACAGAAAGGTACACTGAACAATATATATAATTATGAGAGAATACATTTAAGTTGAAACTACTCTATTTCCTTGCTAACTACAAAAACCTTCAGAAAAAGCATGAGCAGAAAAGGTTGTGCATTCTACCCAAGCAACTCAGAATGTAATTAAGAACCAATACTCCAGTAATAATGACATCAAAACAGCGGTGTTTCATTATAGCTATCACTACAAATATTTTAACATGAACAAAAGCAGATTACTCATGGCAACAATCTTGTTAAGATTGCAGATGAAATAAAATGTTTACGCCCATTTTTTCTGGTCAGAAGGAATATTTTACCTTATCTATTGAGAAGCATGATTACTGGTATGTGGGCAATGCTCAATTAACAGTATTTTTCACTGGATCTTTGCTATACTGATATGTTGATATTCTATGTACTGCAACTCTACTCAGACTCATCATATTTTATTACTTCTTTTTCTCTGCAAAGGTACTGAATCCCATACCTGTGAAAAATTATTATTATTTTTACCTGAGACTGCAACATGCACTGAATCAAACCAGCCTTGTGAAGCTGCTTGCATGCAGACAGAATGGAATCAACCCTAACATGATCCAGCCTGGCATCTGGATTGTAGAGTTCAACACTGCAAAGCTCCTCAATGCTGACAAAACAAGGGAGAATGACTTATTAGCCATGTGGCTAGAATGTTAAAATGTCCAATTAAATAATTATTTTTATATGAACCTACATAAGTTATTGTATTCAGAATCCTACCTTTCTGATGTTATGATTTTCTTTATGCTGATTTCTAAAGCTTCTTTATATGGAGATTTCATCAAAGCTTTTATAAGCCTCACACAAACATTTGGGAGATTTTCCATAACTTGTACATCAGCTATGTTAAAGCCTATGTTTTTTGGATCGCAGACAGTTCTCACAACAAGTTCTACCAAATTTTCATTAAACAATGGTTTCTCAAGCAGCTAGGCATGAAACAATAAAAATAACACATATAAGTTTCAATTTTAAACTCATAATTGTTTTACCCTATTTTAAGATTTACCATTAAATATTTTGTCTAAGTGCTGCTCCTTGAAAGCATATGAATTAAATCCTTATACTCTTCCTTTTGAAATGATTTTACATTTTAAACTACAAATAGCAAATGTCAGAGGTTATTATGCAAACCAGAGGCTTATTTCTATATCTTATGGATGAATTACTGGTATAATTTTCATTAATATCTATGAAATTTATTTCTGCAATCTCACAGGAGGATGTCATTATTTTAATTCTATGAATTAGCATTTCTTAGAATTAGTAAATTCTTTAAAAAACCCATGTCTCAAAAAAATAACAACCACTCATTAGTGAGTCCCACTGAATTTAAAAGGCTAAAAAATTCTAAGTATTTCACAGGATTGTTGTTGTAACTGATTCCTCTTAAAGCATTATTAATGCCACAGAACAATACATCAACTTATTCACCGGTACAATGTCAGAATATTTGCAGAAGATACATTTTATGATACACAAAGACATATCTGCCAGTCCTACCTACCAGAAATCCTAAAACATTTTCATGCAGAAAGTTGCATTAGTAATTATTGTACATCTTCCCTCAGCTTCTAATGATATTTGCCCATATGCAAAAGGATATTGGGCTGCTGAAAAAATACAACCACTAACCCCCTTGACTTCAGGAAAGCAGTTGAAGATTTGTTTAGCTTCGGGCCAAAAGAACAATCCTACCTTCCAGTAATCCTGTTGGCGCATATCCAAAATCATGCTGACAAAAACCATAATTCGAACTACAATAGTACATTTTCTGTAATTATATTCTTCTCTTTCTTGTGGACTAAAAATATTGCCTTTGGACCCAGTGCTAAAACACTGTTCTGCACCAGACATATCATACAATGCAATTTTTCCAAGGAAGAACTCCACTGATGTCAAAAATGAGGATCCTACATCTGTAGCTTAAAAGAATTGTGACAGCATTAAACAATTACTTCAGAACACAAAATGCAATCTAATATTTTAAAACAAAGGCTATGTAAAAGTAATGAACAGTACAGCCACTACATTTTTGCCCATAGAATTCTGCAAGTATGTTCTGAAATCAGATGAGACCGGATGCGTTTCATGAGGTATGTAGTCTATGACCAACGACCCACAGAGGGCCTTTTCATACTACATGATTATACCTCTTTGATTCTCTAAACTGCAAATTCCAGGATTCCATAGGATAGAACCAGGGCAATTAAACTAGAATCACAGCACTATAATTGCATAGTGTGGAGGGGCCCATGGTGTTTGACACAAAAAGGTTTTAAAGGTTTGAAAAAGAACAGGAGACAACTCCAGGTGCCAAAGACAGCTGTACAAGATTGCTTGAAACTTTCAAAGGGGGAGTAAAACAACCTTTAAGAAATCTTCTAGAAAGATATGGAAGAAAACTGGGAAACTGAAATGTAGCAAGAGGATATATGAACAGGAAAGCATGACCTAGTACAGTGATGGCAAACGTTTTAGAGACTAAGAGGGGTTGCAGACTGCCAGAAATAGTGCAAATTGAGTCCACTTTTAGGGTTAGGGTTAGGGAATCATGGGAACTGTATTATACTGTGGCACCAGAGCTCTCTGACAGAGAAGGCTCAATGTTTCAAAAAAAAAAAAAAATTACCATGATTCCCTAGCACGAACCCTAACCCTAAAAGTGGACTCAATTTGCACTATTTCTGGCAGTCTGCAACCCCCCTAAGTGCCCAAATTGCAACCCAAAATCCACTTATTTATTGCAAAGGGCTGTCCCTCTGGCTTTCTAGTAACGAACTCTGTGCTGGGGCAACAGCGTGCATGCCCACAGAGAGGACTCTGAGTGGCACCTCTGGCACGTATGCCATAGGTTCGCCACCACTGACCTAGTAGACAACGGCAGAAAGAAACATAAGGGAAGGGGGCACTAACAACACAGTATTCTCAGTACAAAGGTCATCAGTTCTATCCTAAAAACAACAGAATGAAAAAGGTAATTCTTTGAAAGAAAAGTAATGTGAAATCCAAAATGAAAAAAGTTCTCTTAACATCTGTAATTAGGCACTTTGCTTTAATATTTGGGAAGATGAATTATTAAACAAACTGCTTTTCTGATTTACCTACCTAATATTTCATGTGGTGTGATTATTCCCTGTTCAATAAAAGTATTATAACAATCCAAAGCAGCAAGAAACATATCCATCCACTGCACAACAGCTCGCAAACTAAAGGTCTCTTGCAGGTCAAAAAGAGTTGGATGAGACAAGATTCCAGACACATTGTCACCTTCATAGCCACCTCCTTCAAATTTCTTTATGAGAAACGAGATGCCTTGTTTTTGAAGAATACCACCCAACCAAACAGATGGAGAGTTGTTTCCTGGTGGAGTAACATAATTAAAAGATTTTTGGATAAATGTTCTACAAATATCCAACCCTGTATCTATCAATAAAGTACTGCCAAAATGTTTTCTGATAAACAATTAACATTAATCTAATTTTATTTTTAGTTATTGAAATGTTGCCTTTAAGTGACTTCTGGAGTAATGGGAGAAGGTGGCTTAAATAATCTCTTCCATTTACCTCCAAATTTTATATGTGGTGAATTTAATCTCATCACCACATGAAAAGCTGACTTTACTGGGCAGTAAATGAATAATGGATAAGTCTGTATGGTAATCTTGCACTTCAGCAAAACATGTAGATGAATCCTAGACTGCAATCATGCACTGAGTTGCTAAAATCCCTCTAGCTCGGGGTTCCCAAGCTAGGGTGCCCTCACCCCCCCCCCCCCCCCGGGAGTGTGAGATGAAATTTCAAGGGTGTGTGACAAAGAGTGGCTTGTATCCTTGAGTGATAAGTCATTAGATGTTACTCATTTTTTTCTGAATAAATTAGAATCTAATTGCTCAATTTCAATTTGGATTTTATGCACTGAGTTAAAAACTTATTTTTCAAGTTCACTTTGTTCATCCACAGTACTGTATGTGGTTCAATTTGTGGTTCAAAAATTAGAAATTAGACTTCTTCATCTTCAAATGTGATATTACTTTTTAGATTAAATTAATCAAACATTTCCTAGGGGTCTGAGGTATAGAAAATATTGGGAACCACTGCCCCAGATTACCGTATTTTTCGCCATATAAGACGCACTTTTTCTTCCGCAAAACGGGGGTGGGGAAGTTGGTGCATCTTATAAGATGAATATACCTTCCACCAGCGCACGCGGCGGCGGCGACTCTCCCGGCCTCGCGGGGGGCCAAGAAGGACTTTGGGCTCCATTTTAACCCGATCGTTGGGGCGGCCTTCAGCCCATTCTTCCACCTGGCCATCCTTCAACCCCCCCCTTACCATCTGGGCGGCCTGGAGGAGCCGCTTGTCGCGGGACTATGTGGGACGCTGGCGGGTTTAAAACCCCGCCCGGGACACCTTCCACCAGCGCACGCGGCGGCGGCGACTCTCCCGGCGTCGCGGGGGCCAAGAAGGACTTTGGGCTCCATTTTAGCCTGATCGTTGGGGCAGCCTTCAGCCCGTTCTTCCACCTGGGCGTCCTTCAATCCCCCCCCTTATTATTTGGGCGGCCTGGCAGGATTTTGAGCTAGCCTTAGCCTTTCTATCTAGACGGCCTCTAACTCCTTGTCATTTTGGCGGCCGGAGAGCCACGGACCGTGTATTTGGATGGAGTGTATGGGCGGGTATATAACCCTCTCTAGGAACATCTCCTATCGTCGCACACGGTGGTGGCGACTCTTCTGGCTTTTCAAGGGCCGCAAGAGAGACTTTGGGCTTGGAGGGCTTGCCCTAATCCTGATTTAATATGCAGTCGCAGCCTTATGTAAAGGAGAATGGCCTTCCGGACTATTCTTCTCCCCTTCCGCAAACCGGGGATGATTGTGGCCTGGGG
>CM034706.1:55620072-55632709 GCA_020142125.1 Phrynosoma platyrhinos | reverse complement strand
GAGGCTGCCGGCTGTTCCTTCAGCTGGCCCTGGAAGCGGAGGATTCCTGTGCTTCCAGGACTGTCCTGAGGAACAGCCGAGGCTGGAAGGAGGCCTCCTTCCAGCTGCGGCCTTTCACCGAGGCGCCTTTTGTAAGTCGAAAAATTCGTAAGAAGAAGCATTAGTAAGTAGAGGTACGATTGTATTTGGTTAAGAATCTTTTTTTCCTAGATTTTCCTCCTTTAAAATTGGGTGCGTCTTATATGCCGGAGCGTCTTATATGGCGAAAAATACGGTAAGTGAACTGTAGCTTTATTAACAAACGCACTTATCTTCTTTCATATCTAATTTTCCTTGAGCAATTTAAAACATTGTGTAGATCCATGTGCAGGATTCAATTTGAAAGAATAGTAATTTTCTTGAAACTATTTGATTAGCTCAGGGTAGGGATGACATCTTAATTGAGAACATCCTAATTCATATCCCAATCTCTAATCCACTATGTTACACATGCAGTAATGTATCTGCATGTGCTGCAATATACAAACCTGGCAACAAGGGAACAAATTCAAAGAAAAGCTCCATGACTTTATGCCGGCACTCAGTTTGGGGTCGTCCACACTGTGTTAAAAGCCACGTGACTATATCCACTAAAGATATTGATGTAGATGGAAATCCACTGTATGAATGTAACGGAAAAAAAAAAGCTAAATCAAAATTAGTACTGCTCAGCTAATTTTAAATATGAAAGTAATTATTTTTAAATGCCTCCAACAGTAAGGAGTTCAATAATTATAAGAACATGATAGTCAAGACTTTATGACAAGCCTTTAACTTTAAAATAGTATTGAAAATAAAAAATCTGCTCTCTTCTAAGTGCTGAACAAAACTGTGGCAGTCTTTAATATCATTGCCCTTTCCCAACACTACTGCACATCAAGCAGCATTTCCCTGTCTTTTATAGCTGGAAGGAGCTGCAATGTCTTACATACTGTTTTTTTGTCTTCTTCTTGTTGGGTATGCCTTCAAACTGTTTCTGACTTGTGGCAACACTAAGGCAACCCTATTATGGGGTCTTCTTGATAAGATTTTTCGGAGGGGGGTTGCCATTGCCATCCTCTGAGGTCGAGAGAGTATTACATGGCTGAGCTGGGATTCAAATCCTGGTCCCCAGAGTCCTAGTCCAATGCTTAAACCACTATGCTATGTCTACAAAAGGCTTAATGTATGGATTTGATCCTATAAAAAAACAAAGTAATTTGTTTGCTATCTCCCTAGCTCCAGGAAAATCAGAAAGGTCAATCTTAGACGTAAGAAAAAAATGAAGAACAAATACGAAGCACTTTGTTCTTAAACTTCATTTTACCATCAAACTGTGCTATTCCATAGAACAGTGAAATATTTTCAGCCTGAACAGCACATTGGAAAACTTACCATGAAGGTCCATTCTTGCCAAGGAGGAAGAGCCATCCATTAATGGGTTAACTCCTGTTGCCACCCAGGTAAGATATCATGTTATTGAAAAAGAACCTCCACTGTTCATCTTCTCCTGCTTCAGTGCCTTCATAAGCCGACACACAAGAAAGAATAGAAAAGACTCTCCATGTCCAGTAAAGAATTTAGGTCTTGCCACTTAGAGTGAGTTTGGATGGTCCTTTCTCCTTGGCAAAAATGGACCTTAATAGTAAAATCCTCCAAAGTGCCATTCTCAGCCAGTGGAGAAAAAGCCATCCCTTAATGGGATCTACCCAAGCAGAAACATACACTAGGGTGGGAGGTGACAAGAATGTGTTTTAATGTGGTAACAACCCTTCGTCCAAATGTGTTTTGGGCTGAGGCATATTTGACTAGTTTATAGTATTTAGTGGACATGGATGGCGCTGCCCATGTAGCTACTCGACAGACTTACTCTAGGGATGCATTAGCAGAAAAGGCAGCAGTGCTAGAAGATGATCTAATTGAGTATGCTGTTAACATTCTGTTGTTTGGAGTTGCTAAGGTTGTATAGCCGAAGAAGATACACACTTTGATCCATCTGGTTAGTGTGGCAGAAAATGCCTTCATCCACATGGCTTGGTAAACTCAGCCAACAGAAATAAGGCCAAAGAAAATGGATGAGGCAGATAACACAACATTTTCTGACAGGGACAAGAATAACTAAAACAAGAGGAGATGAGGATGAATAGAGGTTCTAGCTTGGGTGGCAACAGGAGTCAACCCATTCATACATTGATCCTCTGCCACCAGCTGGGAATATATGTACATTTACTCAGATTAAAATCCCACAATAATTCACTGGTGCTTATTTGTCACTCAAATACTCAGGGGATTGCCAGTATTGTCATAAGGTTTTGAAAACAATACTGAGGAAAAATACAGTAACAGTGTTGTGTGGCTGCTTCATTACTATAAATGTTTTGTTATAGACGGATAAAATGAAGATTACTAACCGAGGTATCCTCCTGCTGCTTTCTTTGTTGAGGATAGATGCTTTACGCTTGATTATACGCTTCAGGTGGTCAATAACATCACAACATTGTTGTGTTGTGCCTGTTTCCAAATGAAAAGATTTGTGTTGTAACTGCCCAAATAAAAATATCTAAAAGATTAGGCCCAATAATAAAAGGCTCAAAAAATCAATGACATACAGTCAGCCCTCCAGATCCACAAATTTTTTTATCCATGGATTCAAACATCCATGGCTTGAAAAATACTTTAAAAATATATAAATGCTCAAAAGAAAACCTTGATTTTACCATTTGATATAAGAGGCGCCATTTTACTGTGCCATTGTGTTTAATGGGACTTGAGCATTCACAGATTTTGGTATCCACGGGGAGGTCCTGGAACCAAACCCCAGTGTATAACAAGGGCTTACTGTACCTTGCTTTATAAATATTCAATTCAGCAAGAATGAAAAAAGTAAGATGAAAATGTTAAACTCATCCACAAAAAGCGCTAGAACCTTTTCCTGAGGTAACTGAGTCTTTCCAATTTTTTTCTGTCAGCCTACTTCTACACTTAGTTTTTATTACTATGAAGATATTTGAATTGTTTCCAAAAATGATATATTTAAGAGCAAATTACAAATGTCTTAGGGTAATACTTCTTTAAAGTTTAAAGTTCTAAGAAAAAGCTTTATCCAACAAAACTTTGTAATTTTATAAAAAGGAATTTTATGTACATACCTAAAGATTTCTCATCTCCATGAGTCAAAGCCAGACTCTCCAAATATATAACCAGTGCTTCAAAAACAAACTGGTCCACAAGAGCGCTCTCCTCCCTATAAAATAAAGAGAGGATTAGGTTAAGATGAGACTGTTATTTGAAAGCTAGAATATACAGATGATATTTAAAGCATAAAATGAGAAAAATCATTTTTTTATATAAACTGAAGCAAACCACCAGTTTGTAACTCATGGACATAACAACTTCCCAAACAAAAAACCTCTGAAGAAATAGTTATCAGCTGGTGTACTATGTAAAACAACTGGACTTCAACAGGCCCCAGTGTTATCAAGTGCATATCCCTGCCTTTAGATCATCTTGAGGCAAAATCCATCCAGAGTAAGGGTGAACTACTGCAGTAAATTGTCACTCATACATTTGGTTGCACCTTTGGATTTTCAATCAAAAATCATGAGGAACACTTCTACCTGTTAACTGCACTTCCCCTATTTCTTTTCTACAGATTAAATCATATAGTACACCATTACAAAACAAAATAAATGCTGGCGTGGTTTAGATTCTATTAAACAATGGTTTGCAGTGTTACTAAGGGGGGTTGCAGACTGCCAGAAATAGTGCAAATTGAGTCCATTTTAAGGGTTAGGGTTAGTGCTAGGGAATCATGGGAATTGTTTTTCTTCTGGGACATTGAGCCTTCTCTGTCAGAGAGCTCTAGTGCCACAATAAAATACAGTTCCCATGATTCCCTAACCCTAACCCTAAAAGTGGACTCAATTTGCACTATTTCTGGCAGTCTGCAACCCCCCTAAGACTCATGCTCATGCATTCCCTGCTTCCTTCCCATTCTTTAACTCAGCTACAAAATGATGAAAAGATTTTCCTTGTTTTTAGTCAACACAGAATTAAGTCAGAATACTGCACCGTTATTGCCTTTAATTATGATTTAAGAGTGGTGTGAGCAACTGTGGCATTCCAGACATTTTTGGCTTTTAATTCCTCCATAATCCCCCACCAATGGTTATGCTGGTTAGGGTTGATGGGAGCTATAGGCCAAAAAATATGTACAGCAGGATTCTCAATATTTGGTCCTTCAAATGGTTTCAACTTCAATTCCAAGAAGTTCCAACCAATATGGCCAGTGGGAAAGGAAGTCTGGGAACTGGAGTTTCAAACATCTGGAAAATCAAAGGTTGAAAACCACTGATCTAAATGTCCATATTGTCCTAACTTCTTTTTGAGAAACATGCCAACTTTGAACACCAATCACAGCAAAGTCTATCAGTATTCAAAGTGATTTATGTCACGAGCTCTTTTACTGTTTCTATTGTGGCAACACCATGGGCCCTTTTCATCCCACCACTGCCACCAAATTATGTGAAGAGCTACTGCTTCACCAAACTTTTCCCCTCAGGTGGCATCCCTATGGGTTTCCTATCCCACTACTGCCACCAATTATGTAATGCGACCTACTGTAATGCCTTATTTACTTGTCAAAGTCTCTTACTTTTACCTAGGGGTTTACTCGGAAAAATAGGTTTTGATTGAACTAGCATGTTCAGGTTCCAGGTTCAGACAATTTTTCTAACTGAACAACAATAGAACTTTATTTGAATAACGGTTCAACACTGTTTCACATATTTAAACTAAGGGCCTTTACAGACTGCCAGAAACAATGCAACTTAAGTCTACTTTAAGTCTCTCATCACTGGACTTTTCCCTCACATTCCTATCTTCTGAAGACAGAGACTGTGAAGGGAAGTAGTGAGTCCAGTAGTGAGGGACTTAGATCTAGGACAGAACTCCAAGTGAGGAAGTTGCTGGTATTTGGTATCTTGCAGGATATAGTTAGCCTGAGGGCTAGTACAGAAATAAGGTCAGAAGCATAACAGTAAATAAGGACAGTGCGAGGGTCCTAAGTGAGAGTAACTGGTGTTCTCTAGAGTTAAAAAGTGTGTAACAAAGTATAACAACAAGCAAATGCAACATTATAACAAATGAAACATTGTTAACCATCATTCAATTTTGTTGTTGTTTAATTACAAGCTTGTTTGAAACTGAATTGAATTTCCATGCTACTAAGAAATAAAGAAACCAAGTTTGGGGAGTAAACCCATAGACATAAGTAAAAGTGGTATTGGAACAGCGGTGGGATAACAAAACCCATTGGGTTGCCACATCAAGTGCTCGTAATAATTTGGTGGCAGCGCTGGGATCACAATACCCATTGGATTGCCATAAAAGAAAAATTAGCGGTGCTCATGACAAATTGGAAATTTTGAATACTTTAAATAAGTATAAATATTTTTTAAAAATATGGATTAAATATTTCAAATAAGCCGCTCTGAGAGCCTTTGTGGCTGAAGAGTGGGGTATAAATACACTAAATAATTAAATAAACTAAATAAATAAAGCCACCCAAAGGGAAGGTATTTTTACCATATATCAAAGGAGTCACAGACAGAACAGGGAAAGTAGTGAGGAAACACAACCTCCAAATGGTTTACAAACCAACCAAGAAAATCCAACAAATGCTGCACTCAGTGAAGGACAGGAGAGACCCTCTCACAGCCACAGGAGTTTACCGCATACCATGCAAAAAGCAAAGCAGCATACCATGCAGCTGTGGACAAGTCTACATAGGGACCACCAAATGCAGTGTACAAACACGAGTCAAGGAACATGAGAGACACTGCAGACTGAGCCAGCCAGAAAAATCAGCAGTAGCAGAACACATTATATGAAATTCTAGACCATGCCAACAATTATCAGGTCAGAATGCACAGGGAAGCCATCGAAATCCACAAACACTTGGATAACTTCAACAGGAAAGAAGAAACCCTTAAAGTAAACAAGATATGGCTACCAGTCCTACAAAATAAAAAAAATCAGCACTCAGCAAATGCAAATGGGAAATCAACCAGGGTCAGGGGCTTTCCCAGCAGACAATAGCAGACAATCTCCTTGATTGCATATCCTCACCTGGAAGCCATGCCATTAACAACAGAACAATACCTATTCAACGCAGAACAATACATAGTTTACATGGGATTAGCAGACAATAACCTTGAGTGCATTTCCTCCCACCCTGGAGCCATGCCATTAACAACAGAACAATACCTATTCAACACAGAACAACACACAGTTCAACACACAGGAATCACTCCTCCCTACCCAGGGTCTCACAGTATATATAGACCCATTCTCTTCCATTCCAGTTTTCTCTGAAGATGCCAGCCATAGATGCTGGCGAAACATCAGAAAGAAACTCTTCTAGAACATGGCCACACAGCCCAAAAAACCCACAAAAAACTATAAAGCCTTATGCAGCTCAGATCCAGGTTATCTCAAAGACTACTACCAAATAAGCAATGCCTTGTTTTTATATTTTTAGGAGAGGTCCTTCTGTTCTACCAGCCTCACAGGTACAACTGGCAGGAACTTGACAAAACCTTTCTTTCAACAGGCCTTTGTGAACTGGCTACTCATAGGGAAAGGGGGTTTAATGATGAGCTGCTTTCTCTGCATTTGCTGTCATTTTTAATTGATAAGATTGCTTTTAATTCTGTTGTTAGTTTAGTTATATGTTAATGTTTTATTGAGTGAAATTTTATCTTTATCTGTTTTAATTTTTATAAGCTGCCTTAAGTCCTTGGACTGGGGAAAAAGTGGGACACAACTAAATAAAATAATATTTATGGGTTCTGACATAACACTAAACTATGGTTTGTTTTAAAAAGATTACCATTTCTTGTTTCCTTTTGGCTACATCAGAAATGAGAGACGCTAAAAAGATCAAGACTCATTCACATGCTAAACTATGTTTAACTTAAAAGGTATTGCCTAAAATACCTGAAAGATATTACCAGCCCACAAATACCTTCAAGCCAGGAATAATCTAGAAAAACAATCTGAACCTATTCATTTATTTATTTAAAATATTTCTACCTTTTACCTAAAATGATTGAAGACACTTTAAAAGATGTAAATCTGTAAAATCTGCAGGGAGGCCAGCTGGAGGGCAGCTGCCACTGCCGTCAAAAACACACAGTCATAGAAGGCGGGTAAGGAAGGCTGGCAGAAAAGCAGCTGCTGCCACTGCTGCTGCAACACATGGCCCATAGAGATTGGTAGGAAGGGTGGTTGGTTGGCCAGCCAGCCAGCAGACCAAATAACAGCAGCCATCACTGCCACAACACATGGTCATGGGAAGCCAGCAGAAAGAAATCAACAACACACCAAAACAGGATTGCTTGGTAAACATAGCAGACTGGAATACTAAAATAGGAAGCAAAGAAGAATCAAAAACTGCAGAAAGATTCGGACTAGTTACATGAAAGGAAGCAGGAAAGCAACTAATATTGTTCTGTGAGGTCAACAATCTATTCATCATAAATACTTTCTTCATATAGCTAGAGAGGAGACTATACACACGGACATCACTGGTTGGCCAAAACAAAAATCAGATAGACTACATAACTGGAAGCAGAATATGGAGAAGCTCTATTCTTGCAGCCAAAACTAGACTAGGAGCTGACTGTGGAACAGATCATGAATTACTTATAACAAAAGTAAGAGTAAAGCTGAAGAACACAAAGCCAGTCATCATACCAAAACAAACAAAACAAAACAAAAAAAAAAAAAAAAAAAAAAAAAACAAAAAAAAAAAACGCAACAACATCTCAAATGGTTTCACAGAAAATGTTAAAGAATAGATTTCCGTTATTAAGCATAATTGACTGAGAACCAGAAGAACTATGGTCAGAAACCAAGGACATAATCAAGGAAGAATGCAGGAAAACACTAATGGTGTACAAAAGAAAAAGAGCAAACGATAGATACCATAAGGAATGCTTCAAGCAGTAAAGGAAAGATGAGAAGCAAAATAAAAGTCAGATAGGATGCACAAGGATAAAGAGAAGTAATGCAATGATCAATGAAGAGAAATAGAAGACAACAACAAAAAAGGAAGAATGAGAGAACTTTTCCACAAGATCCAAAAACTCAAATGGAAGTTTAAACCAAGGGTGGGGATGCTCTATGACCAGAAGAAAAACATATTACATGACCAAGAAGATATAAAAAGATGGTGGAAGCGATACACAGAAGAGCTATATAAAAAATAAAATGAATGACACATAGAATGGGGAAAAACCTCAAATTCTAAAAAGTGAGGTGAAAGCTGCAATAACTAATATTGGGAAGAATAAATCACCAGGAACAGATGATATTCCAATTGAATTTCTACAATCCATACAGACAGAATCAACTCTAGTGTTAACTAAACTATGCCAACGAATATGGGAAACACAAGGATTGCCAAAAGACTGAAAAGAATCAATATACAAGTACATTCCCATAAAAAAAATATACACAAAAGACAGCAGTGACTACAGTACCACAGCATTAATTTCCCATGCAAGAAAAAATATGTTCAAAATTCTGCAGCATAGACTCCAATCAAATATGGAAAGAGAAATCCCAGAGGTGCAAGTAGGGTTCAGGAAAGGAAGAGGCACTGGGGACCACATTGCAAGCATACGATGAAAAATGGAGTGAACCAAAGAATTCCAGGAGAAAATCAGCATGCACTTTATAGACTATAGCAATGGAATGTTCTTAATGTAATGATGGTGCCAGTACTTTTGATAGTCCTGATGAGGAATATATACTTAGGACAAAAGGCTACTGTTAGAACAGAATATGGAATTCTATCACCCTATTTGTTCAACTTGTACACAGAAAATATCGTAAGAAGAGCAGATCTAGACTCAGAAGGACGAGGAGTGAAAACAGGAGGAAGGAACATCAACAATCTAAAGATATGCATATGACACCACATTACTTGCAGAAAATATCATAGACTTGCAACATTTACTGAGGAAGGTCAAAGAAGATAGTCCAAAAGCAGGCTTATTCCTGAACATAATGGAACAAAAATAATGATCATGGAAGATATATATAAATCCAATCTAGATAACAAGGAAACTGAAACAAAGACTTCCCATGCCTTGGATCAAACACTGACCAAAACATCTAACACTGCAGTCAAAAAACCAGAAGAAGACTAGGAATGGGAAGGGAGGTATGAAAGAACTAGATTAAGACCCTGACATGCAAAGATGCACAATTGAGCACTAAAGTTAGAATAGTCCAAGCCACTGCATTCCCAGCACCTTGTATGGATGTAAGAGTTAGACAGTGAAAGAAGCAAACAGGAAGAAAATCAATTTATTTGAGATGTGGTGTTGGATAAGAGTGCTAAGGATATCATAGACAGCCAAAAAGACAAACAAAAGGGTCCCAGAACAGATCAAGCCTGAATTCTCCCTGGAAACCAAGATGATCAGACTGAGGCTTTCATATTTGGCCACATCATCAGAAAAGGCAATAATGCTAGGAAAGGTGGTGGGTAGTTGATCAAGAGGAAGATCACATGCCAGAGGGCTAGACTCAATCAGGGAGGACACAGGCCTGAGTCTGCAGGACCTAAGCAGAACAGTGGACAGGGAGTCTTGAAGATGTCTCATCCAAGGGAATTCTAACACCCTATTTGTTCAAGAGTTGGCGTCGACTCAAAGGGAAGAGCAAAAAATAAAATAAAATAAAATTAAAATAAAAATAAGAAAATTAAAATTAAAATTAAAATAATAATAATAATAATAATAATAATAATAATAATAATAATGTAGAAACAGTATTTAAACTGACAGGCAAATAAGATAGACGTAGCAGTTAAAGAGGTTTGTGTCTGTTTTATGAAATAAAGTATGGTAGGTGCTTAGGGAAACCTCCTTGTTGAGGGCATTACACACCCGTGACACATTAGCTGATATGTACTTTTCTTGTTGTGACTCAGGCAAAGAAATAGAGAAAAGGCTTTAAACCCAAAAAGCTAAAAACACATCACAAAACATCAGTAAATATTGTCCCTCTAGCACAAATCTATTCCACACACTTTCCTGTGTCTCTGATATTTTTATATCCTCAGAGAAAGAATACCCAGTGCAAAACCTCAAGTCTATTAATCCAGAGACAGCATTTTCAAAGATTTTTTTTTTAAAATGCATGCATTTGGATAGATAATGGACACTCCCTTCCCCCATACCTGTATTGTAGAGATGTACAAATTCTCTTACTCACCTAAATTCTCTGTAGATGTTATTAAAAGCAAGTGCAGCTCCTAACCGCTTGAAAGCACTGGGATGGAGAGCAAGGCTGTATAGTCTCTTGAACAGAGATTTGGTATTCACTGGGCTTTTCTCCTGCTGCTGGAGTGTAGTCTGTTTAATAGACCACTTCAAAAATTCATGGACACATTGACCACAGAAATCCCTCAAAGTACTGTCTACAGGGTCCACTATCCCATTCTGAAATATAGAACAGAAAAGTTCACTTTAAGAATCATCTGAAATAGGGTTCATTTGCTCCTGATACCAGGAATTGTGAACAACTGTTCTTCATTAGTTATGGCACAATGAAGAATGCTTAGATTACTTGTTCATTTATGCCATTTCTATACTGTCCAATTAAAAGAACTGAGATGGCTCACTAAGTTTTGAATCAATCTAACAGTTTAATAAATTAAAAACAATTGCTATCATATCTAAAACTACATAAAGGCCTGAAATTGACGGCCCAGATAGGGTGGCCTTGTACAGCTCCGGTGCCGTTTGGGTCAGAATTGAGGCAACCACATGTGTCTGGTCCTAATCTGGGCTGCTGTTGCAGTCCTGAACTGGGCTGCCAGAAGGAGTGGATTCTATCCACTCCTCCTTGGTCCAGCTCTTCTGCGATGGCGCAGGGTCAGTGCAACTTCAGGCCACATGCGTCATCTAAATGCCATACCACCAGCACAGTCTGAAGCCATGTCATTTTGTCTTTGTGTTTCAGGCCTAAAACCAACATAAAACTCAAAAACAGCAGCATAAAATTGATATATAAACTATACTAGGGGCCTGTGCAGACTACCAGAAATAATCCAGCTTGAGACCACTTTAATTGTCCTGGCTCAGTACTAGGGAATTATGGGAACTGTAGTTTATTGTGGCACCAGAGCTCTCTGACAGAGAAGGCTCAATGTCTCAGAAAAAACTACAATTCCCATGATTCCCTAAGCACTGAGCCAGGACAGTTAAAGTGGTCTCAAGCTGGATTATTTATGGCAGTCTGTACAGACCCTAAAGCTCAACAACTAAAGGAATAATTCATTCTAACATCTAATATACATTAAAATGTAGTTTTACTTAATGTATGTAAATGTACTTAAAGTTTATCTCATCTATCAATTACCTACCAAAATTGCTTCTAGTAATGTCACTGTATCCTGACTTTCAAATTTCTTGTTGTTTGTGAACCAGTGAATTAACTCCATAACTAGAGTTCCATAGAGTTGTCTTGTAACCTAAAAAGAAAAAGTGAAGTGGTATTGAATTCTGTTTGCTCAGTGCTTTAGATCACATTGTAGATTTTTGAGGGTTACAACTGCTTGACAATATGGACTAAGAGCCCTTTTTCTCATATTCAATTAATATTACAGATGGATAACTGAACAGATTTGTGTAAGTTAATTTTATCCCCTATAAAGATATATAAGCCACTGGACCTATTCTTCTAATGCCTCCCATTTCGTTTATTCTGTACCACAAAGAATACATGAAAACATCTATTAGGCACCTAACTATTTGTAACACAAGTCTCTTGGACAGGCAACTTCCTCTAATCAAAAGTATTCTACTACTAAGGAATCACATTTGCCTTTTAAAGCAAAAAGACACTCATAAGGCCTTAACTTTTTCTGACATACACTCCCACACTCTAGAATCTATAACAAGGTTGCAAGGCCAGCCAAGTAATATCCTTCTGCAGGGATATAAAAATGATCACTTGGAAATCTATTTTGCATCTAATTTTTTGAAAACATTATTTTATTAATAATTTCTCTAGAACATGGAACTATGTATGCTTGCTTCCTGTCTTTTCCCTTATGTGTGGGAACTTAACCCTAACCAACTTGATTTGGGAACCCCTACCTTTAAGAAAAGAAAACCAATCACTCAACTATATGGTTCAAAAGATAGCAAAGGACATCAGCTGAGACTGCCTACAAAAATGTCTTCAGGTGGCAGTTTTTGATTCATCAGTTTTTTCTGAATTATTTCCAGACATAGACTTTTATAAAAAGTCATATAAAAAAAGAAAGGGGACAGCATAGGAGGCATGAGCCATATTTTATATATCACAGAGCACACATTCATCCTGAGCATATATGATCTTTCACTGCCTTCTGTTTGAAGTTACTATGTATTGTCTGAACTGATTATAATCATTTTCTAAGTAATGTATACACTCATCTATAAGTCAAAAAATGTATGCCCCAAAACTGAGCCCAAAATGCCAGGTTAACTTATTTATGGGTCAGTAGGGTAATGTGATAGCAGCTCTTTTAGATTTCCCCATGCGGTGGAGAGAA